>JAQFVV010006326.1:0-600000 GCA_028023455.1 Epiperipatus broadwayi
TTCTCACATGGAGGTATTCACACAGTCGAGCCCCATCGTCATTCTCAAATGTCCTTGAATCAGGCTGCAAAAACACCCTGGGGACATACATGGTCTTATGTGCATACTTTATATGGGGATTGATCTGGAAAACCAGCCCAATAAAGTCATATTAAGCCGACCACTCATCCATGATTCACCTGTACTTCATTCCAGGGAATCTTGGACTCTTTTGTCCTATCAAACCGATCCTGCCTTTATGTTTGCAGAGGAAATCGGTCCCCTTCATTATTAAAATTCATGAAGCACACTCCAGGATCCATAATTGGACCAACCCAATTAGCCACCATGCACGCACCACCTTTCAATGTCTTATTAAAGTCTGCCCAGAAACAGTCATAATCCATAATGAGATGATTTCTATAAACAGACATATTTCCATTAGTTTATTTACGTATTAATGCGATAGATTTAGTATCGTTTATATAATTATTCATTACCCACCCCACACATTAATTATCTATAACTCCAATTAATAATAATATTAAATGTAACCAAATGTAATACCTGATTGTAAAATTATCATCTTTTTAAATTAAGTAAATGCTCTTTTTGTCTCTGGGGGTGTAATAGTATTATAATAATGTATTCCCATAGTG
This sequence comes from Epiperipatus broadwayi, assembly GCA_028023455.1. Lineage (NCBI taxonomy): Eukaryota > Metazoa > Onychophora > Udeonychophora > Euonychophora > Peripatidae > Epiperipatus > Epiperipatus broadwayi. The sequence continues at coordinate 639 of JAQFVV010006326.1, forward strand.
CTAGTTCATTAACTCACCTATATATATTATTGGCATAGCCGCAAATCTTATGTTATTGTTATATATAAATTAAAGATATATTTAATACTTATGAGGCTCATGTCGGGTAAATAACCCAACATAATTTTGTTATTAATAAATCTTAAATATATATATCAACTCGAACCATTGCTTTCTTTTAGTTAAGTTAATATATTAAGTTATTACTTATGCTCAATATGACTAGATGATCCTCGCTAAATACATAATTAATATTCTAGGTCATGAGCCTTCATTGCTCATAAAATATAGCTAGTTATTAAGTTATTATATCATATAAATTTAGCCTAGAGTCTTTTTGTGTCTCCGATGACCGATGCCGGCGGTGAGAAGTAAATTAAGTCGATGTCATCAGGATTGTTGTTCATAATGTTATAGATCTGGGAAATAGGCAAATAGGGCAGAGTTCATGAGTATTCCTGACCTGTGTATCTTGCACATGATTGGATTCGAGGTACTTTTGCCTAGATGCTAGATCTTGTTACATGAACATACAAATCCGACCGGCACATTATCAACTTTAGACTGTAAAATAATTTAAATTTATTGGCAGTTTTATAATGAGAAAGGTGACTTAGATGATAAAGGACAACAATGTCTCTAACATGCTATCATTTTTATCTGATTTATTATGAAACTTAGAAATCCTAACAATTAACTATAAAAAAGGATTACAAAATTTCAATTGTGTTCCTCAACATTTAATAAATATAATGGCACGATCACAAGTTAATGAAAATGTTTTCAAATAACTGGATGTAATACTAGAGATTCCACTATTGTAAAATCATATTTTCCTGGATTAGACATGTCATATGAATGAACCATGAAATATTTATGAAAGGTTATTTATGGTAAACTTGAGAATGATTTTTGTGGGAGAGGCAAGCCCCATTTACATGATAATGATTTAGTCAATGATATTCAAAAAGTTGCAATTTTTCCACTGGGAAGATATAAAAAACAATAGAATGCATTGAAGAACTACATTTAAATATGGTATTGAAAAGTCTCAGTGATAAAAATATTCCAATAAAGATAGTAAAAGATATAAAATATCAGATAAACATAAAAGTGGGAATACACCTGGGTCTCGCTTTTAAGCGATAGATAGGTTCCTCAGAAAACATGCGCAAACGAAATCGCGCAAAAATAGATGTAACTTACATTGAAAAAGGGGGATGCGATCTGTGATTTTTCAAAATTCGCGTAAAAGCAAAGCACCAATGTAAAATTATTTTAAAAATTGCGTCAAAAAAAAGAAGAAAATAAAATATGACTAATAAAAAAAGTTCAAATTTGAAAAAATTGATACAAGACAAACTTTTTTTAACTATATTTAATTTTATTCAAAATAATATATTTTATGCATAATTTACTGTACAGTAATTTACATTTTTTATACACGTTTTAATTATTATCGCTATTTGCCGAAAAACACGTTCGTTTGCAAACTGGAAATACAACTAGCACCAAGTTCATTCTCATGTTGTGTTAATGGTTTTCTGTTGACAATGTAATTAGTAATTAATCTTTGAGACAATGATTTTATTAATTGTTTATGAACTTAGACTTAGGATAATAAAAAGACATTTAGTTACCACTGCTGGGAAAAATTTAATTAGAACTAACAACTAAAAATTAAATTATTATTTTTGTCTTTAATTTTCAATTCCGTTTAAAAATCAAATTTCATTTTACATCACATTAATTTCAAATCACTGTAAGTAATATTTAAATTGTTAATTACAATTAAAAACCAGATTTTAATTTTTAATTGTCAAATTTAATTGTGCCCACTGCTATTACTCACCTTTTAAAAATAAACTTGTGGACACTAAATGATTAATAATTGATTACGCTCTTTTTTAAAAAGCAAAAACAGAATGTGATTTAAAATGCAAAATTAACACGCACAATGTTTGAACAAATTTACATTAGAATCTTGTAAAATTTAATGTGTGTTTTCATAAAATGTGGAAATCGTGATTTTAATTTAATTATTGCATAAAATCTTACTATTATAAAGCACTTAAAACATTGAAATTACTAAGATAAAAGTCTAATTCCAATAATGTGCTATTACTTTCAATATAATGTAAGTGTGCAAAATTTATTATTTAAAGTAATAGCGCATTATCAGAGTTCGACTTCCAGTGAAACATGAAACACGTAACTTCAAAATTGTATTAAATAATTCTGCATAAAAAGAAACCCAGGTGTATTTATATTTATCAATTAGTTTGTGTAATCATCACACAACTCATTTTTAGAGCATTTTTCTCTCGTTTCATCTTTGTTTTTTTTTCTTTTTTAAGTATGAGATGGCCATAGTCATTTATGAGTCACTATTTATTATTAGTAGTAATAAAAAAATAATTAAAAAGATATTTGGTTGGACATTATTTTCATTTTTCTGCAAAATTCTGTATAATTAATTGAGATAAATTGTATTTTAATTTTTAACTATTCTCGTGTTATGTTGATTCCTAATCTTTTGAAATATAATGAATATGAGATATAAAGTGTGGATTGGATTAGATTAAATTTTCTTTACATTAATTGCAATGACTGAAATAATATTCACTGAATGTCTACTAGTAAATTAATCTAATAAATTTACTTCTTGGGAGGTTATATGATAGTAATTGATGGAATTATGGTGTGATTAATGAATGTTAAAAACTAAAATTTGGCATTCTACACGTATGTTAATCCAAAGAGAATGATTTGTAATAATAAGCTGGTGTGATAAGAAGCTAATAAGACAACTTCAGTAATGGACATACTTAATCAATAGAATATGAATAAACTTAATAAACTGTTTTAAAAAAAGAAATGTAAAAGAAATATGTAGTTTTTTTTAGAAAAAGTAGTTTATTAGTCAAACATAGCTTGAGAAAGATACAAAAGATATGATTTTGGAAAAAGATTCCAGAAAAATGAAAGGATTAGCTTAATGCATCAAGAATAATAAAATATTGATAATAGGTTCCAAATTAGTTACAAATAAATAAAAATTGCATCCATACTACATACATTAGTTATATATATGTAAGGTCATGGAAATTTACCAAATCTATCTTAAATAATAATTGAACTGCCCTCTAGCTACCAAATTTGATAACTTTTACAATAAGAGAGTGGACCACCTCTGGACGCATTTCAGATCTTTTTATTTACTTAACTAGAACAATAACAGCCAGACTGATAATTTAAATCAGTCTTTCCATTTTTCAATGTAAATTGATCTTTAATTAAATAACTGATATTAAATCTATAGAGTGGAGATATTTCACTCACTTCTAAAACTCCATAATAAATTAACACGTTATACAAATAATGATAAATAATATTTTAATAATGAATAAATATAATGTCATGTAGTAATTAATGATTTTTAGTAACATCAAAAGGTAAAGTTTATCTATTTAATGAATATTATATCATCATTTCTATTCATTATTACAATAACAATCCATACAAACATTTAATTCAACATATACAACTATTTGGAGAGATCAAAAATATTATTTGCAGAATGTCAAAAAAGATACTATTTTTTTACATTCTCACACCTATAGAAATAGCTTTTTGAGTGTAAGAACTTGTTTTTAAAGTAAAAGAGGACCCCTTTTATTTCAAAGACCCCCAACAAAAGAGCTATTATAGGTTTATGAGGAAAATTTACTTAGCCTCAGGAATTGTTAATTAGTAGTAATTTAAATTTTTTTAGTAACATCAAAAGGAAATGTACATTCGAATATCAGCCTTTCAAGCTAATTGTGCAAACGCTTTGAGAATGTTAATAAAGCGTTTGCACAATTAGCTTGAAAGGCTGATATTCGAATGTATACAAGTGTATACAGATGCTATATAAAATAAATGCTTATTTACATATGATTAAGTTTCAGTTGGAGTTACGTTTAGTAAATTCTAGACTATTTCATCGAATTCATTCATTCAGACATCATATAGAGTAATTTAAAGTGACTGTTCCATCATCACACTTTCTTTGCCAGTACTTCAGATTTGCTCATATATAAATATTTGAGTCATAGGAATAAGATGATTCCTTTTTATTCCTGCATAAATACTATACCTTGTATTGGTGAGAATGTATTCATTTATTATTAACACTCGCAAAGCGTTTGTACAATTAGCTTGAAAGGCTATATTCGAATGTAAATACAAGTGTATACAGACGCTATATAAAATAAATGCTTATTTACAAAAGGTAATGTTTATCTTTATTTAATGGATATTATCTTCTTATTTCTATTCATTATATATATATATATAATCAATAAAGCAAGTCATATATTGTGTGACTTGTTTTATACTTAAAATAAAAGGTATGTAATATAAGGAGCATACTAGCTCTAACAAGCTTTTATTAATAAGTGCCACAAGTGATTTTGAATGCTTTCTCTTGCAGCACTCCTCAATAAAAGTTTGTTAGAGCTAGTAGTACACTCCTTGTATTACATATTGTAACCTTATCAATCCTTCATCCTGAGAGTTTTGAATGTTGAGCAAGCCACATTCAACTAATCCACCTCCTGTAATATTCCAGCTTAGATGTATAGAGATGTAGGTAGATAGCGAGTAACAGAGAGAGATACAAGTCTATATGTGTAATAATGTATTCACTAGGCAGCCAAATTTTAACTACATCAATTGGTTGCAGTGCCATCTTGGGATCATCAGCAAAGCAAGTTGCAAACACTTTGAAAATAAACATTTTGTATAATTATTATAATATTGATTTAAATTGTAAAAAGTATTTTAGTTTTAGCTTTTGAACTCTGTAATTATTACATAAATTAATTAATGTCAAATTATTAAAATTTAAAGCAACTTTCCTCCACATAAGGCATACAAATCCAACAGCTATATGATCTCTTGTGTCAGCTACAACAATCCAGTTCTTAATTTCTTATATTAAGTAAATGGAATAGGTTTATAATCCATGCAGAGAACTTTGAAAGTCAGACTCACAAGAAATATTAAAATCTTATTAAAATAAAAGAAGAGGAGTCTTCACTACCCATTCCCAACCTATTAAGTATCTCTCTGTTCACCACATAGACCACCATCCCAAGTTACAATTAATTACTTTTAAATGTTTATGTCTCTCCATTGCATCACTAGTTGCCAATGGGCTCAATGCAATACCATCTTTCACAATCACACAGGAGCATAATGTAGTATTATTATTAACTCAATAACTCCTTATGGTAGTCTTATTGTATCAGTAATGATCCCCTTGTTATTTGAAACATTTCCTGATTATAAAACCTCTCACTCTTAGGGTTTTAACCTGTGTTGAGGAGCTCGTAATCACTTTCAAGTTTATTGCAAACCAGTGAACACTATCCCAGTGACTTTAAATCGAATAGACATACACTCCTTCTGTAAAATAAGGTCTATTCTTAACTAAGGATAATACTCCTAAATCATAATAATAATAATAATAATAATAATACATATTAGTAATTATTAAACAGTTATTTTATTGGAATAATAATTTACAATAAATTTTGACTAGTTTCTTAGCAACTGGAATGCATTCAAATATCAGGAGTGAAAAAGGAATTTGATGTTCACTCATGACATTAGTCCTTATGCAACAAACTTGATAAACTAAAAATTTAAATTTATTTAAAATTATTCTCTCTTAGCTTGCCATAAAATTAATATAATATCACATATAATTGAGTGTTTTATCAGACCAATTCTTAAGTCTCAACAAATGAATTGTAAAAATAAAAAAACATTAATGTAGTAGCAATCCCTATCAAAGAGATTTCATGACACATCTGTACTGGAAATCATGGAATATTTTCTGTAAATTTTATAATTAAATTTCTGGGATCAATGGATATTTGGAATCAATGGATACCCAAACATTAAGACATAACAACAAAGTTTATAATTCAAACAAAATATTTATTAACAATAAATACTACAATATAAAACAAAACATCATAGCGATCCAATAAAAAAAATAAAATTATGATTACAAACTGAATTTAAAATAGATCTACATTGGCTATGGGGTATAAGTCTTTTCGAGTTCATCCCAACTTGGACAGAATCCTCATCCCCATAGTGACACTGACATACTATTACTGGGAACAAATAAATATTATTCTATAAATTATTTGGTAATTATTTTTGACCTGTGGCATCTCATTTAACATTAATTGTTTTCTTTCTAAAGCAGCTTTCTTCAATACTAAGATTGTGATAATTTATTAAAGCCCTTCTAAAACTAAACTAGTGTTTCATTTTATTCCACTCATAAATTCGCATCTTTTAAAATTTAATTTAACTTTGCAATTTAAAATTATAACTGATTTTACTAGCTATTATTTCTCATAACTTAATGCTTAACTTCTACTTACTGCTAATATGATAATTAAGAAACTATATTCATCACACACATATTTATGGCCCAAACATAAGTTTTTCCACCGTGGTCTTACAAGTACAGTGGTGACTTGTTTCAACCTGAACCGGAAATGATGTGTATTGCTTGTTTTGGGTTCAAATTATAAATCTGAGATTAAACTTGTCATATCTGATCTTGCCTTTAGAAGTGGACTATTTCAGATTCCTTACCTGATTGGCTAGCACCTAGTTACTATCCAAAGGAATTAAATCCTTCACTGGGGTTTGCACACCAAATCTGCATGTTTCCAGTAAGGTAGGGGATCTGCCATTAAATAGTCAGCCTTTTGGAGGCAAGGCAGAGAGCAATTACTTCTGTCAACATTAATGATTAAATTTGCTCTCCATTAAATCCTCTGTCATCAGCAAGGGTAGTATCTCTTCTCATTGTCATGACATCCATGCAGTGAGGCAAGTCCACCTATGGACTGGAAACTGCTATGTTCGAATTAGAGTTGACTTGAGACAAGCTAAATACCTATCTGGAAGAGTCTTACTAGAGCTCACAAGGTAGGCTAATCTTGGCTCAACTATCTCAGCATTCAATTGTATCAACTGTATTTATTTGTTTGTTTAACTAACGTGTATATTTTGGGACTAATAAATTGTACATATTAATTGCTGAGTAGTTGTTCTTTTTGTATCTGTCGGTTTGGAACGAAGCTGTAAGCCTAACCAAACACAACAAAAATAATTATCAATTTGATTACCAGCTGTGAGCTATGCTCAGTTAAACTATGCATCAATTTCTGAATTGTGATTTTACATATAATTCCCTACAGCAAATACTTCTCTTAACAAATAGCTAATGACTGATCAAAATAGTACACAAGGTTTCATACAATTTTCAATACTAATAATAATACTTTCACAAGAGAAAATAAATGAATAAACAACATCTTGGTGATAACATAGACCTAAGGATTGCCTTCTACCTGAGGCTTTAAGATATGTGAGGAGCTCATTGCTGCACATATAAAAGAGGGTCTACTACCATATAAAAAAATTTTCCTACAAAGTAAACTAATAATAATGAAGCTGGGAATACATCCTCAATCTCTCAAATACTTTCAATATTGGGATGTATCTAATCGTAAGAGAGCTATGCTCCATCTCATGTTTCAAGGTGGTAAGAATTAAACTCATCTCCAACAAACAAAAGTCATTCACACTCTCACTGTACATAAGGGTTTCATAGTATCGATGCATGAATCGACAATTCTAAATTTAGACTAATACAACTTAAAAATAAAATTTTATTTAAATGTTAACTCTCTAAACTAAGAAATGGACATCGTTACTTTAAATGCACATCTTAATTAACTCACTCTCCATGGCATAGAAATCAAACACTTTAAAAAAATATATGTAAATAAACAAACGTGCAAATATTCATTGAAACTATTGACAAAGTAATATTTCTAAACCTCTTTCATACTTTCACATTTTCACTGGCATTTCATAATAAAATAAAATATGGTTTCAAGCACTATAACGCTTAATTAAAAATACTTAATCAATTAGAATCAAATACCTTGCATGGCAATATATATATATTTACTTAAAAGTCTCTTTTATCCCCCAGCACCATTCACGATTGTTCTCGCAGATTAAAGTTAATCCATATTTGAATAAGCACATATCTTTTTTAGGAAAATAATACACAGCTATGGCAAAATGAGTTCGGAGTTATCCAACTGGCAACTTTTATTTAGTAAAACAGAATTTAAAAATGCACATTTTAATAAGTGGCTATGTTAAATATTAGGATTCTTGTTAATTTATAGAAATTTATATCTTTGTGAGATACTGTGGTATTAGAGCTGCGACACGAAGAATTATAATCGTTTAATTATTAAATTAATTAGGTTAGTAAATCAAAAACATATTTTAAAATCTACATTAAAAAAAAAAACAATTTAACAAAAAAAAAAAAAATACGAAAAGCATTAATGTGAAGAATTGTTAAAATGCGTGTTTAAATTAAATTGAGTGTGTTTGCACGTGCATATTCTGCAAAATCTATTTTAATACATTGTACAGGCTTACACCTGCATTTATATATGTAATATATACGGAATTCGAACTGACTTTCACGCGACCTACTCTCAGTGCCATCTTATATTGCTGACTCACTTTATCACACGCATGTTGAAAAGATAAATAATCACCAATAACGTATTTCGTGCTAAACCAGCACTCATTAAAGTATGAAGATTGGTTATCTTAATATAAAGCTGAGTACTAATTGTATTATATGTGTGGAGATGGTATATTAGTATTATATGTGTGGAGATGGTAATATGAACCAACTGATGAGTGCTGGTTTACCACAAAATACATATATTGGTGATTATTTATCTTTTCAACATGAGTGTGATCAGGTGAGTCAGCAATATAAGATGGCACTGAGAGTTGTAGGTCGTGTGAAAGTCTGAGTTTGAATCCCGCATATATTACATATATAAATGTAGGTATAAGCCCGTACAATGTATTAAAATACATTATGCAGAATATGCAAGTGCGAACACACACTCAATTTGATTGAAACACGCATTTTAACTATTCTTTACATTAATGCTTTTCGTATTTTTTTTTGTGTTAAATTGTTTTTTTTTTTAATGTAGATTTTAAAATATGTTTTTGATTTAATAACCTAATTAATTTAATGATTAAACGATTATAATTCTTCATGTCGCAACTCTAATACCACAGTACTCTTTGTGATATCACTCATTCGATGGTTATTTATTTTTTTAGTTTCGTTTCCCTAGCTTGATGAATTCAATCATTCCTTGGTTTTTTTCTTTTCAATATTAAAATTTTATTATTTATTTAGACATTTAGTTTAAAATAGATGCTCTATAGTAAATTTAAAGATTCATTCAACAGCTATTCAGGTACTATTCCTTGCATTTTTATTTAAATTAGTTATTCTAATAGAGAGTTTATTTTAAACATTTCTGCTAAAGTTATTCTCTCACGAGAATGCAAAAATTTTCCTTTGATGATAATAATTAAAACAGTAAACTGAAGTTAAATTTTATTTTGTCTGCTAATAAATATAGCACAAATGCACATCACAACAATTGTTTTCCTTTCAGTCTTTTCTTACAATTCATTAAAAACATCTGTTCAAGTACAATAAGTAAAATATTTATGACAAAATAAATATCAATCAAAGTTAGTACTTGGAATACTTTACGCTGGTGAGATTGGACGATCCAAACTAGATGTACTAAATTACGCATGATTTATGACTTCAGTTGAGCTGGCAAAACCTTAGTTACAATTGACTTCTGAAGAAAATTTGGTGGGCCCCACCGGGTTATATAGTGACACATTTTATAATGAAAACTATACACTTAAATTATATTATTTATAAGTCAGACGATGATGGTCAAGCTAAAAATTATTACGTGTTTACTTAACACAGAAAATTTTAGACCCTCTTTAATTTGTTACCTCTTATTTATAAGCTCCGCCCATCATCATTCTCCTGACTTGCCCATTTAACCTTTGACCCATGTTATTAAGTATCAATTGGTTCATCAATATAATTTTGACACTAATTACTGACAATTTGACTTTATCCCACGTGTGTGCTTGAGAGATTTTTCCCACTCTTAATAAAAAATCATATGTTTGAAATAAAAATTTGAGAGACAATCTTTTCAAATAAATAGACTATAATTTTGATTTGAGATTTATGAATGAAAAAGATGATTGGTTACTCTTGTAATTAAAATCCCATACACCATACACATATCCACGCACAAGCAAGCACATTATTTTAATACTATTTATCATGTACTTGTAGAAAATTTCAAGTAGTATAAAACCTGGTATAATTTTAAAATTTACAGCTATCACCCCCCCCCCCCTTATTAAACAATCGCTATACTAAACAGGTTAAGTTTCCTGTTATATTAAACTTTCACTTAAAAACAAATCATTCATTTAGTTTAATATTTAAGCTTTTATCAACAAACCGATTCAAAGTTTTATCGTGCGTGAGATCTATATCCCCTTCCACGCACTTAATAAAAACAATATTATACATTTTAATAAAATTACAGATATAATTTAGTCTATATGTTAGATATGAGATTTTTAATTTCTAAAACAAAATATTCCGATTCTTTTTTAATCTGAAAACTCCGATAAAAAATTGTTTTCTTTTCACACTATTCAAAACTAGCATCGATATTAGGTTTCTCTAAAGAAAAGTAAAGGTTACAATATATATAAACAAAGTCGCTAGAATAATTCAACAAAATTTAAAATGCCTATATGCTATAGCCAGCTTTTGACTATAAATTAAGGAATCATATTTTATAAATAGTATAAATAACTTGTTGAATAAACAGGGTAATTGTTTTAGTATTCACAATTCATGGGAAGTTGGCCATTGGTGAGTACATTACTATTGTGTGAGTGTAATGAACTTTAAATACTAATGCATTGTTACTCAAGATGACAGAATACACCATAAGCTGGTTATAGCATAGGAAATTAATCTTTAATTTTATATAGGCATTTGTAAATTTGTATAATTATTCTAATGGATTTTGTTTATTATACTTATATCATTTGATATTATATATAGAAAATGAAAGTGGAAATAACTCTCAACCCTGTATCAGGTATGGATTAACTAATAGATATCCATAAATAAACAAAATGGTACAGAATGAGCTCTAATTAATAGATGTAAATATTAAAAAATATTAATACGAAAATAAAGGTGGAGTTGTGAATTTGTATTAGTTTATATATAGCTTTGCTGGGGTTGACAGTAACTTTCACATTAATTTCATCTTCATTTGACCTATCACTATTAATATCTACAATATCATATGATCACCATTTTTTATGCTTGCACATAACTGTTATTAAAACAGGCAAAATACAGTAGTGCCCCTCAGTGCCAGCCAGAGTAATCAATGGATGCCAGAAGGCTTGTGCATAAAATCCCCATCTAGTTCCTACTCATCCAATATCCCCAGTAAGATCTAGATGCAGTGCTCTAAGATCCAAGGCTCCTCACTGACAAAGGATACAAGCCAGAAAAAGGCAACAAGCCAGAAACTAGTCTGGAGATATTAGATGAGTAGGCACTAGATGGGGATTTTATGCACAAGCCTTCTGGCATCCATTGATTACTCTGCTTAGTGGCACTACTGTATGGAGAGTTTTGCCTGTTTTAATATCTACAATAATAGATAGATATATAGGATTTTAATGAAGAACATAAAATTTGGACAATCACAATGAATTTTGTTCAAAATAATCATTACTGATTGGAATAAAATGACTGAATTGAATACACTACAATTAAGTGAATAAGTTAAAATATATCTTACAAAATATTTTAATAATACAGTTATGCTTCACTAATTACCCTGCACTGGAAATTCTTATGAATTCCTAAGCAATAAACTCACAATACTTTTTTTATATACATTTAGTTAATTATTTTATTGAAATTAATAATTCAACATTTATAAACATTTTTTTAAAAAAAAAGAATCAAAACAAAAATATCTTAAAGTATTCACAAACTTTAGCATAAACAAATTTATGAAAAAATATATAAACATTAATTTATAGATGTATTGAATCATATTTGCTTATAGTAATCATAATCACAAAGTATTACCATACTGATAATATTGAAATACAAATATAATGTATATATTTAACCTAGATGTAATTAAATGGGATTTGAACCCAGACGCATATGTGGTCATGTGCCTTGGCTATATTGGATAGAGTGGATGATTGTAGAGAGCTTGATGGTCTGGGTTCAAATCCCCTTTAATTACATACTGATAATATAATATGTAAAACATTTTAAACAAAAAAGGAGTATTATTTGAAATGCTGCAAAAGATCACTTAAGCATTTTCAATTAGCTCATTATTTAATTAAGATATAACAGATTTTAATAATAGTCAAATGTCAATTTGTGACAAGAAAATATTCACAGGTCTAGTGTTAGGGAAAACATCTTTCTGATAGATGACATCATTAAAGACAATTCAGAATAATTTTGACTATCATTTATAGGAAGCAGATTATAGTTGTTGTTTTTCTCAGAATATAAAAAATAAAATAAACATGATTACTGAATATAATGTTGCATATAGATATCTTCAGAATATATATTTAAAAATAATATGAATAAGGAAAAATTACAGTCAAATTCATTATGAAATTCATAATTATTGAAATATTGTTTTTTATACAATTAATACCTACTTATACAAATATCATAATCAGGTAGTAACTTTATTAATTTAATTTTACATAAACTTTATAAACTATATTATTATTGTAGAGACTGTTGAATGTTATAGATCAGTGGTCTTCAACTTTTTCACACCTGTGGACCGGTAAAAATAAAGATAAGGTTTCGTGGACCAGCGGAAGTCTATAGATAAATTTTCTTAAAGGTGTAAACTGCTTAGCCTTAGATGAGCATAATTGTTATAACTGATCGAAACGACAATGTTAAATATACAAGATGAAGTTATATATATATATGGAGCTTGTATAATAAAAAAACTTTTTTTTTTTAATTTTGAATGTTTTTAGAAAAGTAATAAAAAATTTAATTCTACCCCCTCCCCTCATAAACATCTGCGATAACTAGAAAAACAAATTAATTTATGTATGATTGATTATATTTTGTTTATTCTTCTATTTCTGTTTTTTTAATTGGGTAAAAATGAGATGAAAAAATAAATAAAAATTGTTTATATTAATTAAAAGTTTAAACTCTTATTTTGTTATTACAAACTTTCCTGCCAATCTAGCATGGCCCAGCAGAAAACTTCTGTGGCCCAGCACCAGTCTGTGGACCAAGGGTTGAAGACCACTGTTATAGATGAGTGGAATTGTGTAAGTGTTGATTGACTTTAATGATATACATTTACATTTAACACAAACAATTATATGTAAATTAAAATATGTAATTATACTTTCAGAAGATATGAATAAACCATTACTTTTTAAGAATATTTGAACCAAATTTTCTCTAAGCTTAGATCATAATTAGTTATTTATTTATTGCCGTTGGAAATAGACCAGAAGATTTCTATAATCAGAGGCCTTTCTGAAAATGCAGTTGTACATTACAGGGCAAACATGGAGTCTGATTTTAATATCCAAATAATATTAATTTAAAGCCAATTTTTATAAATGCAAATATTAAATATGCTTATCTTAATGTATATGCAAATTAAACAAAAATATACACTGAGATTTATAAATAAATGGCACTCATACAGAAATAAATGTGAAAATTATACTGAGCACTTATTTTCTAAATTAAATGCTAATTTAGTATAATTTAGTGAGGGTAAATAAGTTATAAGACTTTTTAAAAATACATTTTAATATGAAACAAAGAGTAAAATCTCATTTTCATCATCTCCCAATATTTACATCTATAAAAACTGACTTTGTATTAATCTTATGAGATCATTAAAAATAAAATTCCTATTTTGTTTTGTAATTCTGAATTATGTTTTAAGAATTACACTATTTCCAACTAAATTAATAAATAAATGCTTAATTAATATTTAAGCTTAGAGTATAGATAATCCATCTATTCTTTACTTTTATTTATGAGTGTTGTCTAATAATAGTTTTTGGAAGTCCACTTTCTTCCATTTTATTTGAAAATACATTAAAGTATACTTATTTAATACTTATATAACCAAATATGTCATTAACTTTGGTTATAGAGATATGTTTTATAATATTATGAATGACACATTTACACAATTTCAATTAGCTCATTATTAAATGTTATAACATGTAAGATGTTATATAATAGCAAAATTATTTGAGATGCAATATTTGGAATAGTATTTTTTTTTATATAAAAATATATATATTCTGAAATTTGGATACAATTCATATGATCAAATTATTTACGGGATACAATAAATAGTATTTAAGAAAAGGAAAAGTTCAATGATGAAACATGTTGTGCTGCACAATCTGAAAAGACTAAAGGTTCATAGGAGTCAAGGAAAGGGCCTGAATTTGATATCTTTGAGATTCATGTCTAATCTTGTATGACTCAAAATGTATAAAGATAACACCAATGTTCTGTTTGTGAAAAAAAGACACAATATGGGGAGGGGGGAAATTGCTTGAACAATTTCATCAATGCATCTACTCTAATTATGGAATTAAAACCACAGATATTCATTCCCAATACTCTCAGCTTCATATGCCATTAATTCGACAGAAACATTACAATTTGTTTTCATTGAACCACTGGTGAAAATTTTCAGGATAACAGAACAAGACTTTAGTGAATTTGCCTTTGCAAACTCAGCAATAACTAATCCTTCCAGTAGGACAAATACTGGCTTTCTCCTTTGATGCTTTGGATCACAAGCCATCAATGGGAGACGTTCTAGAACTTGCTACTTTAGGGTCTATAGCATGGTCAAAAGTTTTTTCTCTTGAGGCCTTGGATGGCAAACCATCTATGGATGTCTGCTTAGTATTTGTTACTTTAGAATCCATAGGTAGCTGTAAGTTATTATTATTATTGGGATAAGGGAATAGAATCAGCTTACCAGGATCATTATTGTTGGATAAGTCAAGATTGGATCCTTGATCATCTGTCTTAAAATTGGACCTATGTTTTTGTTGATAGGTGGGGGACAGGGGGTTTAGTATCCGAAGAGCTAAAACTGTGGCCATTTTGATTGTTGGGGCACTTTTTGCCCACCATTAATTTGAGGCCTTTATTCAATTCCTTCACCTTCCTTTTCAGGATAATGGAACAAGACTTTAGTGAATTTGCCTTTGCAAACTCAGCAATAACTAATCCTTCCAGTAGGACAAATACTGGCTTTCTCCTTTGATGCTTTGGATCACAAGCCATCAATGGGAGATGTTCTAGAACTTGCTACTTTAGGGTCTATAGCATGGTCAAAAGTTTTTTCTCTTGAGGCCTTGGATGGCAAACCATCTATGGATGTCTGTTTAGTATTTGTTACTTTAGAATCCATAGGTAGCTGTAAGTTATTATTATTATTGGGATCAGGGAATAGAATCAGCTTACCAGGATCATTATTGGATAAGTCAAGATTGGATCCCTGATCATCTGTCTTAAAATTGGACCTATGTTTTTGTTGATAGGTGGGGGACAGGGGGTTTAGTATCCGAAGAGCTAAAACTGTGGCCATTTTGATTGTTGGGGCACTTTTTGCCCACCATTAATTTGAGGCCTTTATTCAATTCCTTCACCTTCCTTTTCAGGATAACAGAACAAGACTTTAGTGAATTTGCCTTTGCAAACTCAGCAATAACTAATCCTTCCAGTAGGACAAATACTGGCTTTCTCCTTTGATGCTTTGGATCACAAGCCATCAATGGGAGATGTTCTAGAACTTGCTACTTTAGAGTCTATAACATGGTCAAAAGTTTTTTCTCTTGAGGCCTTGGATGGCAAACCATCTATGAATGTCTGTTTAGTATTTGCTACTTTAGAATCCATAGGTAGCTGTAAGTTATTATTATTATTGGGATCAGGGAATAGAATCAGCTTACCAGGATCATTATTGGATAAGTCAAGATTGGATCCCTGATCATTTGTCTTAAAATTGGACCTATGTTTTTGTTGATAGGTGGGAGACAGGGAGTTTAGTATCCGAAGAGCTAAAACTGTGGCCATTTTGATTGTTGGGGCACTTTTTGCCCACCATTGATTTGAGGCCTTTATTCAGTTCCTTCACCTTCCTTTTCATAGATTGAGGCATTTGAGGGGACTCTTGCATAGCAGAAGCCACTGAACAAAAGACTCATTTAACACACTCATTGAGTAAGCAGGAGATAGAAATCAACATGGTCAGGAGTCAACTGAGATAGGTGTTATTCTTCATAGCTTTAGACACCACAAGGTCAGACTTAGTAGTGTATGTTCTCATGGTTGGTACCATTGAATATGAATTACAATGATGCATTCTGGTTTTGATTCTTTACACTTATGACAGATCCTGGCTGGGCAATCCCTCACCAAGTGGCTCCTCTGCCAACAGAAGAAACATTGTTGAGGGACATCACAGAAGGTGATGATAAGAGTGAAAGTTTCCACATGATAGAGAGTAGGAATGTCAGTGGAGTTTAATTCTTTATGCAAGATGAATTCAAAGGAGGCAGTGTTAATATGTACTAGAAGATCTGCCCCCTTATTCATTAGGTACCTAAAATTTGAGACTTTTCTATAAGGCCTAAGTAATTGCTGCAAATCATTTTCTTTAAATCTAAGGTAACAGTTCTTGATCATACCTGATAAAATTGTGGGATGATTCATGTTAATGTGACAAATAAGTTTGCCATTATGGTATTTGAAAATTTTCTGGAATAAAAATTTCTGAGTGAGGTTGTTAAATTCTGTTATTACACAATGATTGTTATGATATTGCAAAATTTTGTGAACCAGCCTCCATAAATTTTTTTTGTTAACTTATTATAAAATTCATTTATCAGGAATTTATATAAATCACATGAAGGGTTGGTAACAGCCAAGATTGAAGTATTTTCTCTGAAAAAGCTAAGGAAAGATTTATGTAATTGAGAGGGAATGGTGTTATTAAATTTGTTATCAAATCAAAGTCCTTTTTCTCCAAATTTAAATTATGAAGATTGGGGTTTCTGGAATTAACAGCAAAGTTCTTTTCCATTTCTTTATTAATTAAATTGAACATGTTTTTGTGACTTTTTTGGAAGTCTCTTTTGTTATAACATTAAGTTCACTCATGCCTACCTTTATAATGTTAGCATAAGAAGGTTTGTCAATAATTAGTATCTTAGGTTGATTTTTTAAAAGAGGAAGCATTAAATTAGAAGCCACTATGTTAATTTTCCCATTTTTATCAAATATACTATTAGGATTATTTGATACAGCAGAATTATGATGAAATTTAAAAATAAAGCTGTCAACGATCTCTCTAAAGACTTCATCCTGTTCTTTATTGGTTTGAAATTTGGACTGGGATCCTTTGGGATAAGCTTTTGAAAATAACTCATCTTTTCTTTGACTGTTGTACCTCTGGATGGTGAGATTGGTTGCAGTGAACTAGATCCTGTGTTATCTTGAACTCCAAAGATGGTTTCTTCCTCAACTTGTTCCATAGATGATTCTTTAAAACTGTTATAAATATTTTTAATACTGAGTCACTTACCCACCCTTAGCTGAGCAGCAGAGTAAAGAATTAAACTTTTATAAGAAAAAGTTTCCACTTGGAAATTTTCCAGAAAACCACAAAAAGTACTAAAATTTTTAGAGCCTCAAATTCAGTGAAATTAACTAGATGTACCCTCTATAGGTATTTCATCTAATGTTTTTAATGTAATTAACAACTTTATAATCAATAAAATATTTTTTACTGTGAAATTGGTTTATTATTTTACTTTAAAATAAATCAAGATATGTCATTTTCTATTGTTTGTTTATGATTAAATAAAAACTTATTTTGCCAATAAAAATAAATTTATCTGCCAGTATAAATTTTTATTATATATATATTTAATATCTTGATAATATGCCATTGCCACCACCTATCTTAATGTGCCAAAAATCCAAGATAGATCCCATAAATATATCCGAATTTTTACAACCATGGAAGGAAGCATTGACACAGTTTCAATTTTAGTGTTGTTATGATGGTGTGTGAAGAAACAAACAGTAGAAAACATTAAATCAAAGAGGCATGGTTTAGTGCACAAAATGTATATATAATAAACCAATAAGCTAATAGTACTGAAATAAGCAAGAAATTGACCTCATAAATTCTTAACAGAATAATCATTGTTATGGATGTACATATATCTGAAAGTATACCTTGTTTACTTACTTTAATTTATTTATATTCTCTGTTATATGTATTTATTTACATATGTGTGTGCAGGTGAACATGGATTGTGTGTGTATATGTGTTATAAATCTTAAAACAAATAATTTCTGCAATTTAATCCATTTATTTTTCTAGAAGTTTACTACATTGACGTATCATATTCAAGGAATTAATATTAAAAGTATAATGTTATGACACATTAAAAGTCATTTTAGATAAGTAAATAGATTGAATTGATGAAATTTACTTTCATTTTCAAAATTTAGTCTTACATATATATAGCAGAAGATAAAGATATACATATAGATTCAAATTTTTATTTTTATGTCAATGCAATTTTTCCCTTAGCTCAATTAAACACACCAATCTATTATCCTAGAAGTCAGACCAAATTCTTTCACTAAGGATGCATTTACAAATATCCACTTCACTTTTGTTATGTAAGACATACAAAGCTGATATTACAATTTAATTCCATATTATATATTTTAAAGATATACTTAAATTCAACTTCACATACACACATGCACCCACACAAACACACACATATATATATTAAACCAATTTATTCCAACACACCTGCCTGAAACATATAATTAAAGATATGTGATTATTTTTATATATGTACAGTGTTTGGCAGCAAAAAGGAATTTGCTGATGGTTAAATGAAGGCCCTTTGACTCCTATCTGACATCTTAGGAAAAAATTCTATACATTCTTGTCATTGTAAATGTTATTACTAATAATGATATTCATATGGTAAACAAACATGAATGGGCATCTTTTCAACATGCATCATCAATTGAAATACTAGTGGTTTTTTGTAGGTATAAAGATTATATATAAAGGACTATGACAACCAAAACTAAACCATTGCTCTGGCTTCTAGGGGAATACTAGCAAAGGTCCTGAATGATAGCTAAAGGAAGAGAACGCTAGATTGCCTCTGATTATGAGCCTTGGTTGCCATTTGATTTAGATCATTTATTTAGTTACTTGCAATTACAGATCAAATTAACTTGAAGAAAGATTACATGAATTGTAAAAATAAGCTGTCTATTATTAAGTGAGACATTGGTGGAGTTTGTGATGTTAAAAGAAAAGGGGAAGATATAAATGACTTAAAAATGGACATGTATTTTACTTCAAAGACAAAAGTTTTCCAATCATAAGTAGCATGAGATATTTATATATATATATATAAAAGTGGAAAATAACATTTTTATTTGTTGTTGATCATTCCAAATTTCATTCTTATATTTTCAAAAATGTTCTACTATTTTTTCTTTTTTATGCTATTCTAAGACTTTTCTACATTTAAATATGCTATGTTTAAATAGAAGTATATTAAATATATAGTTAAATTAGATGCAATTAGAGGACATTTGAACCCAGACTTTCAAGATCCCTTTAGTCATCCACTTCATCATATACAACCAATGCTCATGATCACGTAATGTGAAAAATATAAATGATCTCTAATATATTTATTTAAACAAGGCACAAGGCAAAACTCTCCATACAATAGTGCCACCCTGTGCCAACCAGAGTAATCAATGGATTACAGAAGGCTTGTGCATAAAATCCTATCTAGTGCCTACTCATTTAATATCCCCAGACTAGTTTCTGGCTTGTGGCCTTCATCAGTGAGGAGCCTTGGATCTGAGAGCACTGCACCTAGATTCTAGGATCTAATGCAATCCTCCAGAAGCCACTTAACTTCGAGAATAAAATTGGAAAACACAAAAATATTTTCAATCTAAGCTCAATAGCTTATATAGTCATATGGGTCTGAATTCAGTTCAGCACCCATACATTTTGGTGTCTTTAGCTCTTTAACAACCATAGTCACCACTAAGATATTAAGCAGGATTGGTGTTAATCCACTAAACGTCACATGATCACCATCTCTTATACTAGCACATAATTGTTATTAAACAAGGCAAAACTCTCCATACAGTAGTGCCACCCTGTGTTTTCAATTTCATTCTCATAGTTTTGTAGTTAAGTAGAAATAAGAGATGGCTGCTGGAGAGCTGCATTAGATCCTAAGATCTAGGTGCAGGGCTCTCAGATCCAAGGCTCTTCACTGACAAAGGCCACAAGCCAGAAACTAGTACGGGGATATTGGATGAGTAGGCACTAGATAGGGATTTTATGCACAAGCCTTCTGGCATCCATTGATTACTCTGGTTGGCACAGGGTCTGAATTCAGTTCAGCACCCATACATTTTGGTGTCTTTAGCTCTTTAACAACCATAGTCACCACTAAGATATTAAGCAGGATTGGTGTTAATCCACTAAACGTCACATGATCACCATCTCTTATACTAGCACATAATTGTTATTAAACAAGGCAAAACTCTCCATACAGTAGTGCCACCCTGTGTTTTCAATTTCATTCTCATAGTTTTGTAGTTAAGTAGAAATAAGAGATGGCTGCTGGAGAGCTGCATTAGATCCTAAGATCTAGGTGCAGGGCTCTCAGATCCAAGGCTCTTCACTGACAAAGGCCACAAGCCAGAAACTAGTACGGGGATATTGGATGAGTAGGCACTAGATAGGGATTTTATGCACAAGCCTTCTGGCATCCATTGATTACTCTGGTTGGCACAGGGTGGCACTACTGTATGGATAGTTTTGCCTTGTTTAATAACAATTATGTGCTAGTATAAGAGATGGTGATCATGTGAATATTTAGTGGTTTAATACACTTATTTCATGTTGAACCACCTCTCATCAGTTGGTTCAGACCATCATCTTCCAATGATTAGTACTCAGTTTATATTAAGGTAGCAAATCTTCAAACTTTAATGGACAGGCTTCCATCTTCTCCACTCTCCTACTCTTCAGCCTTACAAGTCATTGAAAATCTGTTGATCTCATTTTCAAAACCCGTTGTTTGCCATTGCGCTTAAATGGGCTTAAGGTCCTTCATATGAGGAGTCAAAATAACACAATCAACATAGGTATGACAACATAATTGACAAACAAGGGCTTTGAACATGCCATTATCAGATTTTCAATTATATGGATGCTGAAGAATTGGAGAGTGGAGATGATTGAAGCCTGTCCATTAAAGTGTGAAGATCTGCTATCTTAATATAAACTAAGAATTGATTGTATATATATATATACATGTGTGAGATGATGATCTAGACTGACTCATGAGTGCTGGTTTAGCATGAAATATCCATATTGGAGATCATTTATCTGTTCTGCATGTATGTGATCATGCATGATGGTTGTATAAGATGGAGTAGATGACTAACAGGAGTTTGAAAGTCTGGGTTCAAATCACCTCTAATGTAAATATGCTGTAAGTAGATTAGTATTTAGCAATAATGACTAGTAACTACTAGCTTTTTATAATAATACACAATTTTAAAGTCATATGTATATATAATTTTCAGCAATATATCATTAAAGTCTGCATCTGTGATTTGCACCGGGTAATGTATATTTCTATATAGTTGTACTCTAATGGGATATTTTTATGGTAACTTGACAATTTTCTAAACTTTATAAAATATATGATGTGGTTGTAATTAGAACATGTTTGAAATATGTTATATTTGGCAATGATTACACAAATCTCTCCTCATAATTTTAAAAATCAAAAGCATTTTGTCCATCCATCTTCTACATCTTCTGCACAGGGTAAAAACTGAATTGTCTATTATTGAAATCATCAATTAATTGAAAACATAATAATAAATTTGGAATCATCAAGAGCAAATAAAAATTCATTATCTATTTCGTTCTTCTTTGTAAAAAATGGCCGTAAATGTTACAAATATTGGTTAATTAATGAAAAAGTTTAATAAAAATAAATACATATAATGAATCTTTTTTTTAGTTAAAGTTCAAAACATTTCTGCCAATTTATTATAAGAAATAAAAATGTATGCACCGATAATTTTTTAATCTTATGTGGGGGATTGAATATTTGTGAAAATTAAATTTAAAATTTATTTGAAACAGGAATGAAAATTAGCATTCTAAATATTTAGAAATTGAAGAAAAAGGGATTATTCTAATAAGAGAGTAGAATATACAATATAGTAATTCTGTTTTCTGAGGATAAATTATTATTTTTTCATACATAGTTTTAAAATGTTATTGAAGAAGTGTGAAATGTAAGATAGTATTAACTAATGTGAAACGAAATAGCGTACGATGGAGATTCGAAATAATTATCTCGAAAAATTGGTGGTCAACATTTTTGAATATATTATATGTGACATATATAAGTGCATAAAATAAATTGAAATTAATTGTGATATCTTAATTAATGTGCAAAAATTATACAATGTATTTACTGAAAAATTAAAAAATAGTAGTTACTAATGAAAAATAATTATTTAATAATATATAAAAAACCAAATTTATTACTAACTACATTTTTTTCTCTAATAATTTACAATTAAGTATTTTCATTTTACAAATAAGGAGAAATTAAAACCACATTTAATATACCTTTTATAAATAATATTAGAATACAATATATATTAGGTCATGTGACATCTGACTTGATTTTTTTGTAATATATAATTTTATATATTTGGAAATTAGATGTAATTGCAAAAGATTTGAACATATACTTTCAAATACTCTTCAGGTATCAACTATCTCATATAACTGATATCCATGACCACAGATGTGAAAAAGATAAATGATCTCCAATATATATATATATATATATTGTGCTGAACCAACATGGTCCATATCATTACCTCCCACACACATATATAATCAGTGCTCAGTTTATATTAAAATAGCAAACTTTAATGGAGAGGCTTCAATCTACTCAACCCTTTAATTCTTCAGCCATCCATATATAAAAAAGGGAACACATACTATTTTAAAATATTATACAGTGATATTCTAAGAACTTTAACTCAAAAATTCTTTCTAAAAATTGCATTTAAATTAGGTAACATAAAATGCATTTCAAATAAAAATGTATGCAAAATCATAAACATATATAAAACATTAACCCTTTTACCATGTAAAATAAAATAAAGTCATTCTGTTCTTCCATCATGAAACCATTAACAGACTTGGACAATAAAGTTCTGTGGACAACAAAGATATCCAACTCATAAATATAATGTAATTAAAATATAAAAATGCTTCACAATTATCCTTAAGTAAAATTCAAAAAATTATGCAGATAAACTAAAGTTTGGCCATTCATTGAGAAAGTTTCCATGGATTAAACAATATTAAATTGCAATACATTATTTTCTTATATTCAATTGAGACATTCGAAACTTAAGCCATTAAAACATTTTATTAATTAACAATAAAAGTAGTATTTAGTAGGAAAAATACTTTCTTTTGGAATATCACATTTTAAAATTATAGTGGTTTCCATGATGATGAGAAAAAGAAGAGAGTATGCAGGCATTCATAAAATTAATATTGCAACAAAGTTCATTTAAATTCAATTTAAATATAATATGTTTTCAGGAATACTTTATATTTATAACATAAATAATTTATTCAAATGCTTCATAATGTATGTTAAACATTTCTAGATAATATGTCAATTGTTTTGTCTCTGCAGGATCCAACAAATTGATTTCTTTCCTCCTGGTAGATCTAAACATAAACATATTCCTTTTATGGTACCATAAAATAATAATGTTTATATTAAAATAATAGCATAAAAACTTTATTAAGTCTAATATTTTTCTGATCGATATAAAAATAGTTCTATAAACAACTGGAAATATACTCATTATAACACAATAAGTCTTAATTAAATGAATAATATTTTATATAAATGAGTATTCTCAGGAAAACTAGGATGAAGTTATTCAATACCTTTAAAAACATTGTTATTTTTGTGAAGAGTTTCAAATATTTTAGAGCAAAGTGAAATATGAAAACAGACATTTAAATATCTTTTGAAATTAATAAATGTCTGTACATCATCATGGTGGTGCAAATTTTAAATGTTAAAACTTTAAACATTGTAATAATTAACTAATTTTTTATCAATAAAGCTGTCTGCAATGAAGATTCATAGTCCTTGAAGTTCTACTTAAACATTGTACCCAGACAAGTTAAATTCTAGCCTAACATTACTTTAAGCTAAGAAAATAAAAGTTTTAAATAAAACGGCCCTTTTATTAAAATTGAAATTTTAAAATATGAACTCAATAAGCAAAAATGATTAAAAAATGAAATGAAATGTAGAAATATTGAAGTGAAGTGTGTGTGTAGATGTTAATTTCACCTATTTATAGCTTGGTTCAGGTGACCACTTTAAAACACTGATTATTGACATTTAAATCTATACTCCCTTCTCTTTATTGGTTCACATAGCATTCTATCAAAACCAAGAAAGGTTGCTAACAAAAAATTTAATTAATATTTAGCTTTTAAAATAAATTAATGTCCCTTTCTAGACAATAATATTAAAGATATTTCTTGTTAAAATAATTATTTCCAAATTTAAATATTAGAATAAAATAAAATATTACATAAATGAAATTGACATTGCTTAAATAAAAATAATAATAAATAAATATGCTACATATATATAAATAGGTTGTAAAGATAGATATATATATACAGGTAAAACACGTGCTAATATTAACAATAGGGTATATCAACACAAATATTTGTATAATAAAGCTAAAATTAAAGATGAAACTAAATCCATATTTTGGGAGCACTAAATTACAAACAATCATATTTTTGAACCTTCTGAAGCTAGCATTATTTGTTCAGAAAGAAATGATATTAAAAGAAAAGTAAAAGAGGCATATATAATAGCCAATAATTACAATGCCATTAACAAAAGAGAAACTTGCTTTACTTTTTCCAAAGCATGGAATATTTAGTTTTTTGAATATATAAATATTTTATATAGAACATTTACACGTGTTTAAAAAACATTATTTATCATTTATTATATATTAAATAGCTATAATTATGGGATTTTAAAGATTGCCCCGAAAGCACTCAGCTATAAAATTTTATTAAAAACTTCACTTTTTTATATATATGTGGTATATTTATTTATTATTATTTTATAATTTTAAAGTGATGGCTATATATTATTACAAATTGTTTAAATAAAATAAATATTATCCATAATGTTTAATACATTTATTTACAATTAATTTTACCCTACAGAAGTTGCTCAGATTATAATTTTATATTGTCTTTTTAAAATTAGTCATCAATAATATTTTAAAATAAACAGCACATTTATTCATTAATTTAGACATTCATTTATTTACTATTTTAAATTTTATCTTTAATTACTATTGAAACAGTAAGATTCATTTTCGAATCTTAAGTTTCACTTTTTTCTATCGTCTCTCACTCACCGGTCTATCCTACCCAAATTTAAACTTTGTGGTATCGAATTGTGTGTGTAGCAATATTAAAAATGTATAAGATATATGTAGAATTCAACATAAACACGCACACATTTCAATCTCAAATTTAAGGCAATAAATATAATTTATATTTCTTCTTTTAGTTATATAAAAATATATAATTTTAATCATTTATTTTAAATTGTAAAATCCATTATTTATTGCTTTGTTTAAATTTCATTTAATAATAATTTAGAAATAGATTGTAATATTTAATTAAAAGTAAAAATAATCGTATGTTCCCTTTTTGTCTTTGAAATTTTAAAAGAATCAGTAGGTGAGAGATAATAGATTAATTAAAAAGAAAAATTCCCTAAAATGTAATTATAAAATTTAAATGTAAAATCTAAACGTAAACAATAGAAAGGCAGCCCTCTCTATAATTAGAATTAACAAAAAAAGCATTGATTATCCTCAGGGCAGATTAAGTGAAATCCAAAAATAAACTATGACAAAAATGTGAAAGATAAGATCTAAGAAAAGAGGCCATCTTAGACTTGCTAGAAACAGGCACTTTAACTTTAGTTTTGCTCTCGATCAGTTGAGAGTCTCCAAGAAAAAATAAATTTTTCCTGACACGGTATGATCAAGTAAAAGCGCCCAGACTATTCTCCATCCAGAGATGGTCTATCAGATGCCAAACCTTCCATAGCCCTTCATAAATTCAACCACGAAGATCTGCTGCCTAAAATAATTTGAAAGCTGCTGCTGTTAAATTACATGAATCATCCAAATGCTGTAAAGAACTGCTAATGCTAGAATCATGAACAATTTGCTACTGATCACAAAATCGGAAAACTTCTCATAAACAGGTACCTGTGTCCAAATTCTCTAGAGTACTCTACTAAATCCTGCTATAGCTTATTCATTCTGTATCTAACTTAAAAACTGTAAATTCTCATTTGTAAAACTAAAATTAATTATTAAATTTTTTTATGTAAAGTTCTCTAATAATCTAGCCTGCCTAACTCTAACTTTCTTGGGTGTGTATTTCTAAAATCTACATTTTATTATATAATTATCGCATGCTCATAATTTTCTAAGTTTAAATCTATGATCGCTTGAAACAGTGGATGCATGTCAAATTTTCATTAATATTTACTTTCATAAATAACTTAATATTTTCACATAAATCGACACGCATTCATTTATTGTAATGCAGGGGTCTACTACTTAGCAAATGGATGGTGTATTAGTTGTAATAAGCACCCATTTGATATATGTTTTATATTTATTAAATCTTAATTAGTAATTCCATAAAATTGCATTTCTTTGAGAGTCGCCAACGTTCTTTATTAAATGTTGATAATGTAGGGCCGAGTTAGAAAATATATTTAAATCTTACCAGAATCGTCTATATATTATACATGTGTTACGTTTTAGAGAAGCGATGACCCATTCCAAGCTTTGAATATTCCAGATTCAATAGGATTGAAATTAACCTTAATCGTCCTACACAAGCGGACATAATAAATACTCCTGTAGGGCTTGACGAAAGTCATGCAGCCAGCAGGCAATCGCGGCATGAATCGCTTGTCCCTGGTTATGCTTATGTGACACCTTACCTCTTTGGGCCGATGGCAAACGCCAGCCCATCATTCTTATAAACTCATTCACAGCTTTGCAGTTTCAATATACTGCCATTCCATATTGCCTTTCTAAAGTGTACCACGTGTTTCTTTAACTAACTTTATTATTCTATGTATCACTCCATCCCTCATTATCTTCATAATTCACTCTCAAATAAATGTTAGCCCTTAGTTATTAGTAAATATCTTTAATTAAATAAATATATGTCTGCCGCTACTATTATAAATATTATTTTAGACTCTTGCATTGCAAAAGTAATAAATCCCTAAAGGCATGCCTTAGAAATACTTGCCCAAGAATTTTAAGTAGCTAGATTACGTCATTAAATAAATGTATTTCTTTTTGTAAACATGAACAGTATCGGAAATACCGCTACTGGGATCTTAAATAAAAAGTATTATTGATAAAATGATTTCACATAAATGTTACTAAATAAATAAATGTATTTCTTGAATAAAAGTATCGGAAAATTCCGTTATTCAATTTAAATATTATCAAATATTATTAGTAAATAATTTATTAAAATGTTTCAATAAGTAATTTCAAACTATATGTCTGCAGTTACGTTTTATTTGTTCGATACCCATTCAATATGTTTCCTCGATTTGTAAATATAAGTGTTTAATTAATATTAGTGTAAGATTAATGTTCTGATTGGCTGACTTGAAATAAAGTCATGAATCTCTTGCATACCCTGACCACCGTGCCTAAAGAAATGTTTAGTAATGTCGCATCAGATGTGTTGTTTCGTAGATTGTATTGTGGAACCGATAAACTATGTTCGAACTCAGTACTACGGGTGGCTTCGCTACCTCGATGGTGCTGCAGTTCTGTGTGGTGGTCGAATTCTACACTATGTTAACGATTCACATGTTTTCTGACTGTTACACTATCATTAGCTTTATTCAATTTTTTTTAATAAATAACTTTAAATATTTAACTATAATATTCTGTGCTAAAATTAACATTATGAATTTAATTTAATTACTAGCTAACCTAAATATAGGGTTTGAACTTGGATTTTCAAGCTTAAAATTAGTATTAGCTTTTTAAAATATTTTAGTGGTTAAATTGTGACTACATTAACACTTAATTTTGAATATACATTATACTAATTATTTTAAGCTATCAACTATTAAAGATTTAAATACTTTGTCATGATATGCACTACTTAAGAGTAAAAATATTATAATTTAAGCTGTCAAAATTATTTTATATATATAAAATTTATAAATATACTCATATAGTAATTTTTTATTTGTAGAATCACAGCATTAAACTGCAATAACAAAAATTTATTTATTATAAAATTAAACTATATAAAATTTTTTTTAGACATTTTGGCATAAAACATGCTCTGGAATTTAGCTTCCGGGAGAAGCTAAAGGTCACAATATATATTGTAAAATATTCACAACTTTTGAGCAAACAGATTAACAAAACGTAAAGGCATTATAATTATTATGCAAGGCACATGTGGACCAAACACAATGTGAAGTGTGTTGGATTAGAAAGCAAAATTATGATAATCAGATAGTTTGGGATTAGTAAAGATCAATATACATTAAATATCAATAGTCACAATTGAATGTTTTATAATGTAATATGATTATAATATGAGAATTTAATGAGAAAATAAAAACTCATAGAATTTTCTTTTCAGGCTAATAATCAGATACTACAATATAAAAATGTTGTTCTTGATTGGAAGTTTAAGATTTCATAATTACTTTTATGTTTTACTTTACCTACTACTTTTTATAGAGATTGCTATTTTATTAGTAGTTTTATAAAAGTTAAAGAATAATTATAAAATTATTATTTTATAGATTAACTTATAATCATACCATGCAGTTATTACTATTTGGATTATCAGACAGACTGATATCTCACAAAATTAGATACTGATAGCCGTTATCTTCACAATATCTAATACAAAACATATGATAGAATATATAAGAAAATAAATAATGTATCAAACTTTTGCTATTAATAATTTAAAAAATTGACAAATAACAAATCATCAATACGACAATGTCTAAAAACAATGTAGCATACAATCATACATATATACAGATGGTTATTAAAGAACCAAAGACACCAAAATGTATAGATACTAAACTGAGTTCAGACCTATATGACTATATAGGCTAATGAACTTGGATTGAAAATATTATAGTGTTTTCAATTTAAGACTCATAGTTTTGTAGTTAAATAGAGATAAAAGGTCACTGCTGGAGAGTGGCATTAGATCCTAAAATCTAGGTGCAGTGCTCTCAGATCCAAGGCTCCTCACTGATGAAGGCCACAAGCCAGAAACTAGTCCAGGGATATTGGATGAGTAGGCATTAGATGGGGATTTTATGCATAAGACTTCTGGCATCCATTGATTACTCTGGTTTGCATTGAGTGGCAATACATATAGAGAGTTTTGCCTGTTTTAATATATAGATGTCATATATACAAAGAGAATTACTAGATATTAATCCTATATATATATATTATTTATATTTATTTAATGAATTATGATTCTCTAAGAGAGTAAAAATATGTTTAAATAAAAATATGGAAGTATTTATTGTGAGAAAATTTCTGAAGAAGAAAAAAAACTCTCTTTAAATGACAAGAAAAAGTATACAAAAAAAGTATTACATAAAAGAAAAAATTTTTGATAAAGAAATATAAGTTATTTTAATAATGTGTCTTTTAAGTTGAATTATATAATTAAATCTCTCCTAGACTTTAACTAAATAATGTATATATACATATATAATTTTTTCATTCTGCTGTGACTTCTACTTTCTATTGATATTTTTTTGATTAAATTTTTATGTAATTATGGAATATCATTGTATTCAGTTTTTCTTTTATTAATTTCTTTTTTTCTTTTATATAAACAAAGGCAAAACTCTCCATACAGTAGTGCCACCCTGTGCCAAACAGAGTAATCAATGGATGCCAGAAGGCTTGTGCATAAAATCCCTATCTAGTGCCTACTCATCCAATATCCCCAGACTAGTTTCTGGCTTGTGGCCATCATCAGTGAGGAGCCTTGGATCTGAGAGCACTGCACCTAGATATCTGTTTGGCACAGGGTGGCACTACTGTATGGAGAGTTTTGCCTTTGTTTACAACAATTATGTGCTAGTATAGAGATGGTGATCATGTGATGTTTAGTGGTTTTCTTTTATATTATAGTAGTATATTTTTGAGAGTTTAAATACAGCTTATTCAAGTACGGATCTATTTTTAATGATTGGGTATTCACAATGGAGTTTCTTTTAGAGATAAATTCAGCTTCATATTAGCTTATCAAATTGACAACAATTTGGTTACATATTCATAAGGTTGGCATATAGTTTAAACAGGTATTTTAGAAAGTAATCCAGGAAAAATCATTATCTTCAAGTCTTGAAATCATCTTAGGCATAAAAATAATATAATAGTACTTAAACCAACTTTTAGTTTTTTTGCATCTTCCAGCCTTAATTAAACCTGAACTGCTGCTAATGTCTTTTTTCGTTTTACTTCAATGCTGATTTTTACTCTGCTTAATGTGGATTAATTTAGCATCATACGCAAAGCTTTAACATATAACTCACCTGATTGATAATAAATGAGTTAGCTATGGTCTGACTATCTGAAAAAAAAAAAGTCCTGAGTATGCTTAGAATTTTACTTCCATTTGAATGTATCATTTGCATGCTACTAGTGTGAAAACCTCAAGACCGTGAGACCATTTATTTATTCTGTATTTTTTTTTCTACTTTTTTTTAACGAAAAAGCAGCCCTTTAAGTTAAGATTACACACACACACATATATATATATATCTTAAAGGAATTGGTGAATTTTATTTTTGTTTTAGTGGAAGTCACTATTGGTCTTTTTTATGGATGGCTCGTCCTTGAATATCACTTTGCCTAAAGGAAAAGAGACAACAGTAGAAGAATTATATTTTGAAGTCATCAAAGTAAGCCTGCTCATACTACTCCCTCCCCCATATTTTGAATTTCATTAATTAAAATTCTTTAACTGTATGTTCTTGCTTTTTTTTTCTTTTAAAAGTTATTAGATATTCCATTTTTTCATAGCCATTTATTTGCCTTCTGGATAATATATGAAAAATTAAGTAAGTACTTGTATTATCTTAATAAGTTTTATTATATGCAAAATAAAATGAATCTCTTTTTAACATTTTTTATCTAAAATGTGATCACTAATAAAATTATTTAGACCATTTTTCTGATTATTTGCACAAACACGATAAAAGATATATTAATGGGACTTGAATAAATCAATAATTTTCTAAAAGTTTTAATATTTGTATTATTTACATTCGTTTTTTACAATTTTATCTATATGGTATTAGAAAAGATAGAAGAGAAACAATGAAACAACTAAGACATCACTTGATCACCATTTCCTATGCTTACACAAACTGTTA
Source organism: Epiperipatus broadwayi (assembly GCA_028023455.1). NCBI lineage: Eukaryota > Metazoa > Onychophora > Udeonychophora > Euonychophora > Peripatidae > Epiperipatus > Epiperipatus broadwayi. Next base: position 32,457 of record JAQFVV010006326.1, read on the forward strand.
AACAGTAATGTGATGTGATGTGATGCACTATGACTTTTCCTTATATGGAGTCAGGAATCTCTCAGCCACTATGCCCAGAGAAACCTGTTAGCCACTTCACCTTCACTTTCCATTCCCCACCCTAAGTTTTCCCATAATCTGCTCCATCCCATTTTCACATCACAATCGTTGTCAACTCCATGGCCTTCATATCCAAATCCTTCTTATCTTTTTCCAAACCCAGCATAAAAACCAATAATACACTTTCTCTATAATCACTTTGTTCATATTTATTCTTCGATAACTTCATTATTTGTAACCTTTCTGCTTTCAAGCATTTACACTGAATTAGCAGATACCTACTATTTTCTATGCCTTCCTTAACACAACTTGGAGACTAAATCATCCATATTTTTTCATTTACATGTATATTCCCTTGTTGCTAAGGATCCTATTCTAGACTTAAACAATAAACTACTTTCCTTGCTATTATCATAAATTAATTCACACCCAATGTTCCATTTACTTCTATATATATTTAAACTACTTTTGCTCTCCATACTAGTTCTCCATCTCTCCAACTCCTTATTCTTTATTAATGCATCTATTCTTCTATCCCATTTCTTACCACTATAACACTCAACAATCATCCCACCTTTTATTCAAGTATACTGATATAAATTCTTTATCCAAATCTTCTGAATACTGCATTACCTTTCTCACCCATCTTGTTGCCTGCCCTTTACTCATAACCCAATTAAATACTATTTTGGTTATTCTTTTATTATCCATACACTGCAATCTACCGAACATTTTCATTTTTCTTTTTGCATCTCTCATATAAAAACTTGACTATCCCATTCCTTTTTGAATTGTCTTTTTGCTGTCCACACATACTTCCCTTTGTACTTTTTCTAAGTAATCCAATACCCCTTTATTAACACATAATGCATCATTGCCATATGTTAACACTGCTACTGCAACTCCCTTTCATACAATTCTAGCTACATCATATTTATTATATGAAAACACTGTTAATTTCTTTATCAATCCCTTTCTTTTCTTTGTTTCATTTATCAATTTTTCCTCCCATTCATCCAAGCAATTTTTCTGATTACTTAAGATGATTCCCAAATAACTATATCTATTCACCACACTTAACTTTATATCCCCCAATAAAAATTCTTTGTTTTCTCTTTCCGCAGTATTAACCATCATTATATTTGATTTTTCTTCACTAAATTTAATCCCTGTCTCTTTACTCACCCTTGTGCATGTCCTCAGCATAACTTCTATATCTTCTCTTTTTCTGCACACAAAAAGACATCATCCACAAAAAAAAAGACCGACAAAGTAAATACTCCCTTGCCACCTATTAAAGGTATCTCTATTCCTCTACCAAGTCTTTCTATTGCTCTCTCCATTTCACTCAAATACAACAAAAACAAAATAGGTAACATAGGGCATCCTTGCCTTAATTCCATCCCATTTTTAACTAACTGAATCTATATCCCCTAATTAATATGTATGGTAATTATTTTCATATAATTTATTAATAATATCCACTAAAGCTTCATCCATTCTCAAATTTACTAAACTTACCCATAATCTATTTCTATGCACTCTATCATATACCTTCTCTATATCTATAAAACTCATATATAACTGTCTACCTGAATTCCTACTCATATCCATAAGTTGTGTAACTAAAAATAAACTATCTCCTATACACCTATCTGATCTAAAACCTCCTTGCATTTTCCCCACTACATTATTTTCTTCCATCTATTTGGCAACCCTTCCAGTCACCATAACTCACTAGACAGTAGGGCCATTCAGTGGGAACCATAGTAATCAATGAATGCTGGAAGATCTACTGACTGACAGTGAAGTTATAAGACATATATAACAAGGGAGCGAATAAAATATATTTAGAATAAAAATTGTACAAATAATTTGTGTACAGATACATTTTCCTGGTTTTTGATAAATTTCAATAATAAGATTTAGATATATTGGTTTGATAAATTTTTATGCGAGAAACTTCACATTTTTATTTATTAGAGAGAAAATATACAGTAAGAACCATTAGTGATACACAGATTATACAAATAATATTCCAGTAATGCAATGAACAGTTTCTTCTATTGCAGCTATAATTCTTTGGGTATTTCTGAGTTTTCAAGTAAACCATGTAGCGTGTATTTTTGATAAGTACTGGTAAATGTATCATTTAGAGCAGTAGTCTTCAACCACTGGGCCACAGACTGACACCAGGCCACAGAAGTTTTCTGCTGGTCTGCAGCTAGACTGGCAAGAAAGTTTATAATAACAAAATAATACGATTTTAAACTTTTAATTAATATGAACAATTTTTATTTATTTTTTCATTGCATTTTTTCCCGATTAAAAAAAAAGACAGAACAAAAACAAAATCTAATCAATCATACATAAATTAATTTGTTTTTCTATTTATCACAGATGTTTATGGGGGGGGGGGTAGAAAAAGTTTTTTATTATACAAACTCCAGTTGTCTTTTGATAGCCAATCATGGCTGCTTGTCAGCATTGTTAAAACAATAAAATGTAACGTGACTTTTTTTGATCTCTTAAATTTTTTCTACTCTCTCTTTTAATATTTCATTTTTAGTGTTTTTTTTTGGCTTTAACTTTTATTTTGAAAATCAATTTTTATTACCTTTTTTTTTAAATAAAAACCAAAAAATAAGTTCTGTCTCTAACATTTACAAAGTATTTCTCAATATACCCCCACTACCCCAAAATAAAGTAAGATCAAAACTTTTGACTTTTTCAAGCTTCGTTTTTTTTTTTTTTTGTTTAAAAATACGCCCACTTTTTTTTGGCCTATAAGGCAATATTTTTTTTGGCTTTATTTGTATACTGCTAAAATACTAAAACTTTTATTTTTAAAACCAATTTCTGTTACCTTTTTTTAAAAATAAAAACAAACAAAAAATAACTTTGGTGTCTATCTTTTGTCTCAGTTGATGACAAAGTATTTTTCAACTCCCCTCCCCCCAAAAAAAAATAAAATAAGATCAAAACTTTTGACTTTTTCAACATTCAGGTGAATAACATTTTATTCTTGCATGTTTTAACAATGAAATAATAAACGTAAAATGCAAGCACATTAATGAGAATGATTGTTATTTTATGTTTTCTGTAGCAATATGACTGCGCAACTCGAGAAAGAGTGTTCAACATGTGAAGGTAAGCAACACCATTACTATACACGTTAACTAGTGTGCTGTTTTGGTCAGTTATAACAATTATGCTTATCTAAGGCTAAGCAGGTTACATCTTTAAGAAAATTTATCTGTAAACTTCTGCCGGTCCGCAAAATCTTATCCTTATTTTTACCGGGCCGCAGGGGTGAAAAGGTTGAAGACCACTGATTTAGAGGGCCTGCAATTTAGTGGAATGTGTTAGTTGTTAAATTTTTAAAAAATAATAAATCGATTGTTAAATTTAAAAAAAAACAGCTAAATTCTGATAAATTTCATTTAGAAGCTTTATTTCAATTTTTATTTTTAGCTATCTTAGAACATGAACGTAATGAGGTGCTGCTCTTAGCATAGTCGTTTCAATTCAGCATGTTTCTTTTTGTCAGCATTTTAAAAAGTAAATTGTCATCATGATCAAAATTTGGTACTTTCCTGTCACAGAATGTGATGCAGTAAAGTATGTACAAAGATACGACATCCTGCCTTCTTCAAAAATGTGCGTTAATTGTTACAATATGAAAGTTTATGTTCATCCCCACCTCCTCCATCTACCTAAGATGTGTTAGTTGTTAAATTAAAGCAAAATTAATAAATCGATTGTTAAATTTAAAAAAAGTATAAATTCTGATAAACTTTGTTAAAAAGCTTTATTTCAACTTTTTTTTTTTTATATATATCATGGGAAGCGGAGGAGAGCTCATACTTTGGTACAATTCAATGTGTTTCTTTTTATCAGCAATTTTTTTGGTAAATTGTCATAATGTTAAAAATTTGGGACCTTCCTGTTACAAAACATGATGCAGTGGTATATTTCCAAAGGTATAAAATTCTGCCTTTCCAAAAAGTGTGCGTTAATGGTCATGATATGATTGCATGCCACCATCATGAATAAAGTGTAAATATTGTATTTATTTATTTATTATTCATTTTTTTGTTAATAAGTTAATCTAAATAAGTAAACTGTAAATATTATGATTAATTTTTCTACAGTGATTTCTTTTTTAAGAATAATAGTAATAAAAAAATAAAATGTAAAGATTAAATAAGCTTCTTAATGGGCACTGTAGATTTATCGAAAATACAGGCTGCCATCTTAGTTTACTTGAAAACTCACAAGTATCATTCTTTGTTGCACATAATCACTTATATATGGTTCTTAACGGAAAAAAAATCAGCTTGTTATAATACTACTTGATCATCTATTTAGACATGATGATAAGTGCTAAGAGAAAACTTTATAAGATACTTTCTAAAAAGAAGTGTTTACTCAATATTTTTACACTTTGTGATTTAATTCTATAATGTGCATTCTGTTATATCCGCACTTACGACTGTGCCAATGTTATAACTGCAAGTCATACTGTGCGGTCAGCAAATAACGTTATACAATTCCCACGCTGTTCTTTTCCAACGAGTGCTCTCCAACGAATTGGTCTGCAACAAAACTCTCCAACAAATTGGTCTGCAATGAATGCTCTCCAATGAATTGGTCTGCAATGAAGCTCTCCAATGAATTGGTCTGCAATCTCTCTGCTGAATTGATCTGCAACGAATGCTCTCCAACAAATTGGTCTGCCACGAAGCTCTCCAATGAATGCTCTCAATATCTCCACTGCGGTCTCTTTCAGCTACACCCGTGAACTACATTTCCACTGGGCGCTGATCATTAACCGCCAGCACTGACGTGAGATATCTCTACTTAAATACTGCTTACTCAGTACTGCTTGACTACTCTCTATGTTATACTGCTAGATGTTACCCAGTCTTCTTATCACTCTCTGACAACTGCAATGATTAATCAATGCACTGACCAATAAGGTAATGTCTCTTATCTAGAAACATTTGTAATTAGCAAATATTTCTAGGAATTGTCGATCGCCATTACGTCAATGCACTAATTAAATTCCTCAGGTATCAGAGCGCGATCTAAAAACAGCCTTACAAATAAATTCTAGTTTTTTCTGGAGTGCACAAACATGTCTGCCATTTTACAAAACACTACACATTCGTTAAAAAAAGATTAATTTATTTACATTATAAACAATAAATAAATAGCTGAGCCATGCTTTCAACCTAGAAGATCATATTCGTAGCACAGTTTGATGACTATGACTTTCTAGGTTGAAAACATTTCACAGCTATTCATTTATTATTTAAAATTTAAATCAATTTTTTCTCTGGAAGTGAATGAACGCTTATCATAGAATTACATATTAAAAGAAAAGAAATAAAAATTGTTATAGAAATCATGATTTAATTTCAAATTAAAAATATAGATATACATTTTTAGTTATTAAGTAAAACCTATTATTATAAAATGCTGAAAACTTTGAAATTATTCAAACGGAAGTCAATCTCCGATAATGTGCTATTTCTTAAATATTATAAAACTTCATGCACTTTCCCGCTGGTAAGAATTTTAAAAACTTAAGTGAATCACTTAAGTTTAGAGCGTACATTCTATATACACCAACTCTTACAGATGTTATATTTGATTATAATATCAGACACACAATAGACTCAAGCCCTGATTTAAGCACGGTCTGTAAGAGTTGGTGTACACAGAATGTACACTCTAAACTTAATTGATTCACTTAAGTTTTTAATATTCTTACCGGTGGGAGAGTGTGCGGAGATTTATAATATTTAAGAAATTGCACATTATCAGAGATTGACTTCCGTTTGAATAATTATTAAGTAAAAAAGTATATTTTTCATTACAAAAAGATATTAATGGTTGCTTATATGAAAAATGTTTATTAGATGCAATCTGATAATCTCTTGCACATTCAGGTGTTTATGTCATTCCACATAATTTGTTAATTTTTTTTTTTTTACTTTTTTTTGTTTTTTTTTTTTTTTTTTTTTTTAACTATTTTTTTTTTTTTATTTAAATTTTTTAAACAAAAAACCCCCCTTTTTAATTTTTTTTTTAATACTTTTATTAATAAAATAATTATGTTTTTTTTTATTTAAATTAACTTTTATATACTTCTATTGAGTGGATTTTTTTTTCAAATTTTGTACGTATGTTAGATATCAGTGACAATGCAATATTTCAGAATTGTCAATCAATTGATAGATTAACAGTCTTGACAACCCAAATTTCAAACTGCATTGATATCAATTTAGTAAGCTTTCAAAGATGTGCAATAGATGGCAGCATATTTTTTTAAAATATGCTTAATTTATGACTCATTCACTCAAAATATTTACATTTAATCAAAATAGAAAAAAAAAGAAATGAAAGATGAAATCTTATTTTCTCTTAATTGTTAAACTAAAACTTGATTCTTTTTAAATGTTGACTTTATCAACACAAAAATCTTGTAAATAATTTGTAACCTGTGTGAATTTCATTTCACATATTGGTAATACAGGACATTGTTTACATCTTGCATTTTTTAATTTGAATACAAAAAAGTATATCCTAATACTTAAAAATAATATATATATCATTAAAAACCACTCAACACTTAGACAATCCCAATATTAATAATAATCAACAATTTCAAACTGTTGTCAAGGCAACCTCCTTTTAATCACAACACATATATATATAAATGTTTTATAAAAAACATTTTTATTTAATTTGATCCGTTTGCACTAAAAACCCAAAAAAAGTCAAGCGTTGTTAGCCGAGAGGTCATCGCACCCACCTTGCAAGCAAGTAGTTGTTTGCAGACGGGTGTGGGTTCACGTCCTGGCCAGTGCTATGACATAGGAAAAAAAAAAAACCCCAAAAAATTATTTTTTCTTATCAACTATAATTTTGGCTGAAAATAAAGGCATGGAAGTATTCTAAATTTGTTAATTTAATCATTAGTTTTAATTTAGGTTTTTATATGTAACTTCAAATGAAAGGATGTTGCATCCGTAAATTAATTCACTCACCATAGCAACCAAAATTGTGATTAAAGAAACAATTTTTTTTGTTTTGTTTTTAATGCATTACTCGTTAAATTAAATGGTTTTTATAAAATGTTTTATATATTATACTTTTTAGTATTATTTATCGACTTCTAATTGATGGGCGGATTTTCCTTTAATCTTTAAGTTGCTGAAAAATATTATAGTTATTCCAATTAAAATAAAGTCAGCAGCTCATATATGATACAGTGATTGTCATAATAAAGCAAGTATATAATGAAATTATTAGCGGTAAGAAAATAATATGCAAAAAGAATGTTTTGAAAAAATATCTGGTCTGATAATACTGATCACATCAAAAATATATTAACTTATATGTCCTTTCAGTAAAATCATACATCACCCATCCTGCTTCAGAAAAAGCTTTATCCAATTCATATTTAAGGTCAACAATAATGAACAACACTAGTTAGAAAAATTCAAAATGGTGAAAATTATTTATGAAAAAATTGAACGAGCGCCACCTGGTAGAAAAAAATCACAGTTGAAACAGAAATTTATAAATTGCCTATCAAAACAAAACTCCCTTCATTTCGTTTCCAGATGACATTAGAACAGGGGTTCCTGAACTTTTTGATCCCTGTATCCCTATGGATTTAGTAAATTATCTAGTAACCTCTATTCATTACAACAAGAAATTAGCAGTTGGAGAATGTATCACCTGCTTAGGAGATGCAGATTCCATGAAGGCCCACCTTGAGGTGGCACCTATCTGGAATTTTTATTAGCTATCTTAACCAGTCATTTTGAATAAGTCTATGCAACCTCATTGTGTCCACATCTGAAAAGGGATCTGAAATGTTTCTGGCTTGGCTGATAGATAGTACCAACATGGAATAGTCCAGAAATGTTGATAACTGTTTTTGGAATATATTAATAGCATAATATATTTATTTGTCTGATATCCACTGTACCCCATGGAATAGTTTTCTGCATTCCCTTAGGGTACATAAATCCCAGTTTGGGAACCCTTGCATTAAAAAATAAAAATGCAAATCAGGGAATAAAATTATTCTTCAGTAAGTGACAGTTAAATTATTTGGTTACAAATTGGAGAGATCATTAAAGCTTCAAAAAAAAATGATATGCAAGTTTATTAGTAATAGAAACGTGTAAGAAATCTGCATGGAACTCAATCAACGATATATGTTTAAAAAAGCAAAATATGATTTAGAGTCTCTGGTATTGAATTTCATATTTATCAATTGGGTATGTAATTAGTAATTCTGGGATATTTGAAAATCTGAAATCACTCTTTAAAATTAAATTTAATTTTATTAAATTAACATGTCAAGTTATTAGCTTCCTATCCATGATAATATCCTGCATGCATTGTATGCAGCTTTTAATCCTGTGGAAGGCATGGTCAAAAAAATGTCGTAGACCATGTGTATTTAAGAGATACATGCATTACTAATATGTCTTGAAATAAAAAAAATAAAAATACTGCAATATTAAATTTATTATATTTATTTTGTTTATATCTTGAAATTATTAAAAAATGAAATTAAAAAATATAGTGTTTTTTTTTTTCAAATAATTATAACATGAATATTGCTAAAAAAATACAATCACAAAATGTCTTTAATATTAATTAATCATAATTTTCAATAGTTGTTTTTCAAAATGTTTGTAAAAATCACTGCAAATATTACTATGCTCAAGTCAGAAATGCATTTTAGTACAATACATCACATGATTATCATTCTTTATGCGTACACAAGCTGTTTACACAGAGGCAAAACTTTCCATACAATAGCGCAACTCAGTGCAAGCCAGAGTAATCAATGGATGCAGGATGGTTTGTGTATAAAATCCCTATCTAGTGCCTATATTCCCACTGATGAAAACAACAAGCTAAAAACTAGTCTGGGGATATTGGATGAGTAGGGTCTAGATAGAGATTTTATGCACAAGTCTTTCTGCATCCATTAATTACTCTGGTTGGCACTGAGTGGTGCTATTGTAGGGAGAGGTTTGCCTTTGTGTTTGACTACTATACCAACACTGACTTCAGAGTTTGTAATATCTCTCATGCACAATTTAATATTGAATACTACAATCATTAGAACATTATATTGATAGTTTAACTGTTATGATTTAACACTAATAATGTACAAACAGGCAGCATGTTCTTGACGTTATACACCCAGTATATGAAACAATATTGGTTTGCATTTTTCATATCAACCTTGATATCCATAGGCTTAATGAAAAAATTAAATATATATTTATTTAAAGCTCTTGTAGACATTTAGGTTTTCAGTGAGAAACAATATAAATATCATGCTTCTTCCTATCCTTAAATATATATGCTTTTTGGTGAAAATTTGTAAGTCTGATTAATAACTAAGTGACTATGAAAGTCATTCAATGTCCAAAATTCAAGAAATTTTAATTATGTTTATAAATTTTTTGCAAATCTCAATTTCACATCATACTTTAAATAACTCTTAATAACTTCCCTATTGCTAATCAGAATCTTCCATTTCAACAATTGCTGGAACAATATATTTATGATTTCTTTGATTTTTTTGCTATCTTTACACAGATGATTTGTAACTGATAGCTAACAAATTCGGAAATTTTGAAGCATAACCAAGTAATAAAAAGCTACAAAAAGTGGGAAAATTTAAATTTTATGAATATAGGACAGGCTTCAATCCACTCCACCCCACAATTCTTCAGCTGTCCATTTCATTGAGATTTAATAAAACATTCCTGTATACATGTTGTAATGAAAATCAATTGTCCTATACACATTCATTTAATGAAGATGGCATAAAAATATATTGATATAATCTGAATGACTCTATGTAGATTTTCATTTGCACTCAGATGAACTCTGATGGAAGTATTACTTATTTAAAAAAATAATCTCACGTTTATCATTGTTTTTATTTTTTTGCTAATACAGAATTGCAGTTAAAAAAAGAACATAAAATTATTGAACAGTTACACAACTGGAATTCAAAATTGGTAGAACAAGTGAAAAAAGAGGCTTCAAATGAAGAATGGCCTAAAATTTTTTGGAAAAGAAATATATTTGTATCAATCAGTGAAGAAAAAAAGGTAAGTGTTTATTAAATATTAGGTAATTTCTAAATGTAAATCACATGATAACAACTTGCCAATAGCTAGGTGACTTTCAACATAAATCACATGATAACAGTCAAAGCTTAAACCATAAATGTACAATTTATTATCAAAACAATTTCTATAAGAATCTATCATTTCCCTATAGAGGTTGCCATGACAACAGACAGCAGCTTATATAAACTATAGCTAACATCATATGATTTATATATATATATATGAATTAAAAATAGTTAAAAATTTGCCTGAAAGTGTGTAATGATGGTATTTTAAACGTTATATGTTGGACTACTTTTATCATCTATCATTAAATATTGAATGTCTAGACAATTTTAAACTTTATTTAAACTTTTCCAAATATAAATAAGTTAATAAACAACACAGATAAGTAGTTAACAGATTAGTAAATTATACATCATTTGAAGTGGTATTATTCTCCAATGTTCTTCAGGTGTTTCTGGCCTGATTAGTGACAACACTAGTATAGGAGATGATCTTTGAATCTAAAAGTGTAAGTTTCAACTCCTAAGAATGAAAAATAACACCACTTGAAACATTGTGTAATCTTCTAATGTGTGATATCTACTGACTTGGGTTGTTTATTAACTTGCTTGTTTTAGAAAACTTTGAATAAAATTTAAAATTCTCTCAACATTCAACATCTAATGATAGATGTGGAAATAATCCAACATGTTTTATGCTTATTAAATGTCTTAAATATATTATTATAATTTGATCTAAAATTACTTACTGCACTCACATTTTACTATTATTAATTTTAGATGAATATATTAATAATTATTACTAATTATTTATTAGGCTGGAGATTATCATATCATTTTTAGCCCAAAATTAAATAACATTATTTAAAAATAATCACACATTATGTTTAATTAAAAGTTAAAAATAAAAAAACAAATACATTAATCTTTAACTCAATTTAAAGTTTATACTTGGATAGAAATAAGTTGATAATCTCTCATCTAAAAACTGGTTGTTCATAATCATTAATATATTTATCTTATGAGAATAGTCTCAAAGATGTGAAAATGGGAAGTTTGATGTTTTTTTAGATCAAATTATAATAATTTCTTATTGATAAATATTGAACAAAGATAAAGATGAGTAAAAAATTGTTATCATGGTCAACTGAAAAGTGTTGATTTGGGATGAAATGCATTTTGGGTCTTGTGACTTTTTTTAGATGTTTTTATTTATATAATTTAAAATATGTGGTAATATAAATGTTTTCAATTTCTAAAAGTCTAATCATACAATTAATCTTTATATATTATATTATCATTTTAAATATGTAATATGGTTTTATATTTTTATTTATTAATTTTAATACCCTAGTAATTATTATTATGGTTTTTGGTCAATTATTTACTACTCTATTTTTTCATCATTTTCTAAGTAGTATTATGTTTGGTATTTTGATTACTAGAGGTATTTGATTTGTTTTGGATGCTTGGTTATGCTAACATTCTTGTGATCATTTACTAATAATAGTTTGCCAAATATTGTTTTTACATAAACAGTAGTAATTTGATCTTTTGGTTACGTGATTACACAAGCAGTTTTTTTGGTCATTTAATAATAAGTAATATGTTTGATATTTTAATTTTTAGAAATATCTTTCATTTTTTGATTGAGCTTAGTTCCATAAAATTTGCATGGTTATTTTTTAATTTTTAATGGAAATTGCAATTTTTTAACTGTAATTGACAAAATAATTGGAACTCTTTGTAACAAAGTCAGTCAGTATTATCTGACTTTATTTAGCATTTGGTTATATCAATGGTGATTTTCAGAGATTCCCTGCAGAAACCAAAATGATGAAGAGTGCATTCTAAATTAGAACCATATTTTCTTTATATTGTAAATAATTATTCAAATAATAAACTTTATGTATTAAAAGTTATCTATTTAATTCCTATAGTTTATTTAATTATTTTATAAATGATTTTATAAATATTATACTCTAGTATTTAAAATATTGTTTTTAAATTCAATATTATATTTATTTAGTTTGTAATATAGGGGATTTGAACCCAGACTTTCAAGCATCCTTCAGCCATCCACTCTATCTTATACAACCAATACACATGACCCCATGCAGTAAAAAAGTTAAATGATCTCCAATATACATATTTCATGCTGAACCAGCACTCATCAGTTGGTTCAGATCATCATCTCTAACACATATATAAATAATCAGTGCTTGGTTTATATTAAGATAGCAAATCTTCAAACATTAATGGACAGTTTTCAATCTACTCCACTTTCCAACTTTTCACTCAGCCTTACCATTTCTATTTAAATATTATTTTATAATATTAAAAATCATTTTATATTTGTTTCTAGGTAATTCATCCAAAAGTTATAAATCTTTTATATCATGAAGCATCTTATAATTATTTGCAATCATTTTATTCATGTAAGGACACAGAAATTATCAGCTTAGCAGCGATCCAACTTATTCTCAAAAATGAATCTGTTCTAACAGGAAATAAAATGGAATTAAAAAAGTACATGTAAGTTGATATTGTTTATATGTGTGTGTGTGTGCGTGCGAGAGAAAGAAAGAGAGTGTGTGTTTATTGCAACAATGGCATTGTGGAATAGTAGCTAAAACATAGGAAGCTTTCTTTCAAAAAGGTTTAGAATGTTGGTCAAGCGTTGTTAGCCAAGAGGTCATCGCAACGGCCTTGCAAGCAAGTAGTTGGTTGCAGACGGTTGTGGGTTCACGTCCCGGCCGATGCTATGACATATGAAAAAAAGAAAAAAAAGGTTTAGAATGTTTTTTATTGATAACTATTTAGTATTGGTTAGTAAATTTGTTACATTTTGATTTACAAGTGTTAAACTCACTCCACCCACAACTTTGACACCATCAATTCTAGAGAAATACAGTAATGATTATCACAAATCTTTTATTAAACTAGAGATTGTCTCTAGCATAGATATAAACTTTAAACCTGAGTTAAAGCTGAATATATCGGATTTTTCTAATTAAACACATGTGCACACATGGAGTTAAACACATTTATCTTTCCCATGTGTAATATCTTTATAAATATATTAAATAACCTCCACACTTCCACACTTTCTCTTAAAATCATATAATTAAAGGTACGGTAAAAGTCAAATAACTCCAAAGATGCATTTCATGTTGAACCAGTATTCATCAGTTGATCGGGTCACCATCTCTCATATACACGTCTATTGTATGATTGTGTATTCATCAATAGTTTTGGTTAACAAATAGGTTAGTTATTTTTAACTAAAGGATAAAACAAACAAAGGTAGTAAAATTTGGAAAACTCTCATTATCTGGAACTCGACAAGTTTAGTTAATAATACTTTTCCCTTCACTGATTCTCTATTAGGGTGAAGTTGTCAAAATAATGATATGAATAGCTCAACTATCACTTTTGAAATGTAATTTTCGTATTATTTAAATCTTATAGATTGATTCAGATCAAATTTTAGAATCAAAAAAAAAAAAGAAAGCAATTTTTAAATTTGGTGAGTCAAATAATTTTTGTTACATAAATTCACATTGTGTTTCAAACTATCTAGAAGAAAATATTGAATTTAATATTCTTTATTGTATATATTTGTATATAACATGTTATTACATAAAGAAAAATAAATTTGGTTTTATTGAATCAAATGTTGATCTAAAATTTATGTTTCAAATTATACCCTAATAATTGTTGTAATATATATATTTATTAAGCGCAAACGAGAATATGTAATAACTAAAGGCTTAACTCTTTAACACTGTGCTATGTGATATATTTTTAACGCTAGAGGGAGCTCAACAAACCTTGACACAAGATTACGACTCTATAAAGATAAGAACGGCCATCTTATCTTTGGCCTAACTTTCTAATAATTGTATATAACCATTATGCGATCATGAATTCAACAATTATTTCTGTATTCAATTGAATAATACTCATTTATTTTATATAGTAATAAATGACTAAGTTGTTGTTTTTGCTTTTATTTTTCCTTGATATAACAATGTAATGATGTATTTTATATGTGTTCTCATTTTGATGGCTAGCTAACCTTTTTTTTTTATTGTACATTTTTTTTTTGGTTCACTACAATTGTTTGCTTCTTTTGTTTAGAATATAACTTCTTTTAAAACTTATTGAAATAGTTTGAAACTATTTTAATATATATAAACATTAAAACTTAAAGCTAAACTAATCATAAAGTAATCAAAATTATCCCAAATTCACAACTAACCCAGACTAGCCAAAGAAAATATACTCTAAAACACAACCAATGATCTCACTGCTACAAGCAGAGTTCTTATGTGTAAAGGATTAAAAAATAACAAATTTATATTAAATATTCCCCACAATTCCACTTACATCTGACACACTCTTAATATTAAAATTTTTTTTTAAATAAGTTAATTGTTATTAAGGATGTGGGGGGCATGTAAGTGGAATTGTGGATAATGTTTAGTATAAATTTGTTATTTTTTAGTCCTTTAAATGTAAAAGTCTGCTTGTAGCAGTGAAATCATTGGCTGTGTTTTAGAGTTTCTTTTCTTTGGTTAGTCTGAGATAATTGTGAATTTGGGATAATTTTGATTATATGTATATGGTACAGCTATAATACCTATTATATTTTGTCCCAATATGCTCTCACATATATCTACATCATGTATAATAGCTCATCTTTTTTTGATAAGCAGTTATTTTCAACACACACTCCCCATATATATATATATAATTCTTCAAAAAACAATACAATAATTAATACAGTAAATAATATTTTAAAAACAATTATCTACTATAATTTAATAGAAGTACTGTCTAAGTAGTCATTATCAACTATCTTCAAATTCAGTTAGAAAAAAATCATTATAAATACGAAAACAATTACATCATACATAAATTTTCCCACAATTCATTAATTTTTCGATTAGCAGCTTGTCTATTTATCAAATGCTGCTTTTCATTTCTTATTAACATATATATATATATATAATAGAAACCTTATTAAAGTAAAATAATCATAATTGTTTTAATTTAGCTTTTAAAAATTGAATTATTTTACATTCATATTGATCAAATATAATAGAAAAAAATTCATAACTATGCAGCAAAACAAAAGAATTATTTTTCAACCAATTACAATGTGTCGTTGCCGTTAATTTCTTTTGTCTTAGAAGTAGAAATGCTGATTATTCATTTCCTTTATTTTTTCTTCTTATAAAATTAAATATTTATTAATAAAAATCTAAATCTAACCACATTACTAATGAATATATTGTGAAAAATAATTATAAATATTAAATAATTATGAAAAATAAGTTTTCTACTTGCAGTTATCGAATATCATTGGTTTGTGAATAGTGCTTGAGCATTGTTCATTTCTTTTGAATATTTTTCTTATAAAAATTAAACGTTTTTTAAATAAAAGTCTATATTTAAGCACAGTATTAGTCAATATATTGTAAAAAATTAATTATAAGTGGAAATAATTATGGAAAATATATGTTTTTGTGTAAAACAATAAAAGATTTTGCTTGTGATTTCTTGACAGTTAGAAACTCTTGCTCAACAATGGTGGGGATTTACAGTTGGTTCTTTCAAGAAAAGGGATGGACAGTCAACTCTTTGTAATACCATATAGGGCAATAGAAATTCAATTTTGTTTGCTAAAATGCTGACCTCTTCAGATTTTTTTAAAATTAAAATATTATAGATTAAGCTCAGTTTTTATGATAAAATGAGTATAAAGTGGGAAAATGTGGCTATTCCAAGAGATAGCCTATTAAGGAAAATGATGATTGTGAATTGTTGTAATCAGATACTAAGTTGATAATAAGTTTTGAGTGCACATTTACATATATATTTATGGTTTGTGTGTTCACTCATTCACATTCAGGAACCTACTATATTGTATCTTTATTTTGTTAAATGTGAATAGTGAAGTGTTAAGACTTTCATTGCTGTTGTTATATTCTCAATTTAAACTGTTCAAGACATGTTTTCTTTTCCAAAACATAAGCTTGTGGTTAACTATTGACATGAATTTCTTAGAATTTTCTCAGTTAATATAATATCAAATTTTTTCAGCTGAGTCAGCATTTTTTTTAATTAATAAATTCCTAGCTAATTGATTTCATTATAAAATTTCTCCAACAATGCTTAATTTTTTTTATTTAATGTGTCAAAGCATCGGCTGGGAAGCAAACCCCGGAACAACTGCTTGTAAGGCAGCTATGCTAACCACTTGGCCACCAATGCTTAATTTTAAGATTCCTTATCATAAAAAAGCAAAAACAACATTTTGCAGGATTAAACATTGTTTTAAAATACTTAAAATAATTTTAAGTGAAAGATAAAAAAAATTTACTACAAAGTTTTTTTTCTTATTAAAAATATTACATTATATTAGCTAATAAAGAAAATGTTTTACATATTCATGTGTGTGGAATATATATTATCACACTCACTATAGCACGAGCTTAATAAAAAATTACAAATTAATTGAAAATTAAAATTTTACTAAACCAACTATATATTTTTGAGACCTGGCAAAGCATCTCAATATGTGTGAGTGTTGTGTGTGTGTGTGTAATGCAAATAGTTATTTTCCATTGGTTAAGCAATCGAGTAAATAAAAAGTACTGAAATAATTATAACTCAGTTTGGTTATTAGTCAAGGCAGGAAATTACATATAATCTTGGGATTGGGAAAAATCTTCATAGAATAATTTTTGTATTAAACCACTAAACATCACATGATCACCATTTCTTGTGCTTGCTCATAACTGTTATTAAAACAGGCAAAACTCTCCATACAGTAATGCCACTCAGTGCAAACCGGAGTAATCAATGGATGCCTGCTTTAATAACAGTTATCAGCAAGCATAAGAAATAGTGATCATGTGATGTTTAGTGGTTTAATATCAATTCTGTCTAATAGGATAGTGGTGACTATGGTTATTAAAGAACCAAAGACACCAAAATGTATGGGTACTGAACTGAGTTCATACCTATATGACTATATAAGCTAATGAGCTTGGATTAAAAATATTGTGTGTTTCAATTTTATTCTCATAGTTTTGTAGTTAAGTAGAGATAAAAGATGGCTACTGGAGGGTTGCATTAGATCCTAAGATCTATGTGCAGTGCTCTCATATCCAAGGCTCCTCACTGACAAAAGCCAAAGGCTAGAAATTAGTCTGGGGATATTGGATGAGTAGGCAGTAGATAGGGACTTTATGCACAAGACTTCTGGCATTCATTGATTACTCTGGCTTGCACTGAGTGGAAGTATGTTATGGAGAGTTTTGCCTGTTTTAATCATTTTTATAGTTAGTGTAGACATGTTTTTAAATAAAAGCATTATTTTTAATAATATATGTGTTATTATTTTAATGTATATTTGTAAATTAAATTTATTTCTAACTTAAAAAAATATTTAATAGCATTTTTAAAACTTGCTATTTATTTTCATGATTCCCTGAATATATTTATATATTACTAAGTAATATATATATATATAATGGTTGGTACTTCTGATTACTAACAATAATTAGATATAACAATAAATATAAGCTGATTATCAACAATATGACCTATAAACTTTAGATAACAAAATTAATGATAAGTGGAACTGACTGTTCAATAAATGTCCTACAGATTTGTGTAACCATAAATGTAATGGAAAATATTATAACTGAGCAGGGCTGTGAGTGCCCCATAGATTTGGGTGACCAAAATTTAATAGATAAAATTATGAACCAGATTGTTTTTCCAATTAGTGCTGCACAGAGTCATAGTTAATAAATAAATAAGTTCATCCACAAATGGCTATATGACGATTTAGATTTACATCTATAATGAATGTATAGAATTTGTAAGATGATAATGAATTCATCAATATGTATCTGCTCAGCAAAAAAAAATAGAATTCAAGAAATGATGATTTACTTGCTAATAAGTATAGTATGGGATATACAATTGACTATCTAAATAATAAAAGATCAATTGTGTAATAAAATAATTTTATATAATAGAATGATTTTTGCAAGAGGGCAATCAACAAATACTTAGTTTAACAATAAAATATAAATTTATTAATACTAATTTAACTCATTTAAATGGCTAAGACAAATAACTTTTTTATTTAACAATTGCAATCTAACATCAGTCAATAGAAGTAGAAGTGTTTAAAAAGTGAGAGCATTCTTTTATATACCAGCTTTAACTTACAATCCAATTGGTTACTTGACTCTCGACTTATAAACTAATTTATATAATTGTCAATTTTTCACTTTTAAAATTTAGTAACCAAATTATGAGTCATCATTTATACTATTAATATTATGATAATATTTAATTCTAAATTAATTTTATAATTATACCTAACAAATTAAACACTTTAAAATAACATATCTTAAATAATACTCTATAATTTATCTAACACTTAATTCTAATGTATCTATTTTTTAGTTTATCTTTATTAATTAGAACTATTTTTAAAGACAACTAATTAAATAATTTCCCATATTTATTTTTATGATATTCAAATTTTTCAATTTTTTAAAACAGTTCTGAAAGTAATTTTGAAACTTTCTTTAAAAACCTTGCAAGCACACAAACAAATATATGCATTGTTAATCACATGATTATAATCTCAAACAAGAATGTTGCATTTTTTTTTACATTCACTGTCTGAAAATAGGATTAATTAAATATTTAACTACAAAATATATTATAAAAAATATAAGTCATGTGACATCTGACTTTTTATTATTATTATAAAAAATAATAAAATATAATGATAAGATTTGGAATAATAAATTTTGACATTATTTAAACAAATAAAATTGAATACACTTGTATATACCACAAAATACTAAAACTTTTAATAAACAATTATAATATAAATTTAAATCTACTTCTATTAAAATACATTTAATAACTTATTTCATTTTTAATCATTATTTAAAAATTAGTTTTTAACATCTTGTTTTAATAAAACTTTTACTACATAATTTTCATTATTATCACTATGGCCAGTTCTCCCAACCATACAAAATTATAGTATTTAATTTTTACTTTATAATTTTAGCATTTTATCATAGCTTTTAAATATTTGTAACATTTAACTTCATCTTAACAAAACTTTAAAAACCCTACTAACATTACTATAACACTTACAATACTTAAAATTCTTTTAATTAAAATTTTTTAAGAAATTGACTTTCAAAGCCTATTTAGACCTAATAAAAAGAGACAATATATATTATAGATCATATCTTTTAAATAAAGTGATGCTTTTTATAATAATAATTATATAATTTAAACTAAATTATATAGAATATTGGTTATGTTCAAATTTAGATTTGTTTCCTAAAAATATGTTGATTGATTTAAATCTTACTTACTTGATTTTACTATTTAAGTGATAGATATCTATCAGTAAGTTACTATTATACTTTTAATTATTATTAACAAGTGTAAGTTATCTGAGTAGATAATTTAAAAGAAATTTGCCTATCGGTATCTGTTACCATTTCAGCATATGATTTTCATTTAAGTTCCATCCTACAACATTTTCTTTGGCATTCCCATGATAGTAAACACAAATGTAGGGTTCCATAAACATTTATTTATTAAATGATATTCAATTATTCCTTTTATCAGTATTACAATTTATGGCAAATCTAACAATTTGAGAGCTTCATGGCTGGCAGTTAGTATATCATTTGTTGTTATACATTCCACTTGCTCACAAAGATATTAAATGAGGGAAGTTCATGCTCTTTTTTTCTATGTGACATTCTACCCACAGTGCAGTATTTCTTTGCTATAAATCCAGAATCTATTGGTAAAAATATATGAAAATAAAACACCAATTTTAAAAAGGAAAAATTATATGTATTTTTTTGCTAATCTTGTTTTTGCCACTTAATAAACAATAATAATGCAGTCTTTTTTATTATTAGCTCATGAAAGTGAGATTCTCCTTCTTTCACTTTAATAAAGCCATTGCTATCATTCACTGTAACTTAATAAACTATTTATTTTTAAATTTTAATTAATGAATTGTTCTCACTCTTGATTTATTGAAACTTTAAATGTATTTATTAAACATAAGATTTTTAATTGTTTTCTTTATTTATTTACTTATAAACTATAGGAGGGAATAAATGATATGTGCTTGTCACAATATGCATAACATTGATCATTGTCAACTATTATAAGTTTTTCATAGGATGAAGGTCTTTCCAAGTTTATACCTGTTTTTTGGTCCATAACTTTCCTTTTCCACATCACAACTTCAAACTTTCTTGTTTCAACTATTTATTTCACATGTGATCTGTTTTTACATTTTTTACCATCTCTTGGAATCCAGTTTAATTACAATATAGTATACTTGAATATTATTATATGATTCATTTAAACTATATTTTGATCTCATGTAATTTTGTACTAAAATATTTGCAAAATTTAAATAAAGTGTAACATTTGAATGTTTTCATTTAATGTAACATTAAAAAACACTATGCCTATATGCTTGAAATAAAAAAATTCTTAATAGACATGTATTACCACTTCTTATTTACGGATCTGATATATAGATATTTAACAGAAGAATTATATAAAGATTTTAGAACACTTAAAAAATATAGAGAGATATATTATGCTGGGGATCACAAGTGATATATATGACTGAGATAACAAATAGATATTGGCTGAAATAGAGCTGGGCTAATCATGTTACTAGAAGAGGTGATAATAAATGGACAGTTGAAGTTTTACTTTGAACCCCAAGAAATAGTAAAAGCTTTAGAATAGGATCACATGTGAGATGGATGGATGAAATAAAAAAAAATATGCTAATATGTTATGCAGAAGAGATGCTAATTGCAATAAATATTATGTTAAAATTATTCAGAATATATTTACATAAATAAATTTTATATGATTTTCTTTTTTTTTCAGTCAAAGCAACATAAATCACTTATTTCCTTCTAATAAAAGATACTCCATTATAGATCAGTGGATTCAGAAAATCAGTGAACATTCCAAAGTGTTACTCTCTAAAAAAATCACAGAAGAAGTAAGTTTTTAAAAATTTTACCTGTTAATAAAATTAAAATATGTTTACTCATTGGGCATGAACTTCTGATCTGATTGATTATTAGCAATATAAAATTTAAATTTACATCATTTTTATGGTATCAGTTTTTTTTAAATTCACTGTAAAATATAAAATATTGACTAATTAATAAATATATATGAATATAATATATACATTAAAATGTATGCCTCCCCTATGCACTAGGTACCTAGGTAGTTTCAAAACTATAACCCCCAACTAACATTTGATTATGATTCATGGTCTGCTATAGCTTGCTACTCTTTTTATAATTTATTTCTAGCATTATATATATATATAGTTGTAGTTTAGTGCAGTAGTAAAGTGTCAGACCCTTGAGTATAAAGTCCTTAAATCAATTCCAGTGCTCGAATTTATTATGAACTTTTGAGCAATAATGCCATTATTATTTATTATAAACTTTAATAAAATCTTTACATTCAATAACATTTTTGTATTTTTATGTAGAAATGAAAAGTAATTTGAAAAAAATATTTTTCTTGTGTTTAATTGCTTATTAACTTCTTTCCAGGAGAAAACATTTTTATTATTTGCTTTTATTTAAAATATAGATCCACTTCCAAAAATTGAAGCTTAAATAATTCAAAGAAAGCTCATTGTAGATAGATAGATAGATAGATAGATAGATAGATAGATAGATAGATAGATAGATAGATAGATAGATAGGTAGGTAGGTAGGTAGGTAGGTAGGTAGGTAGGTAGGTAGGTAGGTAGGTAGGTAGGTAGGTAGGTAGGTAGGTAGGTAGGTAGGTAGGTAGGTAGGTAGGTAGGTAGGTAGGTAGGTAGGTAGGTAGGTAGGTAGGTAGGTAGGTAGGTAGGTAGGTAGATAGATAGATAGATAGATAGATAGATAGATAGATAGATAGATAGATGGATAGATGGATAGATGGATAGATAGATAGGTAGGTAGGTCGGTCGGTCGGTCGGTCGGTCGGTCGTGTGGTCAGGTGGGTGGGTAGGTCGGTCGGTCGGTCGGTCGGTCAGTCGGCAGGCAATATCCATTAAATAGAAAAACACTTTTAACTTTTGATATTACTAAAAAACTATCAATTATTACTAATTAACAATTCCTGAGGCAAATTAAGTTTTTCTCATAATAGCTCTTTTATTGGAGGTCTATTATGAGAAAAACTTACCTTGCTTCAGGAATTGTTAATTAGTAATAATTTATAATTTCTTAGTAACATCAAAGGTTAAAGTGTTTCTTTATTTAATGGATATTATCTCCTCATTTCTATATAATAAAATCCATATAAACATTTAATTCAATATATATATATATATATAATGTCTGTTAACTAAAAAACTATTTTAATAATAATATAAGGTATATGAGCACAGACTTTCAGAGGACCCATCTCTGGCCACTCTATCTAATATCACCGATACACTCAAGCACATATATGCTGAAAAGATAACGTATTTCATACTAAACCAGCAATCATCAGTTGGTCCAGATTATCATCTCCCACACATATATACTATAAGTGCTCAGATATATATTAAGATAGACAATCTTCATACTTTAATGGAAAGGCTCCAATCTACTACACCATCCAACTCTTCAACCGTCCATCCAATTGAAAATCTGATGATGGAATGCTCAAAGGCCACCCTGAGGCTGAGATTCTTGTCACACTCATGTTGACCTAAGGTAAATCTGAATGCCATATATACAGGACATAATCCATTGAATACCCGCACAAGGATGGGCAGACATCTCTACATATATAGACACAGGTATATAATAAGCCTGTGTTTCAGTTATTACATTGTAGAGATGTCTGCCCATTCTTGTACATGTATTAAATGGATTATGTCCTGTACATGTGGGGTTCAGATTGACCTTAGGTCAACATGGGTGTGACAAGAATCTCGGCCTCAGGGTGGTCTTTGAGCATTCCATCATCAGATTTTCAATTGGGTGGACGGTTGAAGAGTTGGAGGGTGTAGTAGATTGGAGCCTGTCCATTAAGGTATGAAGATCATCTATCTTAATATATATCTGAGCACTTATATTATATATGTGTGGGAGATGATAATCTGGACCAACTGATGATTGCTGGTTTAGCATGAAATATGTATATTGGTGATTATTTATCTTTTCAGCATATATGTGCTTGAGTGTATCGGTAATATTAGATAGAGTGGCCAGTGATGGGTCATCTGAAAGTCTGTGCTCATATACCCTATATTACATATATGGACACAGGTATATAGTAAGCCTGTGTTTCAGTTATTATATTTTAATAATAATAAAAATTATAATATAATAGTTAATTACTGTTACATTTATTATTTTTATTATTTTATATATTAATGAAAACAAGTCATATATCACATGACCTATATGGCTTGCATTATCAATATGTAATAAATAAAGACCATGATAATAGCTTTAAATAAGCTTATTTTTAATGATAAATGTCACAAGAGAAAACATTTGAAATCTTTATCTTGGATTGTCCCCATCCCCAGACTGGTTTTGAGCTATGGCTCTCTTCAGTGAAGAGCTATGACATTAGATTCAAAATCCTAACCCAAGCGAAACATTTATCTAATACTTAACTATTAAGATCTGAAATTCTTAGACATTCTATATGTCTTCAAATTCAGTTCTACTAATATATGAAGTAAGTGGCTTTAGTTTAGGCCCATATAACTTTTTCTGTTGAAAAGCTAAATCTGAAGACATTTCAAATCTTCTTCTTAATAGTTAAGTATTAGATAAATGCTTAGCTTGGGTTAGGATTCTTGAATCTACTGTCTTAGTTCCTCACTAAAGAGATTCATAGCTTGAAACTGGTCTGGGAATGGGGACAATCCAAGATAAAGATTTCAAATGCTTTTTTTTTTGTGGCATTTATCATAAAAAATAAGCTTGTTTAGAGCATACTCTTTATTTATTATATATATATAATGCTCAAGGGTAAATGTGTTTATAAGTAATCATTAAAAGCCAGTCAATGCTTAGACAATCAACAATTTAAAATGATTGTCAAGGCAACCTTTTAACAATAAAGAAGGTTGCCTTGACAACAGTTTTAAATTGTTGATTGTTAACATATTGAGATTGTCTTAGTGTTGACTGGATTTTAATGATATAACTATATTGTTAATGGTAGGAATGAGAAAGAATCAAA
The DNA here is from genome assembly GCA_028023455.1 of Epiperipatus broadwayi. Taxonomy (NCBI): domain Eukaryota; kingdom Metazoa; phylum Onychophora; class Udeonychophora; order Euonychophora; family Peripatidae; genus Epiperipatus; species Epiperipatus broadwayi. The sequence continues at coordinate 57,025 of JAQFVV010006326.1, forward strand.
ATATGTAAAATAAATAATATAACACTCTTATTTCCACATTTAGGAAGCACCAAATTACATAATGATATTAAAACAGGTAAAACTCTCCATACATTAGTGCCACTCACTGCCAACCAGAATAATCAATGGATGCCAGAAGGCTTGTGCATAAAATCTCTATCTAATGCCTACTCATCCAATATTCCCCGACTAGTTTCTGGCTTATGGCCTTTGTCAGTGAGAAGCTTTCGATCTGAGAACACTGCACCTAGATCTTAGGATCTAATGCAACCCTCCAGCAGCCACCTTTTATTTCTACTTAACTACAAAACTATGAGAATAAAATTGAAAACACAATAATATTTTCAATCCAAGCCCAATAGCTTATATAGTCATATGGGTCTGAACCCAGTTCAGTATCCATACTTGTTAAATTAACCTTATGATCAGCACCATAGAGTTACAAATCATAAAATTAATATTGAATATTATATTCGTGATAATAAAGAGAATATGATAAAATTATGTTATAAACTTATTGTAATATCTATCTTTCACAGATATACATTAAATTTGAAATAAAATAAATGCACAAATGAAATTAAGACTAAGGACCACTATGGCAATTGAGAATAACGATATAAAATTTTATTGCAGTATATACTTGGGTAAAATATGATACAAATTAAAGTAACAATAAAGCAATAAATAAATAAATAAACAATGATTAAATAAATAAATAAATACTCGCTATATACAACATTCTGCATTCTCAGTTTTACATATTCTAAAATTGGCTACACATAGTTTCTTTTCCTAGGATTGAACTCCTATAATCTTCTGCAAAAATAAATATATCGAAAATTATTTATATAAGTTCCAAATAAATCTATGGTCCCAGTACTAAAATGTATACGTACATGTAAAGTGAACTTTGAACATTTGCAAAACAACAATATACATTATTTTGGCATTGCATACCAATTACTGTGATTCTGTGTGTTTTCTTAACATCTATGATTTATGTTGATATGTTAAATGTTTCAAATATGAACCCGAGCAGAAATTTTATATGAATTATATCAAACTAATGTTAATCCTTATAAAACCTTTTATAAACATCACATGATTACCATGTCCTATGCTTGCTTATAACTGTTATTAAAACAGACAAAACTCTCTATACGTATTGTCATTCAGTGCAAGCCAAAGTAATCAATGGATGCCAGAAGCCTTCACTCTGGCATCCATTGATTATCTGGCTTGCACTGAGTGGCAATACGTATAGAGAGTTTTGTCTGTTTTATTAACCTCCTATAAATTACACAAGATGAATACATCTCTTAAATGCTCTATAAAAATGTATTCTGTCATGGCATTTAATTTACATTTACTCTGTCTTTATTTTATTTACTACTATATGAAAAGTTTAGCCTCTGTTTTAAAAGCTTGTGTAAGGCTAGGAATTGGTGGTTATGTGATTTTAATGTGTATACTTATTTTTTTTAATATTTGTTTTGATAACTTATAGATATTCCAATGTGTGTACATAGAAAAAATTACTAAAAAAAAAAATTATTATCAATATTTTTTTCAAAAAATATTATTGTTTAAACTGAATACATTTTTTAAAATAATAATAACTATTAAAAAACATGAATTGTTATTTTTAGTACCATCAGTAATATTTTTAAATAAATCCAAGAAATTAATAATAACACAATATTATCATTTGGATTACTTTAATTTGATATAAAGCGGCAACATCAAAAAATAATTGTTTACTCTGTTTTACCAAATATAATGTTTTCTTTTTTTCAAGCCCACTTTGTGATTTGGTAGTGAATCTTCTAATGGTATTATTTGTTTGATTAGTATCTCTTAATATTTCATGTTTTGTTTCCATTGTAAAAAAAAATATTAAATGAATTATTAGGCGAGAGAAAGAAATATAAATTTAAGTTGAACCATTAATAATTAATCTAGTCCCAAGAAATCTAAACAATGAGTGAAACAAATATTTTCTCTTTCTTCTTTTTACTTAACCATTTATTTTATTAATAAGTTTCAAAATAATAAGTAAATTAAGGGATTTGCTTTATTATAAGTTTTGGAGATTGTTTTTTTCTGTTACAAGATCAGAAGTCTAGATTGTTCTCCCCCCCCCCCACTTCTCCCTATCAGTCAATATTATATACATATTCACATTAAACAGCATACTATTAAGCAAAACTAATTTCAATTAAAATAACAAAATTGTACACATTAATATTTTTTCTTTTAAAATAATAATTATAATGATTTATTTTATTTTTTATTATCATCGTGATTAATCAATAATTTATTTTATAATAAAACAAATAAATATATTTGTTCATGTGTGTGTGTTCATTTATATTTCACATGCATATATATATATATACTGTTTCTCCCACTATCTTTATGATCAGGTTGTCTATCTCTAGTTAAAATTATAATTATGGTTTTATTTTAATTTTTATATTAGCATTCTATCTTTTAACAAACTGTCATCTTGTGTGTCAAGCGTTGTTAGCCGAGAGGTCATCGCACCCGCCTTGCAAGCAAGTAGTTGTTTGCAGACGGGTGTGGGTTCGCGTCCCGGCTGATGCTATGACATATGGAGAAAAAAAACTGTCATCTTACGCTAACTGCCACAATTTCCCTTTCTTTCAAAAAACAAAAAAAACATTGTTCATTAAAAATTATTTTCTTTATACTAAACCCCAATTGCTTCTTTTATTGTCTGAATTGACTTTTCTTGGCTTACTTTTGTATAACATTCACATTTTATACTTGTAAAACAAATAGTAATATCAATCAAAATTTATTAATAATTAAGAAATATTTTCTATACTGAAAATGACAACCATTTGATATTAACAAATATTATGCAAGGAATTGATCTAATATCATGCATTATCCAGTAAAATGATTTCCATGTTATATTTACACTATATGTTGAATAATTGCAGAGTCCACAGCTTGAATACTAATGCTATCTTTTAAACTTTGAACTTATCATTGTCTGTCTTGCTATAGCATAGTTTATAGTTTTAAGCGTACAACTTACAAATAAATGTTTTCTGTGGATAGGGTGAAAAAATGCCAATAAATGAATAAAAATTTCTTTATAAGGGGTATATTCTAAGCTTTACAATTACTTTCCCTGTTTGTTTTATCTCCACCCATTTTTAGTTTCTTTTAATTGTTAATAATGTTTAGGCATCCAAATATTATTATTTCTAGCAATATATTGGTAAGTTTTTAACCCACATTTACTAAACATTTGTGCGCTCATACTTATTTTTTTCATCCTTTTAAAATAATTGTTCATATCTTAATAATTATACAGAAGATACCATTTCTATTTCCTCATGTTAGTGTATACATTTTCACTTTTCCCCATATTGCACTTCTTCTATATTAGTTTGTATTTCATTCTTTAGAATTCACTTTATCTTGATAACTTTATTTTTCTATTTCCCGACTTAGCAAAAATCCCCTACTGTCATTTATTTCTTTTGCATAGCTTTGAGATTTATGCTGCTTAACTAAATTTGAATCTTTATATTCTAGGTCTACATTAACGCTATGCACTTCTCTTGATGTTTTTTGAATTTTTTGCTGCTCTATTAATTTTGTTTTTAAACATCACATGATCACCATTTCCTTTCTGGCATCCACTCTGGCATGCACTGAGTGGCACTACTGTATGGAGAGCTTTGCCCGATTTAATAACAGTGATGTGCAAGCATAGAAAATGGTGATCATGTAATGTTTAGTGGTTTAATACCAATCCTGCCTAATAGGATAGTGGTGGCTATGGTTATTGAATAACTAAAGACATCAAAATGTATGGGTACTGAACCGAGTTCAGACCTATTTGACTATATAAGCTAATGAGCTTGAATTGAAAATATTATTGTGTTTTCAATTTTAGGCTCATAGTTTTGTAGTTAAGTAGGGATAAAAGGTGGCTGCTGGAGGGTTGCTTGAGATCCCAAGATCTAGGTACAGTGCTCTCAGATCCAAAGTTCCTCACTGATAAAAGCCACAAGCTAAAAACTAGTCTGGGGATATTGGATGAGTAGAGACACTAGATAGGGATTTTATGCACAAGCCTTTTGGCATTCATTGATTACTCTGGCTTGCATTCAGTGGCACTACTGTATAGAGGGTTTTACCTGTTTTAATTTCATTTCTACTTTTTTGTCCATTACACATTTCTTTTTCATCAATAATGGAAAGAAATTTAATCCATTTTGTTCCTTTTTTAAATATTTAAATAAATCACACAATATAATATAAAATAAAATATAGTTATACAATAGCAATAATTGTATATATTGTAAAAATAATACAGAAAACGCTTTTTTTGGGGGAGGGGGGTTGCCCTTATTGATGTGATTGAACTATGTTAAAGCTTCAATCTACCTTGCATATATAGTGACATCTTTTCTAATATAAAATTAACTAAAACCAATTATAACAATAATGCAATATGTACAAAAAATCCTGTATAAATATGTACTATATTATTTTCCATTCATTTTTCATTAGCCTATTATTGGTTATATACAAAACATCAATTAATTTAACTAATAATTGGCTAATTAAAATGTAGATTTTTTGTCTTGCATTGGTGTTTGAGAGTTCAGTGTGACTGACTTGCACTTGCAAGCAGTTGCCCGGGTTGAGGGTTCGTTGCCCGGCCAATGCTATGACACTTAATAAAAAATATAAAAAATGTAGACTTATATACTTTACATTTATACAGAATTTTTGTGCATATTTTATTTTTCTTATAATTGATACTGGTTAATTTTGCATTAAAGAACAATAGATATTACAATGTTTGCAAAAATTAAATCTATTATCATGTTATAATAAGATGGCACAGAAGAGAGAATTTCCACATAGCTGGAATAATACAAGAGTAAGGCTACTATTTAAAGGAAAGGGTAAGGATCATAGAAAATTAAATAATTATAGACTGATAGTGGTAACATCAGTTTTATATAATGTTTTTGTATATGATGTCAAAAAGTGTCACAAAGTGGATAGAAGAAAATAATATAGGGGGAGAAATGGAAGGAGGTTTTTGATTGGATAGATGTATAGGAGATAATTTATTTGTAGTCACACATCTTATAGATATGAATAGAAAAACAGGTAAATAGTTATATATGATCTGTATAGATATAGAGAAGGCATATGATAGTGTAAATAGAAATAAATTATGCATAGGTTTAGTAAATTTGGAGAGTGAATGGAGTTTTAGTGGATCTTATTAAGGGATTGTATGAAAATAATTATTATATGTATCAATTAGAAAATATAGAATCAGTTCAAGTTAAAAATGGAGTTAGACTAAGGCAAGGATGCTCTACATCACCTATTTTGTTTTTGTTCTATTTAAGAGAAATGAAGAATGCAATAGAAAGGGTAGGAAAAAGGATAGAGATACCATTAATGTATGGTAAGAGAGTATATACATTATTATAACCTTTAATTGCTGATATTTTCTTATGCACAGAAAGTAGGGAAGATATGGAAGTTATTCTGAAGACATTTGCAAGAGATGGGGATTAAATTTTGTGAAGTAAAATGAAAAGTAATGATGATGCTGGGGCAAGAGAAAAAAAATTTTATTGGGGATATAAAGTTAAATGTGATGAATATGTATAACTATTTGGGAAGCATCTTAAGAAATTAGAGAAATTGCTTGGATGATTGGGAGAAAAAAATTGATAAATGAAACCAAGAAAAAAAGGGAGTGATAAAGAAATTAACAGTGTTTTCATATAATAAATATGATGTAACTAGAATTGTATGAAAGGGAGTAGCAGTAGTAAGATTAATTTGTGGTAACAATATGTTATGTGTTAGTAAAGGGATGTTAAATTAGTTTAAAAAAAGTATAAAGAGAAATAGTAAGACATGCATTAAATACAGGTGTGTGGATGGCAAAGGAGGCAATTCGTGGAGAAATGGGATGGACAAATTTTTATATGAGGATGCAAAAAGCAAAATGAAAATGTAGATTGCAATTTATTGATAATAAAAGAATAGCCAAAATAGTATTTAATTGGGTTTATGAGTAAAAAACCAGAAACAAGATGGGTGAGAAAAGTAGTATGGTATGCAGATTTAAATAATGACTTTGTGTCAGTATACTTATACAAAAAGTGGGATGATTGTATTAGGAGAATTGTTGAGTGTTATAGTGGCAAAGAATGAAATAGAATAATAGATACATTAATAAAAAATAGGGAGTTGGAGAGGTGTAGAACTGGTATGGAGAGTAAAAAGAGTTTAAATATATATAGAAGTAAACAGAAAATTGGGTATGAGTTAATTTATGATAATAATAAGGAAAGTAGTTTAATGTTTAAAGCTCAAATAGGATTGTTAGCAACAAGGCAATGTACACATAAATGGAAAAATATGGGTGATTTAGTCTGCAATGTAAGGAAGGCATAGAAAATATTAGGCAACTATTAACTGAATGTAAATGCCTATATGCAAAAAGGCTACAAATAATGTTGTGGGAGAATAAATAGTGGGTTCTTGGTTTTTATGCTGGGTTTGGGATTTAGATATAAAGGCTATAGAGTTGACAAAGATAATGTGTGGAAATGGGATGAAGCAGGATAGAAAAGAATATGGGAAAAACTTAAAGTGGGGATTGAAAAGGAAAGATAATGTGGCTAACAGGTTTCTCTGGACATAGTGGCTGAGAGATTCCTGATTCAGAAAAAGGAGAAGCCACAGTGCATAACATCACATCACACTGCAAAGCTTTAAAATTACAGTGATTATTCTATGTCTTCTCTTATTTCAATCATCATAAGTACATTTAACCACACTGCTTTAGTTTTTTAATTATTTACAAATTCAATCATTAAAATCGTTCATGACAATTTTAAAATGTTATTTGGTCTGATCAACAGCACTTTGTATATTTATATGAAAATCCTCTGCTTCTTCAATCACAATGAGAACTTGTTAGGAGCATAAACCTGAATTATTTGCATTTGGTAATGCCCATTGTATTGAAGAACTAACTTTGCCACTTGAAGAACTAACTTTGCCACTCTAATACATAATCAACCCCCACAATGTTGTTCTTCCACTTTTTATTTATATTTAATCCCACTACACTTTACCTTATTTGTGCATTTAAGGTATAATATATGCCCATTTTTTAAATCAAATGATTCTTCACATTTTTTTCTAATTTCACAAAAGTCATCAATGTACCATTTAATATTATATACTTCAAATTCTTGCAATTGTTCTTAGTTTGAAAATGATATTCAGCTGTGTATACCTAAATAAAAAGACATCATTGAATGACAGCCTGGTTCCGCATTCAGAAGATTCTTGATATCTTCCATCTTTGACTGGCATCTGCTGCTTTGGCTGGTGACTTTACAGTGTACTTGGAATAAGGATTATATTTTAGTTTTATCTGTTATGATTCATATATTTTTAAAACTTTATTCATACACATATTTTTTTTTTGCTTTCAAGAAAACACAGTTGATATTTCAGTAAAGAATTATTAGGCAAGTGAGAAGAAAAATAATGATGTTTCTTAATCTTAATCTCAAAGATTGAAAGCCAATAAACTCACCATGTTGGCTGATGCATGTTAGTAAGTAGCCTATTCATGTTTGTGTACTATATGAATACTCATATAATAATAACAGCTACGTTGACAAGAATTATATAATGGACATTGCGAATTTCCCCTACTCAGTTCCTTGTAAGATCTAAAAGAGTAATCAAAGGATCTCTGTTTAGTTAACAGCAAATTTTTTTCTGCACCCAAATTTAGATATGGGAATAAAAATGAAAGAAGACATAAATTTTGAAATTTACAAAATAAAAAAAGAAGAAAATCAGTACATTGTAATTTTTCTTTCAGAGAAACAAAATTGGACACTGAAAATATCAAAATACAGCTATATAATAAAAATATAAAACTGTAAGAATAGATTAAACATAGAATGTTAATGAGTTATGAAATCTGTGTTAATGTGGATGTAGAAATATAAGATCTACTGAGAAAGATGGCATGTGCCCTTAATATCACTAACCTTCAGAAATACTTCAGAAAATTTAAACTAGAACTTGCAAATCATTATAATATATTAACTGACTTCAATAATAGATTAACTTAAATGAATTCAATAACCATATAATTCATAATTTACTAATGCGTACTTTTAGGTAGCTGATACGAAAAAGAAATTCATGGGTAAATTTTTAACTGAAACAACATACTATATAAAGAAAAAAAAAATAAACAATTTATTTAATATATTCAAATATTTGGAATTCTGCAAAGCATCACAAGGAGATTCACATAATATAAAAAAAATATAATTGTGAATTTGACAAGAAAATTCATTGAAAACAAATGTCACATAAGTATAATGTTAGCATAGTCTTCTATTCTTATCACATTTATGCCATCTAGTGGAAGCTTTATGTTGTAGTGTTTGTAAAAATGGCAGACGTTGTGCACTCCAGAAAAACTAGAATTTGTTCGAGTGGTTGTTGTAGATGCGCGCTGATAATGGAGGAAGTTAAGTAACATAATGGCGGACGATAATTCCAATAGATATTTGCTTATTGCAAATATTTCTGGATAAAAGATCACATTTATGCCATCTAGTGGAAGCTTTATGTTGTAGTGTTTGTAAAAATGGCAGACGTTGTGCACTCCAGAAAAACTAGAATTTGTTCGAGCGGTTGTTGTAGATGCGCGCTGATAACGAAGGAAGTTAAGTAACATAATGGCGGACGATAATTCCAAGAGATATTTGCTTATTGCAAATATTTCTGGATAAAAGACGTTACCTGATTGGACAAGGATTAATTGCTACAGTTATCAGCAAGCAATAAAAGACGGTGTAACAACTACGCAGGGGAAGGCAGTTATTAACAGCCATGTTGGGAGAACATCGGGCAGTGTAACATCGGGAGTAGTAGAGAGCAGTCACGCAGTAGCAAGTTGCAGACCATGCGTTTGGAGAGCATCCATTTGCAGACCATTCATTGGAGAGCAGTCGGTGCAGACCATTCCTTGGAGAGCATCTGTGGCTGAGCTTTGTTGCAGACCAATTCATTGGAGAGCTTCATTGCAGACCAATTCATTGGAGAGCTTCGTTGCAGACCAATTCGTTTGGAGAGCTTTGTGGCAGACCAATGCGTTTGGAGAGCTTCGTTGGAAAAGAACAGCGTGGAATTGTATAACATTATTTGCTGACCACACAGTATGACTTGCAGTTTTAACCTTGGCACAGTCATAAGTGCGGATATTACACTTTAGTAATTAGATGATAATGCTAAACAACTTTTTATCCAATGCAGTCCTATCTAAATATCTCCAGATTAGTTTCTTGCTAGAATCAATAAATGCCAGTTAATAAATGAAACAGCAGTGGACTGGGATTTCTTAAACATTACCGTTTGGCATCTATTAATTACTAAACCTTACACTAGATGGCATGAGAGTGGTGAGAATAGAAGATTATGCTAATGATTAGAAAGAGTGGACTGGGATTTCTTAAACATTACCATTTGGCGTCTATTAATTACTAAACCTTACATTAGATGGCATGAGAGTGGTGAGAATAGAAGATTATGCTAATGATTAGAAAGATATAAATAAAGATGACATGATGATTATTAATTGGTTATGTGACGTCTTAAAAGTACAATGTTTTTATAACCAATATTAAATAAGTTAATATTCTTATGAATGTAAATAGTTAGATTTTAGAAATAAATTGTTTTCACTTAAAATTATTTATGACAATAACAACAACAACAACAAACTAGACAGTTATATTTAATTTACCATTAGTTTATCAAAATTTTGAATACTCTTTTATATATATATATCTTTCACTATGCGCAAAAATTTGAATTTATATTAATTTTTCCCCCGACTTATGATCTCTGCTCAATTTTTATAAATTCGCATAAAATATTTTAAACGAAAATATTAAAAAATTATTCATTTTAATTAATTTTTTTTTCTTTTGGCAGAATCAATGCTCTGTGAAATTTAAACGAATACAATTATTCACACTCAAATAAAAGAATTCCCTTCTGTCCATGAAAGTCAACAAATAATTAAAGTTTTTCTTTGTTATGAGAAATTGCGCAACTATGATAATTTAGAAAATTATTATTATAAATTATTCTAAAATAATTATTTTAAATATTCCAAAGAACTTTTCTCTATGTATGTTAAAATATTTAACCCATAATAAAATGTATAAATTATATTTCATACAAATATATGGACAATTAAAGCAAGGCTACAATTTATTTTGGCAAATTTAAATATCATCATCATCGTTATCAACCATTGTTGATCGACCGCAGGATGAAAGTCTCCAAGTTTAATTCATTTTCTCAAACTCTAGTCTTTCTTCTCCATATCACCCAGCACATTTCCTTTTTAATTCACCCATCTCATACGTGGTCTCTTTCTAAGTCTTTTGGAATCCTATTTAAGGTTTCAACTGTCCATCCTGAGTGGCTGAAAAGAGGAATGGTATTAGCATTAACATTAATAAATAAAAAAATTTGGATCAGTTATATGCCAAACTTATTTTGTTTTATATTATTTATTATTTTCCTCCAAACAAATAATTTTGGCATCACCAGGTTTAAACAAATGATCATTTTCCTTCTCACATTGGGAAAAAATATGGAATTATCTACATTTTTGGTTTAATTTACTACACATAGAAATATGCTAAGCTGTTCTAGACTTTAAATTCGCTCATGTTTCTTTACAACATCTGTGCACAAACCAACTATGTTTGGTCATCAGTTTCAAGCTTATTTTTAAAATTATTAATTCATCTATTTAAAGATAGACGGAACATTGTGTGTGAGTTAATTTATGATAATAGTAAGGAAAGTAGTTTATTGTTTAAGGCTCGAACGGGATCTTTAGCAACAAGGGAATATACACATAAATGGAAAAATATGGGTGATTTAGTCTGTAAGTTGTATAAAGAAGGCACAGAAAATATTAGGCATCTGTCTGTAAGTTGTGTAAAGAAGGCATAGAAAATATTAGGCATCTGTTACTTCAATGTAAATGTCTGGAAGCAGAAAGGGTACAAATAATGAAGTTATGGAAGGTTAAATATGAACAAAGTTATTATACAGAAAGTGAGTTATTAGTTTTTATGCTAGGTTTGGGAAAAAATAAGGAGGATTTAGATATGAAGGTCATGGAGTTGACAAAGATTATGTTGTGGAAATGGGATGGAGCAGATTATGGGAAAACTTAGGGTGGACAATGGAAAAGGAAGGTAAAGTGGCTAACAGGATTCTCTGGGCATAGCTGCTGAGAGATTCCTGACTCCGTTTAAGGAGAAGTCACAGTACATCACATCACATCTTCATTCACGATTGAAATTATTTTTTTATGCAAATTAGAAAATATAAAAAAATATCAGTACATGGTTTTTGAATATCCAACTCTGATCAAATCATTTTAATAATTTGCTATCGCAATACTTTATACTGCAATTAGAATAATGTAATCAAAGCTTCCTAGCCACTCTATAAATTGATATGTAAACCAAATGGAAGGTAAAGGAAAGTAGAGACAAAAAAAGAGAGAAGTGAATAATCAAATATTTGAATTAATTTCACTGTCATAAACGTTATGTCAAAGCATTGATCTAGCAGATTAATAATGATCCTGAGCCATTTAAAAGGATTATAAAAACTTACCCTAAGGACAAAACAAATTGATATAAATACTGTTAACTTAAGGAAAATTTCATGTAGCATTTATATATTCTATTGAAAATTATAAACAAAAGTACCTAAGTCAGGATTAATTTTTCTTTTTTTTTTTCCTCAACGTATAAAAAGAAATATATATATATTCTCATGTGTCATAACATCAGCCGGGAAGCAAACCCGTCAACTCGGGACAACTGCCTGTAAAGCAGCCGTCGCTGACCTCTAGACTGCCAATGCTTGCCAAAGATAAATATATTTTATATTCTTTACTGATTGAAAAATATACAATCTTTCTAATTCAGCAACAAACTCTCCATACAATACTTCCATTTAGTGTAAGCTATAGTAATCAGTGGATGTAAAAAGGTTTGTGTATCCAATGATTACTATAGCTTATACTGGGTGACACTATGTTGGAATATGGTCCAGTATTCGAGGAAGGAAAATCAATATCAGTGCCTACTTTTTGGCAAGATAAAACAGGCATTGGTATCCTGTAAGTATACATTATATTTAACATCCATATACATAATCTCCCAAATACATAGATTAACTCAAATAGCATTTAACGAACCAACCAATCAAACATTGTCACATTAAAATAACCAACCAATTAGCTCTCTCGAGGTAGTTGTTTTAGGTAGTTGTTTTGAACCAACCAATTAGCTCTCTCGAGGTAGTTGTTTAGGTAGTTGTTTTGAACCAACCAATTAGCTCTCTCGAGGTAGTCGTTTTGGGTAGTTGTTTTGAACCAACCAATTAGCTCTCTCGAGGTAGTCGTTTTGGGTAGTTGTTTTGAACCAACCAATTAGCTCTCTCGAGGTAGTTGTTTTGTGATTTCAACATTACAAAAATCTGGCAATGAACAAAATGTGCCAAGCCTTTTTGTATGAATACTAAATCATATGAATGACTTATTGCTCTTGAGTCTATAAGAAGTAACTGAGAGCTGTGATCCATGGATATTGAGCTCCAGAGCCTGCCACTCTACCACTGCAGCAAAGCATGCTGCGAATTCATACAGAATATAGTAATTAAATGGGAAGGAGTTCATAGGAAGTTCAAGCCTCAGAAAGTGACAGAGTATGGCTGTGATCCATGGACATTGAGCTCCAGAAACACCATTCTACCACTTTGCCAAATTGCAAAGAGTGATTGCATCATAATTATTTCTCACTTTAGGATCATAGAAGTCTTGGATTTGCATATATAGGTTGAAATAGCATGTACCTTGCTATTTAAACCATCAAACATCACATGATCACCATCTCTATACTAGCACATAATTTGTTGTAAACAAAGGCAAAACTCCCCATACAGTAGTGCCACCCTGTCCCAAACAGAGTAATCAATGGATGCCAGAAGGCTTGTGCATAAAATCCCTATCTAGTGCCTACTCATCCAATATCCCCAGACTAGTTTCTGGCTTGTGGCCATCATCAGTGAGGAGCATTGGATCTGATAGCACTGCACCTAGATCTTAGGATCTAATGCAACCCTCCAGCAGCCACCTTTTAACTCTACTACAAAACTATGAGAATGAAATTTAAAACATTGTTAATATCTTCAATCTAAGCTCAATAGCTTGTATAGTCATATGGGTCTGAACTCAGTTCAGCACCCATACATTTTGGTGTCTTTGGTTCTTAAACAACCATAGCCACCACTATCCTATTAGGCAGGATTGTTGTTAAACCATCAAACATCACATGATCACCATCTCTATACTAGCACATAATTTGTTGTAAACCAAGGCAAAACTCCCCATACAGTAGTGCCACCCTGTGCCAAACAGAGTAATCAATGGATGCCAGAAGGCTTGTGCATAAAATCCCTATCTAGTGCCTACTCATCCAATATCCCCAGACTAGTTTCTGGCTTGTGGCCATCATCAGTGAGGAGCCTTGGATCTGAGAGCACTGCACCTAGATCTTAAGATCTAATGCAATATTAACAATGTTTTCAATTTCATTCTCATAGTTTTGTAGTAAAGTAGAGTTAAAAGGTGGCTGCTGGAGGGTTGCATTAGATCCTAAGATCTAGGTGCAGTGCTCTCAGATCCAAGGCTCCTCACTGATGATGGCCACAAGCCAGAAACTAGTCTGGGGATATTGGATGAGTAGGCACTAGATAGGGATTTTATGCACAAGCCTTTTGGCATCCATTGATTACTCTGTTTGGCACAGGGTGGCACTACGGTATGGGGAGTTTTGCCTTTGTTTACCTTGCTATTTCCTGATGAGGGAAAAAGAGGTTACAAGGCAGTTGTTTCAAAGATGTATTTGGCTGACTATTTTAATGTGGTCTCCAATGGCATCAATGAGCATTATTGGCAACTTGATTGGCTGGTGGATGAACACTTTTGTAAATTACTTTGTACACATATTTAGACCTATTTTTTTGAATATTGTTCAAAGGATTATATAATAAACATTATCATGGTCTTTTTAAAACCAGTCTCTTTAATAGCTAATTACTTAGGCAAACAATTTCATTTCTAGGTGTTCCATTTGATTAAAAGTCAATAAAATTGCCAAGTATTGTCTACATTATATCATTTTTATCACTTAGCACATGTTCCTGTTCTGTCGAAAGAGCATAAACTTAGCTCATTCTCTTTAGTATAATGATCGAAATGAAAGTGAAGATCGAATCTAACCACAAACTACGATATCTGTTCTACGGAGCGCCATCTAGGCATTTAAACCTAGAAGAATTTATAGAGTAGGCAGATACGCGCTGTTAAGATTCCACTTTATATTTAAATATTCAGATCGTTAGCCCAAGTCACTAGCTCAGTGGAGTAGCAGAGATAATAAAATATAAATTTTATATCTTAAATATAAAAGAATAAAAGCCACTGCCAGAAATTAACACATAAAAATATTTATTTACACACATATAAAATAACATTTAAATTTTGAGGAATAAATTCAACATTTTAGATTTTTCTATTAATCTTTAGTTTTACATTTAAGTAAATTACAACCATGATTTTAATATTTATTTAGTGAGTCGAGTATGAATAGACTACATAGATCTGCATTTGAAAAGAAAATATTCTTCCCTGATTTAACCTTAGGCAACAAATTTCGCAATCAAACTGGCGCCAATCCATCTGATACATTTATGTATTCAATGTAGCATGAAAATATGACAACACAAAATACCATACTGTCAGGAATGTACATCTGATCAGTAAGTTGAATTAGAGAAGACATTGTCTCTCCACCAACAGGAATGTTGCATCTGTTGGCGAGTAGAACAATAAACATAAAACTCCATAGGAATGGACTGCGATCCTTTGCCATCTTATAAACCCATCCATAGGCAAACAGAAGGTGTGTGGCATATATATATATATAATCCTGCCCACAGTGGCCATACTACATCTACAATTACACAAATATATCCAATCCATTGAACCAATTCAACTACGAAATGAATAACCTAAGATTACCCTCCCTTAATATAACTTTACAAAACTATATAGCCATTCACGCCCGACTTAAATTTAACATTTAAATATGCTTGCACAGATTATTTTGTTTTATAATGTCGAGTATAAATCGGCTGCATAGAATCCACGGTCAAAAACATTCCCAATTAAACACAACCAATCAAAATACAAAGTCAATCAATAACGTCAATTGCTGAGGGAATACAGGAGACCCTTTGGTGTTCATCATAAGACACCGCAATGACATCGTTGACTTTTATATTCTAATCAACTGTGAAAACCAAAACATAATCAACTGCTAATGAATCTATGCAACGTCTATACCCAACTTAAATGTAATGCATTTAATAATTTCTACAATAAATATTACTACAAATAAAAATAATAAAATGGAAATGATTTTAAAAAAACTTAACTATATAAATTTAAACAATCAATTATTAATTTGAAAATCAAATAAGAGTTCATTTTAAAATTTAAATTAGCTGAATCTTTAAAAAAAACAATGATGAAAGTTCTTAATTACTTTTTTTTTGTTGTTGTTAATTTGTAAAGTTCATAGCTCATGGTAGAAGAGTCCAGGTTTCTGCTTTTAATTCCCGCGATGCCTCCATTGGAAGATAATGTTCTGGAAATGGCAATAGCTGGTTCAAGGTATCACAGTCCTTTCATTTTTTTTTAAATAGAGAGTGTGGTATGTGCGTCCTACCACATCTCTCAAACACAAAATGCTGGAACTGCCCAAAAAAACAGTATTTCTCTTTTTATATTATCCACATGGATTCAATCAGCAAAACGTCACTAATCCATCACTTTCATTAGGGTCTGAGCCAAGGCTTGGTGCTTCCATTGGTCAAGCTAATTTCTCTTTATTTTCTTATCTATCTTTCATCAGATCATTTTAATTATACAAGAGCCCAAGGCTAGCTTGCTTTTCAAACAATTTATAAACAATCATTTCCATTTACAGATTACAAGAATTAATTAATATCTGTTTTTATTTTTAAATCTTGTACTTTTTTTTTTATAAAAAAGTACGTTCAAATACTTATTTATTTGTTTTTTTTTTTAAAAAAAATTTTAAAGTTTGGCATCTGTGCGAATGTATATACGTTTAACAATATTTTAATTTTAGCGTTTAGTTTTTTACTTTTATTTGCGAACTTTTAAGTTTTTATTTTAAATTAATGTAACGACATATTTATATATTGTTACATTAGTATATCAACAATTATGAATTCTTAATTGAAGCTTATGTTATCAGTCATTCATTTCACTTCATAGTATTATATCTGCTACAGCTTTTCTTCAGATGTTGTTATAACTTATACAAGTTATCACCCTATGTTCCTCTCTCTTTCTATCTTTCAGTTTTTATTTTCACCTCTATCTTTAGTTTTAATAAGAGTACCAAACTCTTCATACTGTAGTGCCACCAAGTGCAAGCCTTTGCAATCAGTGCATTCAGGAAGATTTGTGCATAAAATCTCTATCTAGTGCCTATTCATCCAATATTCCCAGACTAGTTTCTAGCTTGTGACTTTCATCAATGAGTGGCCTTGGATTTAAAAGCACTGCACTTAGATCTTAGAATGTAACACAATCCTTCACCAGACATCTTTTACCTATTTGGTTAACTATAAAACTAGGATCCCAAGATGAAAACACCATATTTCCAACCCAAGCTCATTTGCTTGGATCTGAACTCAGCTCAGCATCTATACATTTCAGTGTCTTTGGTTTTTCAAAAACCACAATCACCATTATCTTATGGGCAGAATAGGTATAAAACCATCAAAGCAGTGCATGACCACCATTTGTTGTGCTTGCATATGTAAAATTAACAGGAGTGCCAACCTCTCCATAGGGTGTTGCCACCAGGGGCAGGCCTTCGTGGTCAGTGGATGGAGGCAGGCTTGTGCATGAAGTTCCTGTCTATTGTTTTCTTGTCTGGAATCCCTGGACTGGTTTCTAATCTGTGGTTTTCTTCAGTGAGGGGCCATGGATTTGGGAGCACTGTGCCTGAACCTTGGGGTCTAGTGCAGTCCCCCAGCAGCCACCTCTTATTCGTTTGGTTGGCTATGGAGCTAGGAACCTGGGAGGAAGGCACTATGATGTTTTCAACCAATGCGTGTTCTCTTATGTAGTCAAGTAGATCTGAACTGAGTTTAGCATTTGTGCATTTTGATATTCAACCAATGCTTGTTCTCGTATGTAGTCATGTAGATCTGAACTCAGTTTAGCATTTGTGCATTTTGATATCTTTGCCTTTTCAGAAACCACAGTCACTGCTGTTCTGTGGGCAGGATGTATGTAAAACTATCAAAACATCACATGATCACCATTTTTATGCTTACACATGCTGCTAATAAGAATACTAAACATTCCGTAACAGTAGCGCCACTGTGATATTTTTGATTGTTTTATACCTATCTTGCCCTGTGAGTATTGAAAGATCAAGGACACTGAGGGTGTGGTTGCTGATCTGGGTTTGGATCTGTGTAACTGTGCAGGTGAGTGAGCTTAGATTGGAAATGGTGTGATGTTTTCATCTTGGGATTTTGGCTTCATAGTTGGCCAGGTAGGTGAGTGAGGGCTGCTGGGGGGTTGTGTTGGATCCTGGGATCTGGGTGTATTGCTCTAAGGTCCAGAGCTTCTCATGTATGGAGTCCACAGGTTGGAGAAAGATCTGAGAATGTTGGGTATGTAGTACTGGATGGGGACTTTGGGCACAGGTTATCTTGAATTCATTGATTATGATGGCTTGTACTTGGTGGCACTGCTGTGTGAAGGGTTTAGTGCTCTTGTTGATAGCTTGTGTGTGCATGGCAAGTGGTGATCATGTGATGTTTTGATGGTTTTACATCTTTAGTTTTGATAGATTAAATTGATATCAACATTTTACTAACCAGTCAATAAAATCACTGCTAATATTCACATTCTTTGATATCGTATTAAAATAATAAGCCATTTGATTCTCCCAAGACCCTTGTTTCATGTTTCCAATATCAACTCATAAATTGCCACTGAGTTCCTGCTAAAGCACTTTAGTGTAGTGGGCAAAGCTATTTTTGCATTTGCAGTCTGATAATTCACTAATTTGCCACCATGCACTTATATTGGCAGCAATGTACAAACAACTTGGAAAGCTTATGGGATTATTGTGTTAAGGAGAATTGTTGAGTGTTATAGTGGCAAGAAATGGGATAGTTATAGTGGCAAGAAATGGGATAGAAGAATCGATGCATTAATAAAGAATAGGGAGTTGAAGAGATAGAGAACTAATATGGAGAATAAAAAGAGTTTAAATAAATATAGAAGTAAATAGAATATTGACTGCAACTTAATTTATGATAATAGCAAGAAATATAGTTAGCTGTTTATGGCTCAAACAGATCTTTAGCAACAAGGAAATATACACATAACTGGAAAAATGTGGGTGATTTAGTCTGCAAGTTGTGTAAGGATGGTATAAAAAATATTAGTCATCTGTTAATTAAATGTAAATGCCTGCAAGCAGAAAAAGTACAAATGATGAAGTTGTGGAAGAATATATATATAAAAAAGTGATTATACAAAAAGTCGGTTCTTGGTTTTTATGCTAGATTTGTTAAAAGATAAGGGGAATTTAGATATAAAGGCGATTGAGTTGACCAAAATAATGTTGTAGAAATGAAATGGGACAAGATTGAGAAGACTATGGGGGGAAAGGATGGTATATGGAAAGATAAGATGGCTAACAGGTTTATCAGGCATCGTGGCTCAGAGATTCCTGACTCTAGTGCATCACATCACATGACATTGTTTTAATAGCTTGTGTAACATAAGGAACAATTTATTTCTTTAAATATAAAAAGGTTAAATTTGATAGGAAAATATTTTATAATTTTTTTTTAAATGAAAAAAAAAGTTAGGTATTAAAAACAAGTAAATTCTGAGAGATCTTAAGAGGATTATGATACCATCAACTTTAATATTTTGGATAGTTTAAAATAATACATCATATAACTTATCTGGGTGTATGTAATATTTAAAAAAATATTTATTATATAATAATTTAAGTATTATCTAACAAATCACGAATTATAATTTTTATTATTTTTCAGACTGATATAATTTTAAAATTTTAGTTTGTAGCATTTAACACTGCCTGAAATGGCTTTTTTTTCATTCTGCTTTATTATATATTGCTTAAAGTGTTATATATGTTTGAACCAATTATTTATTGCAAACTAGCTTTAAAACTTAAAGTGATTATTTTTTTATTATGTGATTGAGTCTGATGCTGTGAATTATATTTGTTTAAACAGCATTTAAGTTGCTAATACAATGGCAAACTACATATAATAGTACTTCCCAATGTTAATAATCAATGGATGCAAAAAGGTTTGTGCATAAAATCCTGCCTAGTGCCTACTCATTCCAAATCCCCAGACTTATTTACAGCTTGTGGCTTTCAGCTTTGTGTTTTTCCTAAGATCTAGATGCAGACTCTCAGATACAGGGCTCCTCATTGATGAAAACCCCAATTTAGAAACATGTCTAGAGATATTAGACGAGTAAACACTAGATAGGGACTTTGAGCACAAACCCTCTTGCATCCTTTGATTATTCTGCTAGGTGTCACTACTGTAAAAAAGTTTGCTACTGTATTAACAGCTTGGGTAAGCATAGGAAATGATGGTCATGTGATGTTTTAGCAATTGAATTGCAGAGTATTTAAAACAATCACTACTTTTTTTGGAAATTATTGATGTGTATAAGGTTTGACTAAATAATGATTTCTAGTGGACGGAACTATTCAGATGAATAAGCTTTCTGAATAAGAAAGAAGATTGAATAAAGGAGAGTAATGGACATAATACTAACATATACATTTTTAAGAAAATTACTATCCATATAAAAAATATCACATCTAAATCATAATTGATTGGTAATAGATGTGAAAGAATGAAGTTCAAAAAAGGAACTGGTAGATCTATAAAAAATACTGTGTATTTTTATAATGCTGATGTAGAATGAAATAGGTAATGGGTATTTGAAAACTCTGTGCATAAAACATAGATTAAAAAATAATCATTGTATTAAAACTCGATAGCAATACTTTTTTTGTAAAAATCAAACTCCTAATTACTGTTATAAAAATTTTCTATTGTTTCCAAATTCATACTTTAATTATTTAATTTTAAAGTTAAACCATTAAGCATCACATGATCACCATCTCTTATACTAGCACATAATTGTTTATAAACAAGGCAAAACTCTCCATACAGTAGTGCCACCCTGTGCCAACCAGAGTAATCAATGGATGCCAGAAGGTTTGTGCATAAAATCCCTATCTAATGCCTACTCATCCAATATCCCCAGACTAGTTTCTGGCTTGTGGCCTTTGTCAGTGAGGAGCTTTGGATCTGAGAGCACTGCACCTAGATCTTACTACTATCTAATTCAGCCCTCCAGCAACCATCTTTTTATCTCTACTTAACTATGAAACTATGAGATTGAAATTGAAAACACAAAAATAGTAATCTAAGCTCTATAGCTTATATAGTCATATGGGTCTGAACTCAGTTCAGCACCCATACATTTTGGTGTCTTTGGCTCTTTTAACAACCATAACCACCACTATCCTATTAGGCAGGATTGGTGTTAAATCATTAAGCATCACATGATCACCATCTCTTATACTAGCACATAATTGTTTATAAACAAGGCAAAACTCTCCATACAGTAGTGCCACCCTGTGCCAACCAGAGTAATCAATGGTCTGAGTTCAGATCCATATGACTATATAAGCTATTGAGCTTAGATTGAAAATATTTTTGTATTTTCAATTTCATTGTTATAGTTTTATAGTTAAGTAGAGATAAAAGGTGGTTGATGGAGGGTTGCATTAGATCCTAAGATCTAGGTGCAGTGCTCTCAGATCCAAAGCTTCTCACTGACGAAGGCCACAAGCCAGAAACTAGCCTGGGGATATTGGATGAGTAGGCATTAGATAGAGATTTTATGCACAAGCCTTCTGGCATCAATTGATTACTCTGGTTGGCACAGGGTGGTACTACTATATGGAGAGTTTCTAATAATTTTTACTATACTTTTTTTTATTATTACATTTATCTTCAGATAATGAGTTTTATGAATATTATTAAAGTCTTTTGATTTACAGTAACTATCATTTTGTCTATTTTCTAAATATTCTACAATATTATTATCATGCATGCAAGTAATAACATTTTATAGAAAAGCCTACTGTAGTTCACTTCCTCAATGCTAACTTTGATTTTGTTGAAATGATAATAATGTATTATTTAATTCTACATAAATATTAAACAAAACAGAAAATAATAGCAGCCAGATCTGATGTTCATTGGATTTTTTCTTTAATTGCACAAAATATCTTCCAACATTAATTAAATCATACTGCTGTCTTTTTAGTAAACCACAAGTGCATATGGGTAATTGGTTATCATATGTTAAACACGTGATCCTAAATGTTTAAAACATACCAATAGAGTATCAGTTTTTTGTCAATGCAATAAATCAGATTTCATTTATTATCTGAGTTTTGCCTTGATAATAGATCGATGATATTCTCTTGATATACTTTAATTAGAGGGGATTTAAACCCAGTCTTTCAAGCTCCCTACAGTTATCCACTCCATCTCATATAAACAATGAAGATGGCCGCATACATGTGAAAAAGATAAATGGTCTCCAATATATGTATTCTGTGCTGAACCAGAACTCATCAGTTGGTCCAAATCACCATCTCCCACACACATATATAATCAGTTTATAGCAAATTTTAATGGACAGGCTTACCCTCCAACTTCTCAGCTATTTACATTATTGAAAATTTGATAATCGACTGCTCAAAGCTCTTGTTAAGGCCAATATTGTTTTCATGCCCATGTTGACTTTAAGTCACTCGAACTCCTCATATATAGGGCCTTAATATGTAAATTTAGGATATACAGAAGAGGGATGGACAAAATTTAGTCTGAATCTGTAATACTTTACTTCAAGTGTAATGTATGTACTAAACATTAGATTAAATTAGAGAGGATTTGAACATAGCCTTTCAAGCTCTTTTCAACTATCTGCTCCATCTTATATAACTGATACACATGACCACATAAAAAGGTAAATGATTTTCCACTATACATATTTTGTATTGAACCAGCACTCATCGATTTTGTGTGGGAGATGATGATCTGAACCTATTGATGAGTGCTGGTTCAGCATGAAATATGGTTATCTAAGATCAAGTGGACAGCTAGAGTCTGTATTAAAATTCCTGTAGAAAAATTTAACTTAATTTAAATATTCCAAATACATTCAACTGTTAGTAATAGCACACAGGTTAGCATATGCACTAAGTTTTGAGAGGTCAGGTATTGCTGGCCTGACCAGTGACAGTACTAGCAGAGGAATTGAACCTAAACCTTTACATTCTTTTTTTTTTTAAATGTCATAGCATCGGCCAGGACGTGAACCTGCAACCCAGGCAACTGCCTGCAAGTGCAAGGCAGTCGCACTGACCTCTCGACCACCAATGCAAGACAACCTTTAGATTCTTGAATATTGAATTTTAAGGTAATACTCTAACCAACTGAGCCATTCCAACAAAGGCAACTGTCAGTAAAAATTTCATATATTTATCTATGAGATTCCTCCTGATTTCTCCACCTTTTCCTAAGAGCAAAGTCAATTAGTCTTTTTCTTTGTTAAAAACTCACTGAATGACTACGGTATTCAGAACATTGATAGAATGGCAGATTCTGGACCTCAAAGTCCATGGATCTCAGCTCCAATTCTGTTACTTCCAGTGTTTGAACTTTTTGTGAATTCCTGAGCAATATAATCATTTGATCTTTATCAGTATTGCTGCATCAATAGTCTAATTGTACTTCATCGGTTCATATTTGTTTTTTATAGCTAAAATCTTAATATTTTTCTTCACATTAATTGAATACAAACTACTTTTCGGTCAAAATCCTATCGAAAGCTGTAAAAAGATTTTCTATTCAAAATCCTCAATATTGTATTAAAATAATTGTTTTAAATTCCTTATTTTTCTCAATTCCAGAAGCTTTCCCTCAGTGCGACTGCAAATGTTAAAATAATAATAATCGATCTTTAAATTCATTAATAAATTGTAGATATAATCATAATATAAACTCCAATGATCATTTGCGTATGTATATTATTGAATTAGTGATATTTGAATTAGGGATAATGTCTTCTTTAAATTTCTTTAAATCTTTAATCCATATTTATTTATGTATGTGTAAATATTTAAAGGCTTCACCATATAGCGATTAATGAATTAACATACGTTTTGGAAAAAAATTTCAGGCTATAAGTGAGTTTAGAAACAATGGAGTTTTCCTTGATTATTCCTATTTGAAAAGGACTTTGTTTTAACAGTGATTAGGTTATATAAAAATTGGTTATCTATTTATATATGTGTATGTATAATTTCAATTCATCCAGAAAGCTATGTATATTAAATTAAACTGTTTAATTAATTAATTATAATATAAACAAAGCTATGATTGGGCATATTTTCATATAATGACTAGAGAAATATATTTATAAGTTGTTTCTAGGTAACTGTCAGTTATTGTTGATAACCTTTAATTAAACTATTTGCTCTAGTGAGCTTTTTAATGTAGGTTGCTTAGAAACAAAAGGGCCTGACCCAATATATAATGTGGATTTAAAAGGAACCTTTCTTTGTTTCTAAATAAACCCAAACAAACAAAAAAAATTATTGTGGATTACTAAAGATTGTCAGTAGTAATTGATGTTGCTTAGAAAAATCACTGCTAACAAATTTCTATACTTACTACATGAAAACGATCCTAAACATTCGTTTGTTTTTATCATAATTAATTAATTGACGAAAATATTTAATTCAGCATACATAGCTCTCTGGGAGACATAAAATAATATTTATAAAATATAAATAGAAGATGATATTCTTCTAAATTGTCATACTTCTAAAAATTTATGTACGGGTTTAAATCCAAATAACACTTTGGATTAGTAGTATAAGAAGCACCTCCCTTTGTTTCTAAGTAAGCCCAAGACAAAAAAGTTACTGTGAGCTACTTTAGCAAATAGTTTAGCTTAAAAGCTGACAATGATAATTGCTAGCTACCTAGCAACCTCATTGTTAATATATTTTTCTGATCATTAGGGTGGAAAAATTACCAATCATTTCTTTGTTTACATCATAGACACACACACACATATATATACATATTTAAACAGAAATATCTCTATAATACCAAATTTAAAATACAATATATTTTGAATATTCCATTACCTATTTACATAAAATAATTAAATAAGACATTTATTTTATATAGCGCTATGTTTTTATAAACTGTAATATTAATAAGCAAATAAGCTAATGCACATGCGCTTTGTAGATTTAACTATAAAAATGAATACTCTCACTTTTCAAACACAAGATAAAGATAGAATGAATCCATCTATCTTTTTGACCCCAAGGTTTATGTATGGGCAAATCTTAAGTATTTGGAAATGAGAACATGAAGATGTTAATCGATAGCTTTAAATTACTTTTTACTATGCCTGATGCTTGCGAAATTTCTAGAATTTATGATACATTTATGATACATCATTCGATATGTCATTCTTATTAAATTAAACATATGTTTAATTTAATAAAAATGACATATAGTAAATTCTAGAAATTTTGCAGGTGTCATTTATTCAGGCATAGTAAAAAGTAATTTAAAGTGACGATTTACATCTTCATGCTCTCATTTCCAAATACTTAAGATTTGCCAATCCATAAATGTTTGGGTCAAAAAGATAGATGGATCCACTCTATCTTTGCACAAAGACTTTATCTTGTGTTTAAAAAGTGAGAGTATTCATTTATATAGTTAAATCTACAAAGCGCATGTGCATAAGCTTATTGGCTTATTAATATTACATAAAATAAATAACTTTTGTTATCATATGTCATATATTTCATTAAGACTAAATCCCCAGTTTCATCAACTATAATATAGCTTAAAGCATCTATTGTATATGTTTCATATAAAAGTTTAGATTGTTTATTTCATTTCATTATAGTATATTAACACTGCAGACAGAAATAATCATACTTTCATTGTATATTATAAATAATTTTTATTATAAAATTTAGTATATATATATATATATATATACGTTCACATCTTCTATATTGAAATATCTCAAAAACATATGAGTGGATGTGTAGAATCATGTCACTACAAATTAAATTTTTAAGTGTATATACTTTATACATATGACCGTTTTATTTGTTTCAGGCTTTACAATTAAGATATTTAACAACCTGCCAAAACTATAAAATATATGGAGCAACGTTTTTTACTGGAGAAGCTTTCACAAAAAAAGTAATCAATAAAAAAAATTAAAGATGCATATAGTATTTTATAAACAATAATTATTTTGTATATAATTGTAATTACTTTGTTGATTATTTTCATCATCGAATATTAACTATAAAATGCCTTTAGAAAAATTCAAACTTTTATTTAAACAGTGTGTAAAAGGTTTGTCCATCCCTCACATATGTAGGTATAAATGTATTATTCTCCTGTACATGAGGGGTCAGAATGACTAATACGTCAACACGAATAGGACGACAACCTTGGCACTAACATGGGCTTTGAACATTCCATCATCAGATTTTTAATAAAATGAAAGGCTGAAGAGTTATGGGCTGGAGTAGTTTGAGGCCTGCCCATTAAAGTATGAGGATGGCTATCTTAATATAAAGCTGAGCACTGATTGTATATATGTGTGGCGATGGTAATCTGGACCAACTGATGAGTACTGTTTTAGCATGAAATGTGTATCATTATCAACCATTATCAATCCACTGCAGGATGAAGGTCTCTCCAAGTTTAATCCATCTTCTTCGATCTTTAGCTTCTCTACATCACCCCTGCACACTTTCTTATTTCATCCATCCATCTCACATGTGGTCTCTTTCTGAGTCTTTTACAATCTCTTGGAATCCAGTTCAAAATTTCAATTGTCCATCTATTATCATCTCTTCTAGCAATATGTCCAGCCCAACTCCACTTCAATCTTTTAATTTTTTCAATGAGGTCAGTAACACCTGTTTGTTCTCTTACCCATACATTGCGTTTTTGATCTCTTCTTGTTACTCCCAACATATATCTCTCCATACTTTTTTGAGTGGTCTGAAGTCTCTGTATTGCTCTTCTATTGAGTGTCCAAGTCTCAGATCCATAAGTAAGAACTGGTAAAACACATTTGTTAAAAACCTTCCTTTTCAAACACATAGGCATATTTCCTTTTAGTATCAAGTTATTTCTACCAAAAGCACTCCAACCAAGTTTAATTCTATAATTAATTTCCTCCATTATGTTTCCATCTGTATTAATAATCGGACCAAGGTATTTGTAACTGTTAACTTCTTCTAATTCATCATAATCAATTTTTATTTTCATATTTTGAGCAAATCGATTTAACATTACTTTAGTATTTTTAACATTTATCTTTAATCCTACTTTCCTACTTTCATCTGATAACTCCTGCAACATTTCCTGCAGCTCTGAAGCATTATTTGCAAAAACAACTACATCATCTGTGAAATCTAAATGACTTAAATAATCTCCATTTACTTTCACTCCTTTAGTTTCCCATTTTAATCCACAAAATATTTCTTGCAGCACTGCTGTAAAAAGTTTTGGAGATATGGAGTCACCTTGTCTTACACCTTTCTCAATGTTGACTTTTCCAGTATCATTATGTAACCTAATTGTTGCTGTTGCATTTTTATAAATATTCTTTAAAATATGACAATATCCTGGATCTATACCTTGATGATCCAATGCTTTAATCACTGAAGAAATGTTTATAGAATCAAATGCCTTTTCATAATCTACAAATCCAAAACATAATGACAACTCATATTCATTTGTCCTTTCTATAACTTCTCTCAATACCTGAATATGATCTACTGTACTAAAACCACTTTCAAATCCAGCTTGTTCTCTTGGTTGGTGGAAATCCAATGTTCTCTGTAGACGAGTTGTAATTATCTTGGTAAAAATTTTATATAAAACTGATAAAAGGCAGATAGGTCTGTAATTTGTAATATTTTCTTTATTACCTTTTTTAAATATTAATATTATTACTGCATTCTCCCAATCATCTGGTACATCTTTATCATTTAGACATTTAGTATATAACTTTGCTAAAAAAAATTCTGTTTCTTCACCTGCTCTTTCCTTTCTTTATACATTTAATTGCATTTCTCACTTCTTCATTTAAAATTCTGGGCAATTCAGAAGATGTAATATATATAGGAGGTACTTGTTTTTTATTACTATATAGTTCTTGATAAAAATTTTCTACCAATTTCATGATGTCATCTCTCTTTTTAGTAATAATTCCATCTTTTTTTCTTATTGCAAATATAAATTTCCTACCAATACCAAAATGTTGTTTTACATTCTTAAGACTTTTATTTTCTTCTACAGCTTTTCTTGCTAGTTCACAGTTATACTTTCTTATGTCATTTTCAACTCTTTTCTGCACCATTTTACAAAATTCGAGATATTCAATTCTTTTTAATGCATCATTTTTGTATATCTTCATATTTCTTCTTTTCTTCATAAATTCTCTAGTCTCAGTAGAAATTTTATTGGTCAATTGCTGCTTTTTTCTACCAGCTATCTTTCTTGCAGTTTTTAAAAGTGTATCAGTTATTTTCATATTAATTTCAATCAAATCTGAATCATGTTCAAAATCTACTAATACTTGAAACCGATTTGTAAGTTCTAATTTAAATTCATTAGAATGTTTCTGAAGATTAGGAATATCAACTGTAAATATTGTTTTTCTTAACAATTTTTGTCTTTCTAGTTTTACATTAACAAGTATCTTGCATCTTACTAATCGATGATCACTTCCTGTGTTAAATCTAGTAAGAACATTACAATCTTGAAATATGTATTTCCTGTTAGTCAAAATATAATCCAATTCCACTCTACCTTCATTTGGATGCTTCCATGTCCATTTTCTTTTAGCATTTTTCTCAAAAAAAGAATTTATAATATAAAGTTTTTCTTTTTCTGCAAACTCCACAAGTCTATGTCCTCTCTCATTTTTATTACCATAACCAAAATTATCTGCAGCATTTTCATCTTTCATTTGTTTACCAATTCTAGCATTAAAGTCTTCCATAACAATTTTAAAATGTTGTTTACTCTGATCAAAAGCCTTTTGTACATCCATATAAAAATCTTCTACTACTTTATCACTATGAGAACTTGTTGGGGCATAAACCTGAATTATCTGCATTTGGTATCTGCTATTAAGTTGTATAACTAATCTTGCCACTCTGTCTGATACACCATCAATCTCCACAATATTGTTCTTCCACGTTTTATTTATAATGAATTCTACTCCATGTATTTCCAATATTTGTGCCTTTATAATAGAATATATGTCCACTTTTTAAATCAATTGTCTCTTCACCTTTTCTTCTAACTTCACAAAGTCCAATAATATCCCATTTAATATAAGAGAGTTCTTCTTCTAATTCTTGCAATCTTCCTTCACTTGAAAGTGATCTGCAGTTGTAAGTACCTAAATAAAAAGTTGTCATCAAATGGCAGCCTGGGTCCACAATCAGGGGATTCTTAGCACCCTCCGCCTTCGGCCACCAACCGCTGCCTTGGTTGGTGACTTTACAGCCTCCTGGGAATAAGGGCCATGCTTTATTTTTGTCTGTCATAATTGTATATATGTATTGGAAAAATATTTATCATTTACACAAACATTCATTCTGCCCTATCAGGTATTGAGAAGATAGACCATGGTGTTTCTTGATCTTAAACTCAGAGGTAAAAAGCCAATAAACTCACCATGCTGGCTAATGCGTGTTGGTGAGCAGCCCATCCATGTTCGTATACTATATGAATAAACACATAGTAAAAACAGCTGCAATGACAAGAACGTATGGAGTGGACATTAGGAATTTGCCCTGCTCAGTTCCTTTAAGGCCTCCAAGAGGAATCGAAGGGTCTCCTTTCAGTTGATAGCAAACTCCCTTCTGCAACCGAAATATGTATATTGGTGATTATTTATCTTTTCAACATGTGTGTGATCAGGTGGGTCAGCAATATGAGATGGCACTGAGAGTGATGGGTCATGTGAAAGTCTGAATTCGAATCCCGCATATATTACACATATAATGTAGGTTTAAGCCTGTACAATGTATTAAACTTTTTAAATACATTCATCTGTTATTAATGGCATGCAAGTTAGTATATAATACAAGCTTTTGAGTGATATTATTCTGTCATTTTCAAGTATCACTGGCCTGAGTAAGGACAGTATCAAGGAAATTCAATCTGGTGCCTTTAGATTCACGAATATTGAATATAAGGCAACTCTCTAACTAATTAGACTATTCTATCAAAGATTAGTGGGTTAGAGAATGCTCTCAGATTCGATTTTCTTGCTAGTACTATCAATAGTCAGGTTAACAACACCCAAAGAAAAGAGGAGAAAAATTCCATTAGTCATTACTGATTTTAAAAAGATAATTGGAATGGGTTGTTGTCAAGCAAGTTTTGTTATAATGTATATCCACAACAACAATTAGAAATGTCTACATAGTGCACTTTTTGCATATGAATATATTCTTATTCTTACAAATAGAAAAAACCTAAATGAACATATAGAAAAAACCTAAATGAACATATGACATCTTTTACCCATGGAAATGTTTATATCAATATTATATGTGTATATTGCAACAAAAAAAAGTACAGAGTATAAATAAAATATGTTCAAAGTATAATAAGAAAATTTCTACCATTTATTTCTAAATTACATATATATATATATATATAAAACATTATAAATGAAAACAAAACAAACTAAATAGACTGAGCATACCTTCAATATGTAAGCATCATAATCATAGTTGTCAATAAGTTTGAAGTTTATTAACGATTTAAGGGATCCATTTTTTGTTGGTTTACCATTAAGAATTTAAGGGATCCATTTGTTGTTGATTTGAATGCTATTGGTTCTTTGATTCATTACATATTCATTTTGTCTAATAAATCCTGCATCTTTTTGATTTAAATTAACAAAAAATTGATTTTTTAAATCTTTAACAATAAACTTCAAGCTTGAAACAGGCAAAACTCTCCATGCAATATTGCCACTCAGTGCAAGCCAGAGTAATCAATGGATGCCAGAAGGCTTGCGCATAAAATCCCCATCTAGTGCCTACTCATCCAATATCCCCAGACTAGTTTCTGGCACTGAGTGGCAATACTGTATGGAGATTTTTGCCTATTTTAATAACAGTTATAAGCAAGCATAAGAAATGGTGATCATATGATGTTGATTGGTTTAAAACTTCAAACTTATTGGCAACCATGGTGATGATGCTTATGAATCATCAAAAGTCTATTTAATTTGTTTTGTTCTCTGTTAATAGTGTTTTTCATATTACTTATAATGGCAGAATATCAAAGTAATATATATATATATGTGTGTGTGTGTATATATATATATGTGTGTGTGTGTGTTAGAAAATGATCTTAAAAAAGACTGACACCTTCTTTTGTGGCTGATATCCTGGATTTGAATTCTCATCAGCTTGTTTTTATGATCTTTAGTTTTCAGTTACTTAACCGTCATCAATTAGAGTTTTATGTGGATCGGGATTTTTCTATTTTTAAAATCTTAATAAATAGTGTATAGATAAATGATGAGGCCTTAGAGTTCACCCTACTTTAGCAAGCATATTTGAAACAATTTTCCTATTTTAGAAAAAAATCACTTCAGCAGATGGGATTATTTAATAATGTGGTTTCATCCCACATTGGGGGGAAAATATTTATATAAAGAATAATCAATGGGAAGATTGAAATAATTTCCTATGCAGTGGTAGAGCGACCGATTCTGGACCGTAAGGTTCTTTGATTAATTCTACTTCTGGTGTGTACAATTTCTTGTAACCTCCTGAGCAATAGAAACCATTCAGTTATTTAGTTTATTTATTTAGTGTAATAAAAATTGTTATTTGATTGATTTAATTACAGTCTATTTAACCCTGTTGCTGAAATTAAATATACCACACCCTAAGTAAATATTCCTGATTATATATCATCCAAAAACATTTATGTTGCAATTTCTTTATAAACAGCTAACCTGAGTATAACTCTTTATTGATTTAATTTTCTA
The DNA here is from genome assembly GCA_028023455.1 of Epiperipatus broadwayi. Lineage (NCBI taxonomy): Eukaryota > Metazoa > Onychophora > Udeonychophora > Euonychophora > Peripatidae > Epiperipatus > Epiperipatus broadwayi. The sequence goes on from JAQFVV010006326.1 coordinate 88,553, forward strand.
AAAAAAAAAAAAAAGATATATTTATATACAAAATGAACTATTACTAACATGTGATGCAATTCACTGTAAATTCTCCTTATTCGGATACAGGAATCTCTCAGCCATTATACCCAGAGAAACTTGTTAGCTGCTTTACCTCCCCTTTCCATTCCCTGTCCTAAGTTTCTTTCATATTCTTCTCTATCCTGCTCATCCTATTTCCACAAGGTAATCTTTGTCACTTCCATGGCCTTTATATCTAGATCATCTTTTCCCAAATCCAGCATAAAAACCAATAACCTACTTTCTGTGTAATCATTTTGTTTATATTTAGTCTTCCAACAACTTCATTATTTGTATCCTTTCTGCTTGCAGGCATTTTCATTCAATTACTAAATCTTTAATATTTTCTATGCCTCCCTTACACAACTTGCAGACTAAATCACCCACATTTCCTGTTCGAACCTTAAACAGTAAACTACTTTCCTTGCTATTATTATAAATTTACTTGCATCCAATATTCTGTTTACTTCCATATATATTTAAACTTTTTACTCTCCATTTTAGTTCTCCATCTTTCCAACTCTCTATTTTTTTATTAATGTATATATTCTTCTATCCTATTTCATCCCACTATAACACTTAACAATTCTCCTAACACAATCATACCACTTTTTGTATAACTATACGAACAAATTCTTTATCCAGATTTTCTGCATATCATACTATCTTTCTCATCTATCTTGTTGCCTGTCCTTTACTCATAACCCATTTAAAAACTATTTTGGCTATTCTCTTATTATCCATAAATTGCAATCTACCAAACATTTTCATTTTGCAATTTGCATCTCTCATATAGAAACTTGACCATCCCCATTTCTCCTTGAATTGTCTCTCTTGCCACCACACATCTGCATCTAAGGCATGTTTTCCTATTTATCTTTGTACTTTTTCTCTAAGTAATATAACCCCTCTTTACTAACATGTAACACACTATTACTTTAAGTTAATCCTGCTATTGCTACTACCATACAATTTAACCCTGCTACTGTTATTACCATACAATTCCAGCTACATCATATTTATTATATAAATTCACTGTTAATTTCTTTATCAGTCCCTTTTTTTTCTATGCTTCATTTATAAATTTTTTCTCCCATTCATCCAAACAATTGTTCTGATTACTTACGACGATACTCAAATAGTTATACCTATTCACCACATTTAATTTATATCCTCCAATAAAAATTCTTTCTCTTCTCTTTCCCCAGTATTTATTATCATTACTTTTGATTTTTCTTCACTAAATGTAATCCCTATCTCTTTACCCACTCTTGTGCACATCTTCAACATAATTTTCATATCTTCCCTACTTTCTTTGCTTAAGAATATATCTGCAAATAAAAGACCTGATCATGTATTCCCACCTATTAATGGTATCTCTACCTCTCTTGCTAGACTTCTATTGCTCTCTCCATTTTTTTGCAATATAAGAGAAACAAAATAGGTGGCATAGGATATCTGCCTTAGTCCCACCCCATTTTTAACTTTCCTAATGATACATATAGTAATTATTTTCATATAACTTTTTGATAAGATCCACTAAAGCTCCACTCATTTCCACATTTACAAAACATACCCATAATCTATTTCTATTTACTCTATCATATGCCTTCTCTATATCTATTAAAACCATATATAACTGTCTACCTATATTGTTATTCATATCTGCAAGTTATGTAACTACAAGTAAACTATCTCCTATTTATGCCTATCTTATTTAAAACCTCTTGCATTTTTCTCACTATATCATTTTCTTCTATTCATTTTGTGACTCTTCCAGCCATCATATATGCAAAAACTTTCTATTATACTGACATTACCACTATTGATCTATAATTGTTTAACTTTCTATGCTCCTTACCCTTCCCTTTAAATAGTAACCTTACTTTTGTATTATACCAGCTATCTGGAAATTCTCTTTTCTGTGCCATTTTATTAAAACATGATAATAGATTTAATTTTGCCCTATTTCCTACCTTTTGCCTTTCCAGTTTTCAATTATTCCCTGTCTCATTCAATTCATTTCATGTAAATCTAATATTCCCATTACTATATGTTTTCATGTGTGTTATCACTCTGTCTTTTACATCTAACATCTTTTTATACCCCTTATATATTTATTTAAGATTGTCTCTAATCTTCTCTAGAACTACATTCTATTTCCTTATCATCTAGTAATACTACTTGGTGTTTTTCTGAAGATTTGTAATGATTGCCTTCTAGTTGTATTTATATATTGGATTATTTCCATCATCTAATATGAGTATTGAATGTCTTCAGAAAAATTTAACTTTATTTAAATATTCCAAATATATTCACCTGTTAGTAATAGCACATCACCTGTTTGATGTGCTATTACTAACAGTTGAATGTATTTGGAATATTTAAATAAAGTCAATTTTTTTTAAAGACATTCAATACTCATATTAGATTATGGAAATAGTCCAATATAAAAATACAACTAGTAATACTACTTCTCTCTCACTTGCATTCCTTCTTTTAATATATATCTAAAAAAATTTGCTCCCATTTCTTTTATTTGTAGTAATATCCTCCAACAATTTACTATTTAATTTCATTCTCTCTCTCTCTTTAATTATCTATTTTAACCAACTTCTTTATTTAAATACTTTTTCCATTTAACATTAATATCTTTTTCACTTCCTTTATTTTTAATAGCACACTTATATTCTCTGTATGCTCCCCACCCCCTCTTTTACACTTTCTTCTGAATATTCTCATATAAAATCATATTTGGTACTTTTTCTATTTCAGCTCACCAATCCTTACATTCATCCCCAACCAACTTTTCCATCGTTTCTTCTACTTTTATTTTATATTCTTCTAATATTCTTATCTCTCATTCTCTATCCACATCTTTCACTATCCTTTCTTCTTTTATTATTATTTTTCATCACATTACTAACCATTTCTATTATGAAGAAATTATGATCACTATTATATACTCTCTTCATTATAAAAGCTTAATTTTCCATACTTTATTCATTCCCTCTTTCTCTACTAATATACAATCTATTGTGTGAAATATATTATTTCTCGACCATGTGTATTGTCTCTCATAAATATTTGATAAATTTCCAATGCTCAACTTTACTCTCTGACAAAAATTCTTCAAAAGCTGTCCATTCTTTTATCTACATTATCAATTTATTCAATATGCCTATTCACATTCCCTATAACTATTATTGTAATAGCTAAACAGCATTAAGCTGTTTAGCTATTACAGTTTATAAAACTTCGCGCTATATAAAATAATTGATTTATTTATAACTATTATTGTTTCCCTCTTAACTAGGCATTCATATATGCTACTACTTCATTCTATTATAGTTTGACTCTCTCCAGTGGCTATATACACTATAGCCATCATCCATTCTTATCTTCCTAACCTTATCTCAAACTACAAATGTTCTTAACATTTAAAAGTATTTAAATATTTTTTGACAATAACTTTTATATCACCACCCCTTTTTTCTTTTTCTTTTCTGTATATATCCTACCCTATCATCTCTTTCAGTATAAGTTCTTCTTCTTTTATATATGTTTCCACTATTGCTAATACCTCAAACTCTTCATTTTTAATTGCTTTATTTAATTCCAACCACTTTTCCAGTCTCTTACCATCTTGCATATTCAGATATTCAATTTTAATAATTTCTTCTTTTTCTATCTACTCTTTTATAAATTCTTTTGACTCTTTTTTCCCCATTATATTTGTAAGTAATTTGCTTACCAGTACTTTTCCAGACCAATTCCCTCTCCACATTTATATTTATATTCAAATCAGCTACCCTTTGATTATTTCTTACATCTTGTCCATTCTTAGAGATAATTGTGGACAACTAGAGATATCTACAGACATTTCAAGAACTTAAAACTAGTATCTTGCAAAAATACAAAAGTAAACTATTTGCACTTTTAATATTAGATCTGCAGTACTGTCAATGTCTGGCATATGAGTACTAGGAATTATAATTTCTTCTGCAATGAGAAATAATAAACTATAAATGAATGAGAAAAGATCAAATGCAAATTAAAATGAGGTTGATCAGTTATTTGGCAATCTGTTTCCTTTTAATTTTCATTGATATTGATGTTATTATAATTGATATTTTAAAAGAAGCAGATGAAGAAAATTGTTGGCAAAATAATATACCAAATGTCTGAAATTATAAAGATGCAACTGATTTTAAAAAATTGACAAAAAAAATATGTGGAATTATCAACCTATTGGTTTTCTATCAGTTCTATATAAAATCATTGCAAAGATAATTGTTACTCATCTATAGTAAACTTTGAGTTCTAAGTAACCAAAAGGACAAACTGGTTTTAAAAGTGGTTTTATCACATCAGATCACATCCAAGTATTGACAGAAGTTATAGAAAACTCCAATAAATAGTTGTCATTATGCCACCAAATATCACATAATCACCATTTCTTATGCTTTCTCATAACTGTTATTAAAACAGGCAAAACTCTCCATACAGTAGTGTCACTCAGTGCAAGCCAGAGTAATCAATGGATGCCAGAAGGCTTGTGCATAAAATCCATATCTGAGTGCCTATTCATTCAATATCCTCAGGCCACAAACCAGAAACTAGTCTGGGGATATTGGATGAGTAGGCACTAGATAGGGATTTTATGCATAAACCTTCTGGCATCCATTGATTACTCTGGCTTGCACTAAGTGGCACTACTGTATGAAGAGTTTTGCCTGTTTTAGTTGTCATTATGCTTTGGATTTATAGATTATGAAAAGACATTTGATTTTATAAGCATTTCTTCAGTAGCATTGGGTTACTAAGATATAGATCCAGGATATTGACATATTCTAAAGAATATTATTAAAATGCTACAGCAGTAATTATATTAGATGTTGATATTAAGATCCACGTTGAGAAGGATGTACAACAAGGTAATTCCATATCTCCAAAACTTTCTACAGCAATTTTACAAGAAGGATTAAAATGAGAAACTAACGTATCAAAAATAAATGGAGATTACTTTAGTCATCTAGATTTTGCAGTTGATGTAGTTGATTTTGAAAATAATCCTTCAGAGTTTCATGAAATATAAAGTTATCAGATGAAAGTAAGAAGGTAAGACTACAAACAAATGCTAAAAAGATTAAAGTAATATGCAAGAAATTTTCTCAGAAGCAAAAAATAAGAATACTTATAATCATAAAATAGAAGAAGTTAACAATTACAAATACCTTGGGGAGATTATTGATACAGATGGAAACACAATAGATGAAATTAATCATCTAATTAAATTTGGATGGAGTGTTTTTGGTAAAAATAATTTTAATTATAAAAAAATAGTCCCCAAATATATGAAGTAGACATTTTTATAATAGATGTATTTTAACCAATTCTAACTTGTGGATCTGATACTTGGACATTTAATGGAAGATCAATTCAACGGTTTCTGTCTACTCGACAAATTATAAAGAGATGCATATTGGAGTAACAAGGAGAGGTCAATAATACATGGATAAAAAGGTATTACTGATATCATTGAAATAATTAAGACGCTGAAATGATATTATCCTGGACGTATTGCTAGAAGAGGTGATAATGGACAGATGAAGCTTATAACTAAATTCCTAGAAATTGAAACAGATTCTAGAAAATGACCACATGTAACATGAATGAATGAAATTAAGATTTGTTGGTGTATTTGGAGAAGAGGGATGGTGTGTTGTGGACATTCTGGATTAAACTTGGAAATATCTTTACAGGCAAAACTCTCTAAATGTATTGGATTCCAGAATTCTTGTAAATAAATTTCCCATCTAGTGCCTACTTATCCAATATCCCCAGACCAGTTTCTGGCTTGTGGCCTTCATCAGTGAGGAGCCCTGGATCCGAGAGCACTGCACCTAGATCTTAGGATCTAATGCAACCCTCCACCAGCCACCTTTTATCTCTACTTAACTACAAAACTATGAGTTTTAAATTGAAAACACTATAATATTTTCAATCCAAGCTCATTAGCTTATATAATAACAGTTATAAGCAAGCATAACAAATAGTGATCATGTGAAGTTTATTGAAATATCTTTACTCTGCAATGGATAAATGATGTTTGAAAATGATGATGATGATACAACAACACTTTTGTTAATTTAATCTAAATTTAAATGGGAATGTTTTTATTTAATTCTGAAACACGTCATCATCATCATCATCAACCATTATCAATCCACTGCAGGATGAAGGTCTCTCCAAGTTCAATCTATCTTCTTCTATTTTAGTTTCTCTTCTCCACATCATCCCTGCACACTTTCTTATGAAGTTTCATCCATCCATCTCACATATGGTCTCTTTCTGAGTCTTTTACAATCTCTTGGAATCCTGTTTAAGATTTCAATTATCCATTTAGTATCATCTCTTCTAGCAATATGTCCAGCCCAACTCCACTTCAGTCTTTTAATTTTTTTAATGAGGTCAGTAACACCTGTTTGTTTTCTTACCCATACATTGCATTTTATCTGAATATTTATTGACACGTGTCATTCATAAGAGGCATTCATTATTAAAGTGTATATTTTACATTTAATTTTTTTTAAAGTTTTTGGTATGTATTTAAAAATTAATTTGATAGGAATTTGTAATATATTTGTTAAATTTTATAGTTTTTATATATCACATAAAATATTTAGTCAAAAACTAGTTTGTTATGAAATTTTAATGTTAAAAACTGACGTTTTTATGATCAAAATTACAGAAACTATGTGAAAAATATAATTTCATAAAGATGAGAAATATAGAATTAAAAGATTATTCTATGTTCATCTAATAATTTAAAATACTATGTTTTCTGGTGTTAAGTACCGTAAAACAATCATTTCAATCAGGTTTTTATTTTCATTTGTCTTGTATGTTTTTTTAATCTGATTACTGATATATATATATGATTAGTATCAAAGTTATAAGTGCAGAAAATTTGAAAATTGTAATTTAAACTATAATAATTTGCTATCTATATATATATATACACGAACTAATGGTGAAAATCTATATGAGGTTGTGATCTGGGCCAATTGATGAGTACTGGCTCAGCACAAAATCTTCATATTGGGGATCATTTATCTTTTTCACATGACATTGATCAAATGTTTCAGAATATTGTGATAAAATAGATGTTGAAATATGTATATACACATATATAAAGTTATGAGAGATGGTAATAGATGGACAATTGATATCTTAAGGTGGATTTCAAGAGATTGTAAAAGACCCAGAAAGAGACCACATGTGAGATGGATGGATGAAATAAGAAAGTGTGCAGGGATGATGTGGAATAGAGAAGCTAAAGATCAGAGAAGATGGATTGAATTTAAAGATACTTTTATCTTGCAGTGGATTGGTAATGGTTGATGATGATAATATAAAGTTATGTATAGCTAAAAAAAATACTGTATATGAATTAAAAAAAACTACAATGTGAGCTACATATGTTATTTAACTTGAAAAAAAAAGAAGTAAACTGAACACATATTTAAATAATGCATCAAGTGTGTGAGAGAGATTGGTATGATTTCTGGGCTGATGAATGAATTGTGATAGGATTAAACTAAGGTAAATGATGCACTGAGATAAGTATAACTAACTGTTGGGAATATATATATATATATATATATATATATATATCAGTCCCAACAGTTTTATATATATATATATATATATATATATATATATATATATATATATATAATTATCAGTACAAAGTATGTTCAGGAATCTGCAAATCATTAAAACAATTCAATAAAACTCTCTTTTTAGTGGTGCATTTGCATGTATAGAATGATTATGGCTGGTAATGTGAAAACATGTTTTTATCTTAATCATAAGTCACATGATCACCATTTCTTATGCTTGCTTATAACTGTTATTAAAACAGTCAAAACTCTCTCTATATATTGCCACTCTATGCAAGCCAGAGTAATCAATGGATACCAGAAGTTTTGAAGTTAAGTAAAGATAAAAGGTGGCTGCTGGAGGGTTGCATTAGATCCTAAGGCTTCTAGAGGGTTGCATTAGATCCTAAGATCTAGCTGCAGTGCTCTCAGATCCAAGGCTCCTCACTGATGAAAGACACAAGCCAGAAACTAGTCTGGGGATATTGGATGAGTAGGCACTAGATGGGGATTTTATGCACAAACCTTCTGACATCCATTGATTACTCTGACTTGCATGGAGTGGGAGTGGCAATACGTATAGGGAGTTTTGCCTGTTTTAATCGTAAATCATAATAATTGCTAATTATAAATCAAACACAAAGAACTCCAATTTATTTTAGTAAATAATTTTTAAGTATGTAAATATTTGAAAATCTTTTGCCAAATATACATCCTTCTAGCAAATGATTAAAGATATTATAAAAATGAAAATAATTCCCAAAGTGCATTTCTACTGAAATATTTTCATCAGATGGCCTAAATCATCAAACCATCACACATTTTTTCATCATCGTGCATTTTATTTTATTATGAATTAACCGATAAATATATAATCTTACTAATGTTTTGCCATCTTTTAGATAAAATATATCAGGCTATAAACTCAGTTAAAAATCATTATCTATTATTATAAATACCAATGACACGTGGTATTATTTCAACCATTTTTTATCATGCATTTGCACTATTAAATATGCATTTTAAATGGAAGTACCAACATTCTTGGAAAGTACACACAAATAGCACTCATATGTCAATAAATTCTATGGATAGAATAGACCATTTATTCTTTGAGCTTTATATGGTATTAAGCATTCATTTATGACATTGTTGGAAATAAAAAAAATGAAACTTGTATGTTAGTCTGATTTAAATATTTCATAAATCATTCTAAAACTATAACTGAACATTTAGGATTTAAATATGGAATCATAATTAATGAAATGCCAGTTAAAAAATATAAATAATAGATATGCATTGGGGTATGTATATTTGATATTTATTATTAAATATACATATTTGAAAATATGCTGAATATTAATTTTTGTCAAACTATTGAATAATGACATCAAAAAAAAGGTCATCACACCCACCTTGCAAGCAAGTAGTTGGTTGCAGACGGGTGTGGGTTCACATCCTGGCTGATGCTATGACATATGAAAAAAAAAAGTAAAGTGTTGGTAGCCAAGAGGTCAGCGCAGCTGCCTTGCAAGCAAGCAGTTGCTTGCAGACAGTTGTTGTGGGTTCGCTTCCCGGCAGATGCTTTGACATATGGGGGGGGAGGGGGAAATGAAACCTGAGATGCACTTCTATTAAAATAGCTTTATCAGTTGACCCAAGTTACCGAACCTTCTCAAAGCTCATCTTCTTATTAAGCATACATGGCAAATGTTTAATTTCATTGTTTTGATATTTAATTATATAATTAACCATTAATTAGAAGAAGTTAACAGTTACAAATACCTTGGTCAAATTATTAATACAGATGGAAATATAATGGATAAAATTAATCATAGAATTAAACTTGGTTGGAGTGCTTTTGGTAGAAATAACTTGATACTAAAAGGAAAAATGCCTATGTGTTTGAAAAGGAAGGTTTTTAATAAATGTGTTTTGCCAGTTCTTACTTATGGATCTGAGACTTGGACACTTAATAGAAGAGCAATACAGAGACTTCAAACCACTCAAAGAAGTATGGAGAGATGCATGTTGGGAGTAACAAGAAGAGATCGAAAACACAATGTATGGGTAAGAGAACAAACAGATGTTACTGATCTCCTTGAAAAAAATTAAAAGACTGAAGTGGAGTTGGGCTGGACATATTGCTAGAAGAGATGATAATAGGTGGACAATTGAAATTTTAAACTGCATTCCAAGAGATTGTGAAAGACCCAGAAAGGGACCACATGTGAGATGGATGGATAAAATAAAAGAAAGTGTGCAAGGGTGATGTGGAGAAGAGAAGCTAAATATGGGAAAAGATGGATTGAACTTAGAAAGACCTTCATCCTGCAGTGGATTGATAATGGTTGATGATGATGATGATCAATTAACCATTATTATTTAATCTATTTTTTTGTTAATAATAAGGACAATATATTTATAAGGGGTAGTTGTGTTTCTCACTAAAGGTAGTATGCATTATATTATATAACAAATATATCAACAAAGTTACGCATGTGTCCATATGGATTTGTTATTATTTTTAATTTTAATAAGCTGCTGCATAAATATAAAGCTAAGAAAAGCTATTCAAATAAATAATAATTTTTTCATGTTTTAATAAGAATAAGATAATAATCGATTAATAAATCGAATTGATAATCTAATGTTTATTATTTATTTTATTTCCAATAAAAATGATTATTATTTTCATTATATTTTTAGCCTATAAAAAGTAACTTGCAAGCTATTCTTGGTATAAATGTATATGGAGTGCATCTTCTAAATTATTTCAATAAAGTAAGTATTATTATCTTTTGGATAAAAATGTGCAAATAAATATATTACTTGAAGCAATAATCCTTTAATAGTAATCATTGGACTATTTCCTTCATCTAATATTAATTATGAATGTCTTGAGAAAAAGTCTAACTTTATTTAAATTTTTCATATATATTCAACTATTACTAATAGGATACAAGTTGGTATGTAACTCAACATTTTTAATGCGTTGATCGGGAAGCAAACCTGAACCAGCTGATTGGAAGGCAGCTTGCTAACCGCTAGGCCACCACTGCTTGACAAACTCAACATTTTCAGTGGTATTATTCTCTATTCTTCAGATCACTAAACATCACATGAACTGGCTTGCATTGAATGGCACTATTGTATGAAGAGTCTTGCCTGTTTTAATAACAGTTATGAGCAAGCAGAAGAAATGGTGATCATGTGATGTTTAGTGGTCTAATACCAATCCTGCTTAATAGGATAGTGGTGGCTATGGTTATTAAAGAACCAAAGATACCAAAATGCATGGGTACTGAACTGAGTTTAGACCTATATGACTATATTACCTAATAAGCTTGGATTAAAAATATTATTGTGTTTTCAATTTTATTCTCTTAGTTTTGTAGTTAACTGACTGCTGGAGGGTTGCATTAGATCCTGAGATCTAGGCACAGTGCTCTCAGATTCAAGGCTCCTCACTGACTAAAGCCAGAAGCTAGAAACTAGTCTGGGGATATTGGATGATTAGTCACTAGATAGGGATTTTGTGCATAAGCCTTCTGGAATTCATTTATTACTCTGGCTTGTAATGAGTGGCACTAATGTATCTTCTTCAGATGTTGCTGGCCTGATTAATGTTAGTATTAGCATAGAAATTAAACATTAATAAGGCTAATCTACATGCTAGTACCATCATCAGGCCAGCAACACCTGAAGGAGAGAGAATCTCACTCAAAATGTTCTGACATAGACTAATCTGTGTATTGTTATTAACAATTGAATATATATGAAGAGTTTAAATTAACTTTTGAATTTTTCTAAAAAACATTTAGCAAATATTTAGGTGATGGAAATAATCCAACATACAATTACTAGTATATCATTCTAGTATACTAATTTTAGAACTACATCATCGACTTTAATGAACCCCTTTGCAAAAATAAAACTTAAATTTTGTTTCATGATCAGTTTATTTGGTAAATTCTAATGTGATCAAATATATCATAACTTAATATTGATCAGAAAGTATGAATATGTTTATATAATTGAAGATTGCTAAAAGGACATTTATAGGCAAGATTGGTTGATATTTTTTTTAAAATAATTATTTGAAAACACAATAATATTTGCAATACAAGCTCAATAGCTTATATAGTCATATAGGTCTGAACTCAGGTGGCTGCTAGATGGTTGCATTAGATCCTAAGATTTAGATGCAGGCTCCTCACTGACAAAAGTCACAAGCTAGAAGAAACTAATCTGGGGATATTGGATGAGTAGGCACTAGATAGGGATTTTATGCACAAGCCTTCTGGCATCCATTGATTACTCTGGCTTGCACTGAGTGGCACTACTGTATGGAGAGTTTTGCCTGTATTAACAACAGTTATGAGCAAGCATAAGAAATGGTGATCATGTGGTCTTTAATGGTTTAATTACATGGTTACCAATTTTGGATTCTGATCTTTTTCTTTTCATTTTTTTACATTTGTTTAAATTACTTTTTGCAGAAAAGTTTTAGCATCAAAAATACAAATCAGGGTAAAATTAGAAGAAATTCTTGATCTGAAATCTTGCATAAGAAAGCTACAACAAATTCCTTACCCTCTTATTATATGATTCAGAAGCACTATTTAGAGAACTTTCTAATTCCTTTGAAAGTACAATAAACTAAAAATTTTGATCTAAAAATATTGTCTTACACAATCTAAATAGGTCAACGGCTATCACATCAGTGTTATAGAAATAATTGTGAAAATATTATGACAATGCTATTAAAGTAGCTTAGTGAAAATAATAAACGTGAGGATTTTGCTATGATTTGATATAAGTACTTACAATATCTAAATTTTACAAGAGGTATCTCATTACTTTAACATCACATGATCACTAGACCCTGTACTTACTATGCAAGCTGTTAAAATAGTAACAAACTCTCCCTTTAGCAGTATCATCCAGTGCAAGACTTAGGAATCAAGGGTTGCTAGAAGGTTTGTGCATAAAATCCTATCTAATGTCTACCTATCCAATATCTCCAGTCTAGTTGCTAGCTTGTGGCTTTTGTCAATGAGAAGGAGCCTTAGATCTAAGACCACTGTACACTAGCTCTTTGGATCCAAAGATCTAGATGTAACGCTCTTAGATCCAAAGCTCATCACTGATAAAAGCCACAAATTTGAAACAAACTAAAGATATTGTATGCATACACCCTAGATAGGGATTTTTAGGCATAAACTTCTAGTATCCATTAAATATTATTTCCTGCATTGGTTGACACTGCTACTGTTTTTAATAAAAGTTGTTTATCAGAAGAAAATTTACTTGAGCAATTATATAGAGCAACAAGTTATTTTATTGGATATGGATATATATATATATGTAAAACAAATATATATATATATATATTTATGTAAAACAAATCTTACACTTGTTCGGCGGTTTTGGTATAGCGCCATCTTTTGGACATAAATAACAAGTGATAGCAGGTTACGTGATTAACTTGTATTTGTTTTTTCATAAATGTACCTTTAGAGTTTTCTTGCAATGATATATATTGCAGAGACTTTTATTATATGGTGATTCTGAACTGAGATCAGACCCATATAAATATCTAGCTTGCTAGGCTGGGTTTGAAGACTTTACCGGTCTGAAAAATTCACGCTTGCAATCTGATAGAAACGTTTTGCATAAACACTTGAGAGTCAGTGTTTTAGATCTAGTTTCTATACTCTATCTCCCACTGAGGATAGCAAACCAGCTTGAAATCAGCTGATCTGGGAGTGAGCAAATGAAAGAGGTAGTTAATTTCTGACTCTTTTTTCGTTTATGTAAAACAAATCTTACACTTGTTCGGCGGTTTTGGTATAGCGCCATCTTTTGGACATATATATATATATCATTATTAAAATAAGAATGGATGGTCTAATTCAGTATTTTTATTTTTAGAATTACTAGATATATAAATAAAAACGGATGAATTTCAAAAGTGGTCCATGTGATACTGTATATTTTCATTTTGTTTGTGCTTATAATCCAAAATTAGATTTAAAAAGATCAGAAAGATAAAAAATTTATTTTTTGTTGTAAAGTGCTGTTAAATCTATATGATTAAAAGGCCAATTTTTTTTCCCCCTGGAAAATTTAAAGCATGGGTTAGTAATAATGGTAATTTTTTTTTCTCTCATATGTCATAGCATCGGCCGGGACGCGAACCCACAACCGTCTGCAACCAACCACTTGCTTGCAAGGCGGATGCGATGACTTCTCGGCTAACAACGCCTGTATTGGACAACTGTTTGAGTTGGCTAGATTGTTTACCCGAAAGAAAAAAAATCTAAGCTTATTTGTTATCTGAATAGATTATATGTAAAAATGTTTTTCTAACTATTTCAGTACATTATATTTTGTAAAAGCTACATGTGAATTGTTACAATAAAAGGATTATTTATTTTTGCCTTTACTGTTTATGTTAGATGTAAATAAAAATGGGTTTAATTATTTTTTTGCGTTGATTGCAAAATATAATAGTTGTGTCAAATAATTTTATATTCTTTCAGTGCTGTTTTTTGTTGATATTATGAATTTGTTGGCTGAAAATAAAAAAAGAGATAAAACCATTATTAGAAGTAGGACAAAATAAAAAGAAAATGGAAACGCATTTACTAAAAAGAAATTATTTATGATTAATGAAGTGTGAATTATAAACTCAGAATGATTAATTGAAAATTATAATTTAGAGTAATGTGTATAATATATATGATCTTAAATAGGGGGTTTGAACTCAGATTTTCACACGACCCTCAATTATCTACACTATCTCAAACGCTGGCACACTTTATCACACACATGTTACAAAGTGTAGTATGAGATAGTCTGGATAATTGAGGGTCGTGTGAAAGTCTGAATTCAAATCCCCTATATATTACATATTGGAGTGCAGGTATAAAAAAAGCCTGTACTGTAGAAAAAATTCATATATTAAAATATTTGATCTTAGTAATTTTAATAGTACATAAATAATTTACTACTGCGTTGAATATCTAACGTCTAAGATTATAATCATAATCTTAATTTCGTATTTAGAACGGTAATGTTCTATGATGTGATCATATATTTGATCATACTAATAAGGATCAAAAGAAGAGAAATTAACTTAACTAGGGTTAATCATATAATAGATAGCAAATGAGAAGAATATTGTAGAAAGATAACTTAATAAGGAAATATAAGATGAAAGGAAGCTGCTCTTCAAATTGAAAAAATTCAGAATACAATAATTTATGAATAATAAAAGGATATTAAAATAGTTTTAATTTGGATAAATTAAATAAGTTGTAGAAAATAATATAACATGAAGAATTTTAATTGAAATGTTTCCTCTGATCTATTAATACAATGCATGGAATGAAAAGCTATAGAATTAATAAATATAAAATGTTATGAGAGGTGAAAAATGAGGATGAAAACATTGGTTCTAAAGAAAAAAAGCAGACTTTAAAAACTGAATACAAAAATAAAGAAATTATTGCAACTATATAACAGCAAGCAATCTATCGGTATTAGATATATTTATAATAATAGTTCAAACGAAGGCTGGATCAGGCATTGGAGATATATATTTCAATAAATGGAACAGAAATGAAAGTTTGGATTTTATATTATGCCATCTGGAATTTGAAAGTATAATAACTTTTATATGAATACCTGAATTTGAAAGATTTAAGAAAGAAAGTTTTGAGATTCTGCAGAATATTTGGTTTAGAAATATGAATGGAGAAGAATAGATAATAGGCAGTACTTGGATAAATATTCATTATTAGAGATTTGATTAAATATGAAGTGTTTGATGTGGTTATGAAATGGATATGATATAGGATTATTTAAACTTCTACTGAAGTTTAATGAAGATCTGTAAAAAGTGATTATGTTACCACTGGTCATTAACTTTGACATGAGAATAGTTATGTACCTCATATATATATATATGTTGAAATGAAGATTTTCACGGGTTGTATATATAAAAGACATATTTTGCGGGTTCATCACGGATGAACCCGCAAAATATGTCTTATATATCTATATATATAATATGCAAATAAAACATTTTATATGGTGTTTTGTTTTATATATATAGAAACTGATATAAGAAGGAAAGTTTTTGTGTAATAATCTAGAAGATAAATCCCATGGAAACCTTTCATATAATATATGTATATCTTAATATGAAGATTTTCATAGGTTATAGATATAAATGATAATTTTTTCAGGTTCATCTGCTTATGATTTTTATTACAAATATACTCACATATATATACTATTGATTCCGGTCACAATATTGATTTCTTTAATACCAGAATTTTTTCCAGATGTGATCCTCTACATTAATGTAAAATCAGAGGGTCCATTAAGATACTCAAAAGATCAAATTGTATCAACAAATGTGATAACACATAGAAACTTCTTCATATTTGGAAGATTTGTTAAAAATACATTACTCTGAAATTTTTTTGATTTTTAATTTTTTAAATTTTATGTCTTTTAATATTATTATAAATCACTGTTTATAGCACCTCTACAATCATCTATAAGTAATCAAGCTGAAACATCTAGTATAATTGCAATAAAAATCCTACATTGATTTGATTAATGTAAACTTTACAAGACTTAAATGTAGTCTTAGTTTATGTAGTTAAAAAAGATGTCAAGGTATAGCTATCTGCTTTAAATCCATCTTCCTGAGAATGGAAATGAGCAGGTAGTTGGCTATTATCATTTATTGGAAGGGAATATTACTGAATAATAAAAGATGGTGTTGAATTTGTTATGAGGTATAACTTGGTATTTTCTATTCACACAATACCTAGACATATCAATGAAAGATCAATAATATTAAATATTAGATTGGATAAAGATACTTCTGTCATTTATTTTCAATTTTTATGCTAAAATATTAGATTCAGACAGTCTTAATAAAAAAAAGCTTTATCTTTTATATATTAAGATTTCTAACTATAAGATCTTTCCATTGACTCATTGTAAATCGAAAGATTTCATGAGTACTAATGTATAATAGGAATTGTGGACTTAATCAGTGAAGTACTGAATAGCTTCACGCTCTCAGATCTAACCGCTTCAGCTTCACCTATTTATATAGAAAGTAGGTTGAAATAAAGAAGGGTGGGTTCCACTCTTTTCTTTCAAAGTGTAAGCTTGTGGTTAAGACCTGTAAGGGTCCCTACTTTTGCATTTTCAAGTGCACATTCTTGAGGTTTATTGCCTTGGTAAATATTAAGAGATCTCTTGTTTAGAGACTTTAATGCATATATTAAGTTGATTATGGCCAAAATTATTGCAAATAATGTTTTGATTTTGTGAACCTGTGCATTCTGGTGTTGTTTAATTTTGGATACATTTTTTTAGATTTAAAAAAATCAGTAACAAACTGTCCATATAGTAGAACTACCCAATTCAAGCAAGAGTAATCAATGGATGCAAGAAAGTTCTTGCATAAAATCCCTATCTGGTGTCTAATCATCCAATGAATAAATTCTAGTTTGTGACTTTCATCACTGATGACCCTTGGATCTGAAGCACTTCTAGATCTTAGGAACTAATGAAACCGTCCAGAAGGCACATTTTGAATTTTTAGTTGATATAAAGCTATTAGTCCTAAATTCTCGTATAGTCTTAAAGATTTGAACCCAGTTCAGTATCTGTACATTTTGGCATATTTGATTCTTCAATAACCATAGTCACCATCATCCCATGGACATGATTGGTATTAAACCGCTGAACATAAGGTAATCACATTTCCTATGCTTACACATGCTGCAAAAATGGTAGCAAACTCGCTATGCCATAGTGTCACCCAATGCAAGCCAGAGAAATCAATGAAATTCAAGAAGGTTTGGGTATAAAATTCCCATTTAGTGCCTACTCATTCAATATCTCCAGACTAGTTTTTAGCTTATGGATTTTATCAGTGAGGAGCCTTATATTTGAGAGCTCTGTAGAATGAGTTTCTTACTATTTTAACAGCTTGTGTAAGCATAGAATGTGGTGACCATGTGATGTTTATGGTTTAATTAAAAAAAAATCACTATAAAAGAACTTGAATATCTTTACATTTAAACAATGGCATTGTACTATGGGTAGAGATATTAATGTTAAAACATGTGACTATTGTACAAGAACTTATAGGTAGAGATTGTTAGATAAATTTGTATGATTCAATTTAATAAAATAATAACATTAAAACAGCAAAGTCTTCCTTCAAATATATCTGCTGCTCATATTAAATTTTAAACATTGTCAAACCCTAAAATTACCAATGTAAACTTTTAAGCTGATCATGTCACTGAAGCCTAAAATTCTCTGAAGAATATATTTTAGGTAATAAATAAAACAGGCAAAACTCTCCATATGTATTGCCATTCAATAAAACCAGAGTAATCAGTGGATGCCAGAATGCTTGTGCATAAAATCCCCATCTAGTACCTACTCATCCAATATCCCCAGACTAGTTTCTGGCTTGTGGCCTTCATCAGTGAAGAGCATTAATCTGAGAACTCTGCACCTAGATCTTAGGATCTAATGCAACCCTTCAGCACCACCTTTTATCTCTACTTAACTACAAAACTATGAGTCTTAAATTGAAAACACTATAATATTTTCAATTCAAGCTGATTAGCTTATATAGTCATATAGGTCTGAACTCAGTTAAGTACCTATACATTTTGGTGTCTTTGTTTTTTTAATAACCATAGCCACCACTATCCTATTAGGCAGGATTGGTTTTAAGCCAATAAACATCACATGATCACTATTTCTTATGCTTGCTTATAACTGTTATTAAAACAGGCAAAACTCTCCATACATGTTGCCATTCAATGCAAGCCAGAGTAATCAATGGGATGCCAGAAGGCTTGTGCATAAAATCCCCATCTAATGCCTACTCATCCAATATCCCCAGATGTTTATTGGCTTGAAACCAATCCTGCCTAATAAGATAGTGGTGGGTATGGTTATTAAAGAACCAAAGACAGCAAAATGTATAGGTACCGAACTGAATTCTGACCTATATGACTAAATAAGCTAATGAGCTTTAATTGAAAATGTTTGTAGTGTTTTCAATTTAAAAATCATAGTTTTGTAGTTAAGTATAAATAGAAGGTGGCTGCTGGAGGATTGCCTTAGATCCTAAGATCTAGGTGCAGTGCTCTCACATCCAAGCCTCCTCACTGATGAAGGCCACAAGCCAGAAACTGGTCTGGGGATATTGGATGAGTAGATAGGGTTTTATGCACAAGCCTTCTGGCATTCATTGATTACTCTGTCTGCCACAGGGTGGCACTACTGTATGGAGAGTTTTACCTGTTTTAATAACAGTTATAAGCAAGCATAAGAAATGGTGATGATGTGATGTTATATTAGGTGATACATAAGTCTGATCTAGGTTTTTTTTTAAAAAAAATAACTGATTCTTTATAATGTTATTTTTAATTACTTGATTATGAGGAATCACATGATGATATCTAAGCCAATAAACATCACATGACCACCATCTCTTATGCTTGTGTATAACTGTTGTTAAAACAGGCAAAACTCACTATACGTATGCCACACACAGCAAGCTAGAGTAATCAATGGATGCCAGAAGGCTTGTGCATAAAATCCCCATCTAGTGCCTACTTATTCAATATCCCCAGACTAGTTTCTGGCTTGTGGCCTTCATCAGTGAGGAGCCTTGGATCTGAGAGCACTGCATCTAGATCTTAGGATCTAATGCAACCCTCCAGCAACCACCTTTTATCTCCATTTAACTACAAAACTATGAGTCTTAAACTGAAAACACCTTAATGTTTCCAATTCAAGCCCATCAGCTTATATAGTTATATGGGTCTGAACCCAGTTCAGTTCCCATACATTTTGGTGTCTTTGGTTCATTAATAACCACAGCCACCAATATCCTATTAGGCAAGATTGGTTCTAAGCCAATAAACATCACATGACCACCATCTCTTATGCTTGTGTATAACTGATGTTAAAACAGGCAAAACTCACTATATGTATGCCACACACAGCAAGCTAGAGTAATCAATGAATGCCAGAAGGCTTGTGCATAAAATCCCCATCTAGTGCCTACTCATCCAATATCCCCAGACTAGTTTCTGGCTTGGGGCCTTCGTCAGTGAGAAGCCTTGGATCTGAGAGCACTGCTCCTCACTGATGAAGGCCACAAGCCAGAAACTAGTCTGGAGATATTGGATGAGTAGGCACTAGATGGGGATTTTATGCACAAGCCTTCTGGCATCCATTGATTACTCTAGCTTGCTGTGGGTAGCATACGTATAGTGAGTTTTGCCTGTTTTAATGATGATATCTACTTGGATGAAAACTAAATGAATGCTGGAGATTCATAAACAATATAAAGATTTAAATTACACTGACAAATTATTTTAACAGATTGAAATTGCAAAAAAGACATAATCATATGCTAAAATTATGACTTTACAACTTTTTAAATGCATTGCAAATAACCTATGACCCTGAAAAATAGCATAAACCTATTAAATCAGTAGGTGATAATAATGTTTTGAATAGGTATGACAATAAATTCATCAACTTTTGTATAATGAGACAAAATTCATGCCATTGCATATCATATGGCCATTTTAGTGGCTCATTTAAATTTAGGCAAAAATAGTATCTCAATATTTTAATCTTCAAATGAAAAAAATGTATGGGCTTTAATAGGAAAAGTATTAATGTAGGATGGTAATATGTTAGTTCCAATATTATGAAAAATGCTACAAAATATATATAAATCATGAAGTTGTGTTACCTGATGTTAAAAATACTTTTACCTTTGTAATTTTAAAAATAAAGAGATGGAAAAGAATACAATAATTATGTAATATCATTCCATTCCATCTTAGCAGAAGTACTTTCTAGGATTTTATTGCTTAGGTTACGTCTAGTGTTGATGAGTTGTTACTTGTTACCAATGACTCGGTGTTTGTTTAGAAAAATCAAGAAACCCTAGAAATATAATTTCAATTGCTAGACAAATACAAAACAAAATGTCATGCGCAAAAGTAAGATTTGTGTGTCGTTTTTATTCGACTTAATTAATAAGGAAAGAAAATTTGTAGTAATTTTTGATTAACATAACATTTCACAATAAAATGTACTCGTATTGCACTGTTACTACTTATTGGTATAAGAAAAATAGTTCTTACTGATGGTTAAAAAACATGGAGCATTTGGAAAAAAATAATGCTAAACAATATTCTGCTCCAACTTCGTTTTTCATTTTTATAATAGTAAACTTTGATACAGTTTGTAGATGAACTCATTTGATGGTAGGAATTTTGAATTTGAAATGGGCCAAAACAAGAATTTCATTTTTTAATATGATTTAGAGCATAAAAACGGTACTGTCAGTCACATCAACATTTCAGGTCTCTTTAGGACATGGACACAGTGAGGTTGCATAGACTTGTTTTTACTGCAAGGCCCACCAACTCAAAATGCCAAGTTAAGATTCAAGACAGCCAGTGAAATTGTCTGCTCGGTACCTCCTCAAAGTATACATTTGTGGCAACTGCATTTCCCATGATCACCATTTTCTGTCCTTACCCAAGTTGGTTAAAAATACTGACAAACTCTTTACACAGTAGTGCCACTCTATATATGCCATAATAATCAATGGATGTAAGACAGTTAGGGCATAAAATCTCTATCTTGTGCCTACTCCTCATTTATCCCCAGACTAGTTTTTAGTTTGTGACTTTCATCAGTGAGAAGTCTTGGAGCTGAGAGCACTGCATCTAGATCTTAGGATCTAATGTAATCTTCTAAAAGCCAATTTTTACCTTTTTAGTTAACTATGAAGTAATGAGCCCAAAATAAAAACACTAAGGTTTTTAACCCAAGCTCATTCATTTCCATAGTCATACAGATCTGATCCCAGTTCAGTATCTATACATTCTTGTGATCTATGGCCAGAAATGGTATTAAGCCACTAAACATCACATATTTACCATTTCATATGCTTACGCAAGCTGTTATAAACAGTGACAACCCTCCATGCAATAGTCACTGTTTTAAACCACTTCTATAAGTATAGAAAATGGTAATCTTGATATTTAGTGGTTTTATATATATATGTTGATACAAAGACTTTCACGGGTTGCATATATAAAAGACATATTTTGCGGGTTCATCCATGTTAAAATATTTTAAATATTGATATACTGACGTTTCGATTTGGTAACACAAGTCATCCACTGAGTGATAAAAAGTAGAATGACGGTTGTAGAGGCGCTACAATCACTGATTTGAAGGTTTTTTCAAATCAGTGATTGTAGCGCCTCTACAACCGTCTTTCTACTTTTTATCACTCAGTGGATGACTTGCATTACCAAGTTGAAATGTCAGTATATCAATATTTAAAATATTTCAACATGGATGAACCTGAAAAATATGTCTTATATATATACATTGTATAGATACTGGACTGAGTTCAGGTCAGTATGACTATACAAGGAAATGAGCTTGAATTGAAAACACTATTGTGTTTTCATTGTGACTCATAGGTAAAAGGGGACTGCTAGAGGGTTGCATTAAATTCTAAGACCTAGGTGCAATGCTCTCAAATCCAAACCTCTTCACTGATGAAAGCCACAAGCTAAAATGTAGTCTGGGAATATCATATGAATAAGCACTAGATAGGAATTTTATGCACAAACCTTGCATCACTTGACTAGTATGGCTTGCACCATGTGACACTACTGTATAGAGAATTTGGTGCATTTTTAGCATCAGCACCTTCTGTGCATGCTCATGATATCATGCATAGTACAACATCCAACTGCTTATTTCTTATTATAATGAATAAAGGATACTTGATAATTTACTAAGAAAACCAAGGCAGGGACCAAAAAGATTGGGAATCTTTGATTTTGTGCTTAATGATGCTTGTAATATTCCTCCCCAATTTAATCACAATTTATAGCATATTCTTAATATTTTGATAATGTTATATAAGAATTTGATTTAGTAATTAATAACCCAAACCTAGTTGTTTTATCAGTCAATGATGGAAGAAAAATCTCAATTTTTTATTTGGATCATTATTGTTTTTAAAAGATGGATTAATTTAAATATGTTTGTGTGATTTTAGGTGAAAATTGTATTTAAGTGATAATGTCCATCATTGACCTCAATGTGATCCTAGTGCAATTTGCGATTTAAATAATTGCATCTATATTAGTTTTATATGGGGCTGCTCAGAAAATTTATTATATACTTTCTATTGATATAATACAAAAGGCACATGCAAATTTTTTGTTTAAGGATGCGCATAATTCGATAAAAAATACAATGGCTAGATTATAAGACTAACCAATATGTTTTTCAACTTGCTGAATGTAAAGATATTGAATCTACAATTGTAAGAAGTAAATAAATTTATTATACATGTGTGCGTGAATGTATATGGTATTCCACATTTGGTTGTATAGTCTTTGCAAAACTTTTAACTTTTTGGCCGTTGTCTTTCTATTTCTTTTAATCTATCTTCTGGAGTTAGAATAGTTCACATTTATTTATGAGTTACTGCTAATGGTGATTATGAAATTGTCTTATCTATTAAAATCGTTACTCTTCAACAACAAAAACTATATTAATCTTTCTTATGCATATGATTAGCCTTAATTGGATACTAAATTGTATCAATAACAGTGAATCGTATGTATTATGTACTTAACACATGCATATATAGTACAGACGTTTCATCAAATATATGCTACATGTGCACATATTTATGATCCCTGGTAAATTAAGCTGTTGAAAGACTTCCAACCCAGCCAAGTTTGAGGCCCCTTTGTTCTACGTATTAAATTAGGCTATCAAATGAATTTATTAATCAATAAAATATTTATCTGATTAATCATTTCCTTAAAAGTAAATATCTATTTTTATCCTTTTGCAGTCACTAATGTGATAAACATAACTCATTTTGTTTATTGTGGCATTTAAAATAAAAGGTTCAATTAAAAATTTAATCAGTGAATTACTTTGCTGTGGAGCATATTTTCTCTTTCCTTTTAATCTTTTGTGTTTTAATCTGAAACCTTTTCATGGTCAAATAGAGTAAAATAATAAAATTAATTGAATTTAATTTTAAACTGATTTTAATATTCAGTAATATGATTCTTGTAATTGATTAAAAGGCAATAAATTTTACTGTTTTGAATGGGTCTTTGCTGTTACTTCTATTAACCAGTGAACACCATAAACAGTGCATACTACATATAGTGTAAATAATAACATAGCACTTGAATACCTACTTACTAATATGTTTTTTATTTACAAAAAAACACATATAATTGCAACGACATCTAACGCAAGCAGTTAAGAGTTCATTTTTAATGCAATGATGCGGATATGTATATATGTACTTATTTAGTTGATTGTAAATAAAAATATCTTATTTAATGTGATTCCAATAACATAACATACGAATAAATTGATATTTAATGATATTCCAATCACACAACTTATGAATAAATTTACCTCTCATTAATTACAATCCATAAAAATTACATATCATAAATATGCATCGGACTTAATAAAACTAATGTATGCTAAAATTTTCAGATTAATGCAGAAATTGGACTGATATAAAACTGCAGATAATATAGCAAAGTGTATGTATGTGTAAAAGGTGTTATGTCAAATAACACACATAAATAGACATTGTTTGTTACGCATGGGTTATAAAGAATTTACACTGAAGGAAGATAAGTCTACAATTAGAAATCTTATTGTCTGCAAAAATTAAATGTTTTAATTTTCATCGACTTCTATGTATATTATTTTGTTATGAGTGAGTAAACTCTAAGTTTTATTTGTATTAGTGTTTCTTTATTGCAAATATATTAATGTGATCTGGCTGCAATTGTAACTAATACCACAGGGAATACAGCAGAGAGTACTTACATAATCATCGAAAATAAATTTTAAATATTATTTAAGATATTTTCTCATGGTTGAAAAGGAAATATTACTTATCAGGTAATAAAAACTTTTGCTATGCAATTTATCATTCAAAGAACTTTTGAATGGAAAGTGAAAATAACTTGAAATTAATTTTTTCTTATTTTAGAGAAAAACTTTAAAAGTTATTTTTACTCATTCTTCTTGGGATGAAATGGAAAAGGTGATCAATATTAAGGCTAGAAACTTTAGTTTACTGAAAAAATTTATATCAGCTTCTAACTTTTGTGATTGTGCCACCTAGTGATAACATTGTGAACTAAACTTTTTTTTCATTAATAGCTAATAATTTTATTTTATTTTTCAAACACTTGTATTTAACTTAGAAAGTCTATTCCTTTGTTCGCCATGCTTAAATCTAGGAACTGATTTTTAACATCTCAATCAAATGTATTTGCTTCAAATTCATGTGTTACATATTAATGATAATGCAATATGGCACTGAAATATTTCAAGATTGTCCAGTCCAATAAATAGTATTGACAAACTAAATTTCCAAATGTGTGATACCAGTTTGGTATCTTTTCGGTGATGCACTCAAGATGAGGTATAGTTTTTTAAAAATATATATTATGTCATTGAATATTCATTAAAAAGAATTTATTGCTAATTAAAATAGAAAAACAAATGAAGAATAAAATCTTAATTTCCTTTGATTTCTTTTTAATTAAAACTTACTTTTTCAAAAATATTGTCTTCAAATTCAAGAAAAATAAATTGTAAATAATTTTTAACACATGTGGATTTATTTTCAAAACTATGACATTATTTATAGTTTTAGTTTCAAATTTGAATGTGAATGATACCATTGTAAAATATGAGAAAACTAAAAATGCATATATAAAAATATTTTATAATAAATGCTTTTATTTAGTTGGATCAGAAATGCATCAACACATCCCACCCCTTTCCCCCCACCCCACCAAATTTGACTTGTTAGATTTAACTTGAAATAAAAGTGGTGGGTGGGGGTGAGTTGATTAATTAATTTATGAATCCCCTTCTTTTATTTCAAGCTAAATCTATCAATCCAAATTATGGTCAAAAAAAAGTTTTTGGTTTTAAGAGAATTATTGCATTTCTTATTCAATAAAAGTAGTGTTATAAAATATTTTTATACAGATTATGGATAAGTGAAGTCATGGATATGGAAATTATAGATGTGGGTGAACTAATGGATATCTATTAAATTATTTATTATGTTTTTTGACTAATTTCATTATTATTGTTATTATATTCAGTAATTATTTTTTATTTTATAGTTTATTTTAGGCAGTTATCCATTTAAAACTTTAAAGTGGGATTATTTTCCTGAAGAGAATAAAATAATATTTTTACCAAACAGTTTAAAATCAAGATCTTTTATTGTATTTACAAAACAGGTAAATTATTACTTATATAATTTACATCTCACATACCTCCTTTAGTCTACCTTTTTCTAATATCTCTATTACTTATTTTTTTAGATCATTTCATTCCATTTTTTTCTTCTGAGAAATTTAGTTTAAAAATAAGAAAAGACTTAAAAATTTAAATTTTTTGAATTGATTCCAAGAGTATGATAACTACAAAAAAGGCCATGAAATGGCACTTTCTTGAATGTGATTTCTGTGTTTCACCTACCATTTTAGTACTCGGGCATTTGACAATTTATAATGAAAATAGTCATGTGATAATTTTTTTAGAACTATTTGTTTCCCATTGTAATCATTTATATATAAAAAAAATTTCTACAGTACGGGCTTTTTCATACCTGCATTTCAATGTGTAATATATAGGGTTTGAACTCAGACATTCACACAACTCTCAACTATCCACACTATCTCATACTGCTGACACACTTGACTAATTAAGTGTGTCCGCAGTATGAGATAGCGTGAGTAGTTGAGAGTCATGTGAAAGTCTGAGTTCATATCCCCTATGTAATCATTTATGTAAAAAAGTATATATTTATGAGTAAACAATTCCAAACTTATATTTTCTATATATCTAGTAATAAAATCAGAATTCTTTTGGGTATTGCTTAACTAATAATTTCTGAGAAATAAACAATGAATACAAGAATGTACAACTAAAGATTTTACTTTAATTAATATGATCTTTTACGATTTCATGCAATATATTATGGCTATTTCCAAAATTTTGGTGCATGACATGAAGAATGAGATTTCTTTAAGATTTAAAAAAAAAATTTTTTTTAATCATATACCAAATACATTCACAACTTAATTTGTCAAAAATCTTTTCGAGCAGCCTTAATTCAACTTTAAAAAATTGCATAATAAATATAATGAATGTTGAAAAAGTCCACATACGCCTTTATAAATATTCCATATGATCATTTAAAATCAAAATCAGATCTTCAGCTTAACAACCTCAAATATAAGCTTTGCGCTAACAATTAAGAATTAATTTTACTCTGGTTTAAATTTGTATTATAACGACTTTTTTTTTTACACTTTTTCAGTAGTTTAATGCTCATAAACTACAGCAGAGAGACACGTGATATAAACAACTGTACGTATTTAAACAGGTACATTTTTGTGATAGAAAGTATCAATCACTGCCCCCAGTGTAATGTTTTTTCAGTGCTATTACATTATGAATAAAGATAAAGTTTGAATTTCAAACAACATGACCAAGTGATTACTTCTTGGTCATGCTATTTAAAATTCAGATATTATCTTTATTCGCAAGATAGCATTGCTGAAAAAACATAACGTGGTGATGGGGGAGGGGGGTGATTGATATTTTATATTTGAATTTTCAGCTTAGTGATATGCACTGGATCTATTTTGTGATAGATAAAGAACTCAAATTTTGTTGCTCTATTATTTACTCAAAGAAGGAATATCCACGGAGATAATATAAAAATAAGATTTTATTTGTCTTTATATATTAAAATTTACTAAAAAAAATTAATAAAAGTTAGGCTTTAGTATTTGTAATAAAAATGAGAAAAATTATTCATATTACTTAATTATAAAATGTTTATTTTTATACTGTAGTATTTAAAAATAAAGAAATAATTAATGAAGTTAAAAAAGAATTAATTGAAACCAAATATACAGATGAAATATTTGTAGAATTTATATACTGCAGTATTCAAGGTCAAGCAAGATATACATATGTAAGTTGTATAATAATAAGAGTACAATAATAAATGTAGAATAAAACTAATAACTTTTAATGTATAACGAATATGTAAAACAATAATAATAATTGTATAAATGTAGAATAAAACTATACTGCAATGTATAATGAATATGTAAATAATAATAATTGTATAATAATAAGAGTATGTAAAATAAGACTAATAATTGTATAATAATAAGAGTACAATAATGTAGAATAAAAGTAATAACTGTAAAATATAATGAATATGTAAAATAAGAATAACTGTATAGTAATTATGTATAACGATTGTGTAAAATTGCAATGCTATTAAATCATAGAAAGCCCAGCTAACCTTATAGGGTCAGAAAACTGTGTAAAATACTATATATGGTGAGAAATGTAAAAATACTGCATGATGTGAAAACGTAAGTGAAAACACCATATCTGGTTAGGAATGTAAAAGACTCCAGTCTTGAGGGGTATATAAACCCCCATAACCTGATCTAATTGTTCTGAGTTTTAATTATTAGTCAGAGACTCCTGCCTCTGTAAGTCCAAAGCAGGACTAGGGTTATTATATGCAGGTCACCACGACCTTTTATTATTTTATTACGCCTACAATAGGCAATGTATATAGTTAAAATTATTCGTATTAAACTATAATCTTACTATCTCAATTCTGCCTTTGTCCATTTATTTACTGTTGACTGTGCCAATATGCTGTGTCTTATGACCAGCAAGTAAATAAATGGACAAAGGCAGAATTGAGATGGTAAGATTATAGTTTAATACAAATAATTTTAACTATATACATTGCCTATTGTAGGCGTAATAAAATAATAAAAGGTCATGGTGACCTGCATATAATAACCCTAGTCCTGCTTTGGACGTACAGAGGCAGGAGTCTCTGACTAATAATTAAAACTCAGAACAATTAGATCAAGTTATGGAGGTTTATATACCCCTCAAGACTTCTGGAGTCTTTTACATTCCTAACCAGATATGGTGTTTTCACTTACGTTTTCACATCACACAGTATTTTTACATTTCTCACCATATATGGTATTTTACACAGGTTTCTGACCCTATAAGGTCAGCTGGGCTTTCTATGATTTAACAGCATTGCAATTTTACACAATCGTTATACATAATTACTATACAGATATTCTTATTTTACATATTCATTATATTTTACAGTTATTACTTTTATTCTACATTATTGTACTCTTATTATTATACAATTATTATTCTTATTTACATATTCATTATATATTGCAGTATAGTTTTATTCTACATTTATACAATTATTATTATTGTTTTACATATTCATTATAAATTAAAAGTTATTAGTTTTATTCTACATTTATTATTGTATTCTTATTATTATACAACTTACATATGTATATCTTGCTTGACCTTGGATACTGCATATACAAAATGAATTTGAAAGATAATTAAAAAAAAAAAAAAGAATTTGAAAGAAGATTAAATAACAAACTGAAATTATGAAATTAACAATAGGAAATGATGAGTAGCAAAAAAATGGTTATTGTTAATTATATATGGTATAATACACCATATACACTTTAATTGACACTCTACAATGCAGTTTAACATATGATTTATTTTATCTCCTCTTGCCTACAGTTTCAACTGTCCAGTAGTCATTATCAGAGCTACAACATTTAAACATATACAACTAATATGTATTAATTGTATATGTTTAAATGTTGTAGCTCTGATGATGACTACTGGACAGTTGAAACTGTAGGCAAGAGGAGATAAAATAAATCATATGTTAAACTGCATTGTAGAGTGTCAATTAAGGTATATATGGTATATTGTATTATATATAATTCAGCAATGTAAATAAGAAGGAGAAGTGGAAGGAAATTTATTGTTAATTATATATTGGACTATTTCCATCATCTAATATTGTTAAATGTCTAGAAAAAATCAAATTTTATTTAAACCTTTCAAATACATTCAAAAATTGTTAGTAATAGCACACGAGTTAGTAGATGACATGTTTTGACTGGTTTCATTCTCCTCCCTTTTTCATGTGTTGCTGGCCTGACCAGTAATAATACTAGCATGAGTATCAAACTAGTGCCTTTAAATTTGTAAATATTGAATTTAAGGTAAAGTTTTAACCAACTAGGCTATTCTGTATTTTCAGAATAGAATAGTTAATTAGAGCATCATCTTAAATAGAGAGGATATCCTAATTGGTTAGAGCATTACCTTAAATTGACTATTCATGTGTGTGAATTTAAGGAAGATTAGAGTCAGCATTAATTTTGAATACAGAAAATCATTAAAAGTTTTCTACATTTGCATTTCAACATATTAATATATAGGACATGCAAAAAATAAATGTCTATGAGAAATGATTGATATCAGTATAAGATAGTATGTGTTATTGTTATGCAAGCATTGTAAATAATTGTCTTACAGGTGTAGTTGAAAATGTGTGGTAAGAATAAATTATTTAAACAATTTTTTATTTTTTTTTACTAAAAAATATAACCATTAGAAATCAACCAGTCACCACCTAAACATTCACAATATAGATAGTAATCAATATTTTTCACTGTTGTCAAGGCAACCTCTCACCTTTTAATAGCAAGAATGGAAATCCACTCTTACTAATGGTCCATTGAATGTATATGGACACTTAAAGATTGCAACTTGACCACAGAGAATGACATATTGCTACATGGACATGTTTATTTCATGTTTAAAAAAGAGGTTTATTTAAACTTCATTGTATCAATATTTCATTCTCTGTGGTCAAGTTGCAATCTTAAGTGTCAATATATATTCAATGGACCATTAGTAAAAGTGTCAATATTTCATTCTCTGTGGTCAAGTTGCAATCTTTAAGTGTCAATATATATTCAATGGACCATTAGTAAGAGTGGATTTCCATTCTAGCTATTAAAAGGTGAGAGATTGCCTTGACAACAGTGAGAAATATTGTTTACTATCTATATTGTGAGTGTTTAGGTGGTGACTGGTTGGTTTTTAATGGTTACATATTTATCCCTTTTAGCTTTAAGCATTATTTCACTTATTATTTAAAAGATACAAATAAATTAACACTAAAGAAATATTAACTATATCTTTTTTTTAAGTCCCAAAGCAATCCAAATGAATGGTTTGATGGAAGAAGGGACTTCAATACTCATATCAAGTATTTATTTTGTTATTAGTTTACTTTGTTTTATAGTACATCCATATTAAACCTTACAAATAAAATTACACATTTGTATTTTTATATTGGACTATTTCCATCATCTAATATAAGTATTGAATGTCTTTAGAAAAATTTAACTTTATTATTTGTTTGTCCAGAAACCGGTGATTTAAAAAAAGAAAAGATCTATATAGAACAAACTCTTATGAAAAACAGTTATCCATCAGCTGTTATTAAGTAAAACTTAAATAGACAACAAAAAGAACCACCAAAAAAAAAAACAATTATTGGTACTGTAGTGTATCCATACATTCCAAAAACAGCAGACAAATTGAAGATCTGCAATCAGTATAAATCAGAACAACTTTCCAGAGCCATACCATGTTATGAGGAATTCTAACATCTACAAAGCCTAAACTTGAAATGTTGAAAAGAAAAAAACTGCATCTATAAAATATATAAATGTGGAAAAATGTATATTGGTGAGACCAGTCATCCTATTGAAAAGTGCTTGCAAGAGATGATTAGGAAAGAGAAAACAGATGTTTCTAAGGTAGCAGACCATGTATGTATAAATGAACATATGTTTAATTGGTAAAAAAGAAAAATATTGGATAGAGAAGAAAAGATAAAAAGAAAATTTAAAGAAGCTGCTCACATGACAATAGCAAACAATACCATATGTTAATCTAATGTGACTACACATAATGTATGGAAATCACTAATCAACTTTGCTCTTAGGAAAAAGTGGAAAAATCAGGGGGAACTTCAGAGATAAGTATATAAAATTTCTACTGACTGTTGCCTTTGGCAGGATGGCTCACCTAGTTAGAGGGTTACCTTAAAATTCAATATTCAAGAATCTAAGGGTCCATGTTCAATTCCCATGCTAGTACTGTCACTGGTTAGGCCAGCAACACATGAAGAAGAGGGGAGAATAACCCTCTTGAAACATTGGGTATATACTAACCTGTGTGCTATTACTAACAGTTGAATGTATTTGCAATATTTAAAAAAAGTTAAATTTTTCTAAAGACATGCAATACTTATATTAGATGATGGAAATAGTCCAATATACAACTAAAACACGATCATCAAAAACCTTCAGGAAAACACAAAAGTATATATTAATTCATTAATATTGGCTCAATGTTTTCTCTCAGTTTTTGTTTCATTTTATATATACATATCAATACAAGCTATCTGGGGTAGTCTTGATTTTATTTCCTGTTGAATAAGAGTATGCATATAATATTATCCATGTTAATCATTCTGATCCACATAGCATTCATAAAATATACAAACTTTCATTTATACTTTCAATACTAATATTTTTCTATTTCCATAAATAAACTACTAAAACTTTCCATTATGATATATAATGAGGCGAATTGATATAATCTAGCCTCATGAGTTAAACATTAAAGCTGATCTAAAGTGAATAGTATTATATAGGCTGTGTCTAAAGGCAAAGTAAATTGAATTACGTATTTACACTATAATATTTCTCAAAATGTAATATTTGTCTTGCGTTGTTAGCCGAGAGGTATCGCAGCCGCAATGCAAGCAAGTAGTTGGTTGCAGACGGTTGTGGGTTCGCGTCCCGGCCGATGCTATGACATATGAAAAAAAAAAAAAAAGTAATATTTCTGGTTTTAAAAAAAGAGTGGGAAAGAGATAATAATAATGTTTCATTTATTTACTTGATGTATGTTATGCATTTGGGGGGGGGGGGGCTTGGAAGATTTTCATAAATTTTTATCACTAATTGTGGGTATATTAGAAGTAATTTGATAATATTGTAAGATTCAATTTTATAGATTGAATATTTATATTCTGCATATAAAGAATGAGTTTATGATTTTTACCCCCCCCCTCCAGATAATTAGAGAATCCTTATATCTAAATCTGTACGATGTGACGATTAAAAGGAATCTTAAGAAGCATAGTTAAAACTAAAACAAGAATGTGTTTGAAGTGAAGGAGATAATTTTGTCGGAAAAAAGTTTTAATTAACTGTTTATACTGGTCATGATAAAATTTTGTTTGGTCGATATAAAATATAAAAAAATCAATGTATTTTCTTTCTTCTTCATTCAGTTTTGTTATTGTAATTTGTTAGTAGGTAAAAAAAAACCCGTTTCCAAAACAAAAGTTGTGATTCTATGACCTAAATCAATAATAAAAAAAAAAAAGAAAACGAAAGTTGAAAAAGTCAAAAGTTTTGGTGTTATTTTATTGGGGGGGGGGGGTGAAAAAAAGTTTGTCGTCACTGAGACAAAAGTTAGGAAAAAGTTATTTTTGGTTTGTTTTTATTTTAAAAAAAGATAGAACAAGATTTTATTTTAAAAAATGTCTGCCCATCCTTGCATATGTATTAAATGGATTATGTCCTGTACATGTGGGGTTCAGATTGACCTTAGGTCAACATGGGTACGACAAGAATCTCGGCCTCAGGGTGGCCTTTGAGCATTCCATCATCAGATTTTCAATTGGATGGACGGTTGAAAAGTTGGAGTGTGGAATAGATTGAAGCCTGTCCATTAAACTATGAGGATTGTCTATCTTAATATATATCTGAACACTTGTACTATATATGTGTGTAAAGATGATAGTCTGGACCAACTGATGATTGCTGGTTTAGCATGAAATACGTATATTGGTGATTATTTATCTTTTCAGCATATATGTGTTTAGGTGTATCAGTGTTATTAGATAGAGTGGTGGGTGGTGTGAAAGTCTGTGCTCATATACCTTATATTTTTAAAAAAAGGTAATACAAATAAAATGTAATAAAAATTTGTTTTAAAAATCGAAGTTTTTACTATATCAGCGGTAAAGATGTGCTTGTATAAGAAAAAAAAATTTAAAGACGTAGTAGAAAAAAATCGCTCGCGGCCCGGGAACGTCAACGCCACCAAGTACCCGACTATCAGAAGAGTACCGTAGGATCATTGCAGTGTAAGAAGTTCCTGTCCAAGCTTATAACAAACTGAAATGAATTTCTTTTTTGATGGATATATGGTAATTATTCTGTGTTAGTGCAGTAATATTTAAATTATCAGTTGAATAGCCAAGATGTGATTTGGAAAAAGATAGATATTTTTGCCAAATTAGTAATGAAGCCTAATTAAATATCTACAGACAAAACCATCACTATTTTTAATTAGTTTAATCACAAATATGGTCCTCTAAAAGATTGTGTTACTTATTACAGAAAGTAAAAACAATGCAAGTATAGATCCAATTTGGTTTAAAGAAGTTTTGGATGGCACAGATATCTACCTGAAGCTTAAGAAACACCAATAGCAAATCACTGGACACCAAAATACAGAATAATTAATAAAACGTGTAATAAATTTTATTTTAATAAATGGAAAAGGGCCTAAATAAATGATTTAAACAATTTAACATAAACATTTCTTATCCTGCACATATATATAATATGGGGGATTTAAACAGTGACTTTCAAGCTTCCCTCAGCTATTCACTCTATCTCATGCAATTAATACACATCACCATACACATGTGGAAAAAGATAAATGATCAATATACATATTTCATGCTGAACCAGCACTCATTAGTTGGTCTAGATCATGGGTGGCGAACCTTTTTACGTGTACGTGCCAAAAATTTCCAAAAAAAATTTATTGAATGATTGGCGTGCCATACAGTTATTAAATCAAAATATAAACAACTTAATTTTTACGGTTTTTTTTTTAAGTTTATAAAACAAAATAATAACAATAATAATTAAATAGTAATAATAAAAAGTCAGATGTCACATGACTTATATATAGCTTGTATTTACCAATATGTAAACTTAAGAGCATGTTAAAACTCTAAACAAGCTTTTTTATTATTATTATGATAAATGCTATGATAAATATATGGAGTATCTGAATTAAGTTCAGGCCCATATAATTTTTTCAGTTGGAGAGATGACTTTAAAGACATGCAGATGTCTAAAGGTTTAGATCTTCTTCTTGAGAATTATCTTTTAGATAAATGTTTAGCTTGAGTTGGTTTTTTGAATCTAATGTCCCAACTCCTCACTGAAGAGACCCATATGTCGAAACCGGTCTGGGGATGGGGACAATCTAAGATAAAGATGATTTGAATGCCTTCTCTTGTAGTAGCATTTATCATAAAAAAAAAAAGCTTGTTTAGAGTTTTAGCATGCTCTTAAGTTTAAATAATAATTAAACAAAAATTCTAAAAAAGCTAAGTAAAAGTGAAAAATATTTATTTAGAACAGCACATATTGGATAAAATGTAATAGTAAAAAATTAATAGTAATTAAAACAAAATTTTGGAAATAAACATATAGACATTATTTAATGAGATTTTTGCTGTTGTATATTGGATGCCAAATGCTTTATATCTGGTTCACATTTTGTCAATTTTAATAATATAGATGCTGAACTAGATTCATCTGTCATTCTAGTTCTTAAACTGTCTTTAATTAAATTCATTTCTGAAAACAATGATTCACATGCATATGTAGAGAAGAAAATTGATAATATAGCGGTCCCTAATTTTTTTAAACAATCAAATGTTTCAGGAATAGAAGTCCAGGCAGTCAATAGTTCCTCTTCAGCATTCTTTTTACATATGTCCAATAATCAATCATTTTCCATTGTTTCTAACTCATTCCTCAAATCAATAAATTTCTGTTTCCATATAGAACTGGATTGAAAATTGACTGATTGCATTTCCATATATTCCTAATTAAGCCATTCAAAATTTTCTCATTTGAGAATCCATTGATATTGTGTCTGGGTATAAAATAAATTTTGATGTTTTTGAAAATTGTCTGAACTGTGTAAATCTTAAAGAAAATTCATTAATTATCAATTGAATTACAGCACAAAAGTCTTGTATCAACTTTATGTGATCTGACTTCTTGTGAGATTCTAAATCACTCAAAAACTTTTTTAGATTTGGAAAATATTTGAAGGTGTAAGAAATAACATCATGGTTGAATATTTGAATTTAACTTCTAATGCTTTGATCAAATCAAACATGACAACAATTGTCTTATTATAACTTTGCAGTTTCACTTTTAATTCATTTAGACATGAACTCATATCAATAAAAACATTAATTTCAAAAGCCATTCAACATCCATTAATTCATTATATTTTTCAATGATTTTCTCATCTTAAAAACAGTCTAAACACTCAATGAATCTTTGAAGAACTTTTCTTCAACTTAACTATCGGACATTGTAGTACATAAGTAAACCATTGTATGCTGACCTCACTCAATAAATTTATAAAATAAATTGGCTAATTTAGTCACAACAGTTCATAACATCATCCAGTGGCTTAAAATTGACCTTGTGCATAAAACCTGTTGTTGTATAATACAATGAAAACCCAAAATTGAATGTTCAATATCAGTTGGGTAAATAAACTGAGAAAACCATTTTCTTTTCCAGTCATACTTAAAGCATCATCTGTAGTTATTGATACAATGTTGGCAACATCTATTTCTTTTTTAGTGAGTATATTTGAAACTTCATTGCAAATATCTATTCCTTTTGTTGTTGTTACTAATGAACTTAAACAGATCAATTCTTTGATATTATTTCCAACACAATAGTGAATAAAAATAGCCAGCAAGTGGATCCATTTATGTCTGTACTTTCATTAATGTAGAGGGAAATTAAACTAAATTTTATATCTCATTTTTGTTGGTAAGTTATTTTATTAGCCATGTGCAGGACTCTTTCTTTAACTGTATTTCTATCCAATGATAAATCTTTTATGCTCTGAATCACATTTCATCCAAGCTTCTTTCATATATTCTCCATCATTAAAAGGTTTCCCATATTTGGCAATTACATTTCAAATAAAAAAACTAGTAGCAGTTTTATTTTGAATGATTTTCAATAAATTTCATTAAGATGTTGATTGAATATTTATATTTTTAAATGCTTTGGCAATATATTCTTTTTGTTCATCTTTACTTTTTTCACAGAACTATTTATGATTGGTCTTGTAATGCCATTTC
The DNA here is from genome assembly GCA_028023455.1 of Epiperipatus broadwayi. Lineage (NCBI taxonomy): Eukaryota > Metazoa > Onychophora > Udeonychophora > Euonychophora > Peripatidae > Epiperipatus > Epiperipatus broadwayi. The sequence goes on from JAQFVV010006326.1 coordinate 125,651, forward strand.
ACCAATGATGTTTTCAATACAACTTCTGGAACATAAAAAACCTATTGCCTTGGTGCCTTTGTTAATCATTCCATACTCACCAGTCCACCAATTTTGAAATTTTCTACTGCTTAACATTTTTTTAATTTTATTTTCACTAATCATTAATATCATCATCATCAACCATTATCAATCCATTGCAGGATGAAGGTCTCTCCAAGTTCAATCCATCTTCTCTGATCTTTATCTTCTCTTCTCACATCACTCCTGCACTTTCTTATTTCATCCATCCATCTCACATGTGGTCTCTTTCTGGGTCTTTTACAATCTCTTGGAATCCGGTTTAAGATTTCAATTGTCCATCTATTATCATCTCTTCTAGCAATATGTCCAGCCCAAGTCCACTTCAGTCTTTTAATTTTTTAAATGAAGTCAGTAACACCTGTTTGTTCTCTTACCCATATATTGCATTTTCGATCTCTTCTTGTTACTCCTAAACATGCATCTTTCCATACTTCTTTGAGTGGTCTGAAGTCTTTGTATTGCTCTTCTATTAAGTGTCCAAGTATCAGATTCATAAGTAAGAACTGGTAAAACACATTTATTAAAAACTTTCGTTTTCAAAAACATAGGCATATTTCCTTTTAGTATCAAGTTATTTCTACCAAAAGCAATCCAACCAAGTTTAATTCCATGCTTAATTTCATCTATTATGTTTCCATCTGTATTAATAATCTGACCAAGGTATTTGTAACTGTTAACTTCTTCTAACTCATCATAATCGATCTTTATTTTCATATTTTGAGAAAACTCATTAAACATTACTTTAATCTTTTTAACATTTATCTTTAGTCCTACTTTCCTACTTTCATCTGATAACTCCAACATTTCCTGCAGCTCTAAAGCATTATTTGCAAACACAACTATATCATCTGCAAAATCCAAAATGACTTAAATAATCTCCATTTATTTTCACTCTTTTAGCTTCACATTTTAATCCACAAAATACTTCTTGCAGCATTGCTGTAAAAAGTTTTGGAGATATAGAGTCACCCTGTCTTACACCCTTCTCAATGTTGACTTTCTTAGTATCATTATGTAATCTAATTGTTGCTGTTGCATTTTTATAAATATTCTTTAAAATATGACAATATCCTGGATCTATACCTTGATGATCCAATGCTTTAATCACTGAAGCAATGTTTATAGAATCAAATGCCTTTTCATAATCTACAAATCCAAAGCATAATGACAACTCATATTCATTTGTTCTTTCTATAACTTCTCTCAATACCTGGATATGATCTACTGTACTAAAACCACTTTTAAATCCAACTTGTTCTCTTGGTTGGTGGAAATCCAATGATTTCTGTAGACGAGTTGTAATTATCTTGGTAAAAATTTTGTATAAAACTGATAAAAGGCTGATAGGTCTGTAATTTCTAATATCTTCTTTATCACCTTTTTTAAATATTAATATTAATACTGCATTCTTCCAATCATCTGGTACATCTTTATCATTTAGACATTTGGTATATAACTTTGCTAAAAAAGTTTCTATTTCTTCACCTGCTTCTTTTAATATATCAATTATAATTCCATCATTACCTGGAGCCTTTCCTTTCTTCATACATTTAATTGCATGTCTCACTTCTTCATTTAAAATTCTGGGCAATTCGGAAGATGTAATAGATATAGGAGGTACTTGTTCTTTATTACTATATAAATCTTGATAAAAATCTTCTACCAATTTCATGATGTCATCTCTCTTTTTAGTAATAATTCCATCTTTTTTTCTTATTGCAGATATAAATTTCCTACCAATACCAAAATGTTGTTTTACATTCTTGAGACTTTTATTCTCTTCTATAGCTTTCCTTGCTAGTTCACAGTTATACTTTCTTATATCATTTTCAACTCTTTTCCGCACCATTTTACAAAATTCGAAATATTCAATCCTTTTTAATGCATCATTTTTGTATATCTTTATATTCCTTCTTTTCTTCATAAATTCTCTAGTCTCAGTAGAAATTTTATTGGTCAATTGCTGCTTTTTTTTACCAGCTAACTTTGTTGCCATTTTTTAAAAGTGTATCAGTTATTTTCATATTAATTTCATTCAAATCTGAATCATGTTCAAAATCTACTAATACTTGAAACCGATTTGTAAGTTCTAATTAAAATTCATTAGAATGTTTCTGAAGATTAGGAATATCAACTGTAAATATTGTTTTTCTTAATAATTTTTGTCTCTCTAGTTTTGCATTAACACATATGTTACACTTACTAATCAATGATCACTTCCTGTTTTAAATTTATTAAGAACATTACAATCTTGAAATATGTATTTTCTGTTAGTCAAAATATAATCCAATTCTGCTGTACCTTCATTTGGATGCTTCCATGTTCATTTCCTTTTAACATTCTTCTCAAAAAAGAATTCATAATATAAAGTTTTTCTTTTTCTGCAAACTCCACAAGTCTATGTCCTCTTTCATTTCTATTACCATAACCAAAATTACCTACAGCACTTTCATCTTTCATTTGTTTACCAATTCTAGCATTAAAGTCTCCCATAACAATTTTAAAATGTTGTTTACTCTGATCAAAAGCCTTTTGTACATCCATATAAAAATCTTCTACTACTTCATCACTATGAGAACTTGTTGGGCATAAACCTGAATTATCTACATTTGGTATCTGCTATTAAGTTGTATAACTAATCTTGCTACTCTGTCCGATACACCATCAATCTCTACAATGTTGTTCTTCCACTTTTATTTATAAAAAAAGGAGTTTGCTATTAACTGAAAGAAGACCCATTGATTCCTCTTAGAGGTCTTAAAGGAACCGAGCAGGGCAAATTTCTAATGTCCCCTCCATACGTTCTTGTCATTGCAGCTGTTATTACTATGTGATTATTCATATAGTATACGAACATGGATGGGCTGCTCACCAACACGCATTAGCCAGCATGGTGAGTTTATTTGCTTTTTTACCATTTGAGTTTAAGATCAAGAAACACCATGGTCTTTCTTCTCAGTTGCCTGCTAAGGCAGAATGAATGTTTGTGTGATAAATATTTTTTAAATAGATATACATGTATATTAATACGATGGTAACAAATTATTCAAAAGTAAATTTAAATGAGCTTTAATAACTTAATAAATCAAAGATGTATTACATTTTAAAATATATTATCTTTACATTACACTTTTACAACAAAACGTCAAGCAAAAATAAAAATAAACGTCGTCGTTTGGTAGTACTGATTGAGCATTTCATTCCTTTGTTCACGATTTTGATTATGTTAAAAAAATGAATGGTGTCAACACGTTTAGGTAAAAAAAAAAAAAGATTAGGACAGAAAATAATTTTATTACTTTCACTTTACTTTGAAAAAAATTACTTCAAAGAGTTATATTGGAATCATTTAATAGGTTGACTTAAAATATCATTCCTACCTGTATATGTATATATATATATTTTTTTTCAAATTCTGCAATTTATTGCTTCTAATCAGAATTCAATTGTAAATTGAATTCTAGTATAATATTATATTTATTTATGGTTTACAGTAAATTTTTATTAGCACAGATTTGAGCAACAAAAAAAAAAATTGAATAATTTAAAGCATAGAAAATTAGTATATGTAAATACTTTGCGTGCCAGTAAAAAATTCAAACATGCCACCTCTGGCTCGCGTGTCATAGGTTCGCCATCCCTGGTCTAGATCATCTCCCATACATATATATAATCAATGCTCAGTTTATATTAAGATAATCAATCTTCAAACTCTAATGGACAGTTTTCAATCTACTCTACCCTCCAAAGTTTGAAGATTTGCTATCTTAATATAAACCAAGCATTGATTGTATATATGAGTAGGAGATGATGATTTTTACCAACTATGAGTGCTGGTTCAGCATGAAATACATATATTGGAGATCTTTTTCATGTGTAGCAGTTGGATGAGATAGAGTGGATAGCCGAGGAAAGTCTGTGTTCAAATCCCCCTATATATACACCTAAACTCCAAATATATTAATACTTGTATTTAAATATTATATATATGCCTAAATCTTTATAACACAAAGGCAAAACTATCCATAGAGTAGCCTCTGTCTAAATTAACAGCTTATATAAGCACAGGTAATGGTGATCAGGTAAATCTTTATAACCTAATTGTAACAATATTTTATGATAATATCTCACATGTAGATTTTATTTGCTTATCCTCATAAGTTTTTTTTAAATATTAATTCTTGTCAATGTGTGCATTTTGTGATTTTTTTGTATAACATCTTTTGAACAAGGAGAGTTCAATATATATTCATTTTTTCTAAGTGTTTGAATTACAAATTACAGATATTTTTATGTAATGATGAAGTGTGATATGTATAGTGTTGGCATTTTACATTACGTGTTTGTTTTTTTTTTTTTGTAGGTGTTAATACTTTTGTTATAATTTTAAAATTTTGTGAAAACATTTATTTTTGTTGTCAAATTCTATCTCTTGGCCATACAAGTTATTGTAACACATGGTAGCACTTCTGACCATGTTTTCCTAGTCTCCATGTTTGATACTTGACTGATGGTGTCCTATTTCTTTGAATTATACATTAGTAAAACCTTAAGATAAAAAATTCTGGCTCTGTGAAATAAAGTTTATTGGTTGATTATCTATAGTAATTTGGAATATTTGAAGATTGTGGTTGTCAAACCAATGTAACCAAGGCTCACCAGCTGTCCATTTGTTCTGACATTTTGACTACAAGTATAGAAGAGAACAGAATACTTCACAATCATGTAAAGACTGGAGGATTTGTTACAGAAAGGTGATGCCTTGATTTAGCAATTTTGTTGTAGTAAATTATATGTGCAGATTATTCGGTTGCAATATTTATATAAAATATTGATAAAAGATAAGGTGCCTACATTTGTTTATAGAGGAACTGTAAAAAAAAAATCCCATTGCTTAACAGGACAACCAATTGTTGAGGTGATAAGGTGGTGTTTTTTCACTATTGCTTTATATTTTAGCTAAGAATACTTAGAAACCAATTTACTGATCAATATTATACTTAATTCATTAGATATAGGTATATTATCTGAAAAAAATCCTAATCAAGATTTAAATATAAAAAAATGTTTAAAAATTATCCATAATAAATTTAAATTCAGGTTGGGAACGTGCTATCCTTATATTATTTAATTTGTCTATGTAATATGCATGTGTATGTTTACATGTGGAAGAAAAGAAAATGTTCACTTATCAGTAACTGAAATCTGTGGTTCTGGGCAATCTTATTGAATAAACATCCTAATATTTTGTAAAAAGTTATAAGAAGATTGTATATTATACAAAACCTCAGATTGGATGCATAAATGTCTATAAATATATGCATATTCTACCATTGCTGTATAATTGTCACCACATTCTTGAGATATTAATCTACTCAACACAACCGAAACACTTTAGAAATATGTCTTGCATTATTTCTCCCAAAATTCTTTAAAAACTGAGAACAATTTTTAATAAAGGCAATCGATATCATAATGAAATGTCCTTAAAACATCATATACCATATGTTCTCTTTTTCTGGAATGTTTGGCTCAGGAAAACAATTTTACAAAGATATCTACTACTTTTAACTTATTACTTAATTTTTATTTAATATGTACTTATCTTCTTTTTTTAAATCTAGTTCTCAAGTTTAGGAAATAATTATATTCATGTCAATGTGTATGTATGTATGTATATATATATATACACAATATGTATATATTTTTTAGGCTTACTTGATTTTCAGACTAATGGAAAAACTTACATCTAAATCTCAAGATGATCATAAACGAGCAAAAACCCTGCCTTCTCAATACTCCAATGTATCAACACCTCAAAGTTCAGATTATCTCAAGAGATTTTCTTTGTGACAGGTTTCGATTTAAAATTTGTTTTTACCAGAGTTTAATGCATTTATGTATATATTGTAGAATGCAAAGATGTTTAATTGACTTTGTAATATGTGCTCAGTGCTAAGTTTACAATCTTTTGAAAATTTTATTATAAATACCACATAGAGTAGCAATAAAAGTAAATATTTATATCTGAATAGTTTTAAGATATATATAAAATTAAATGTTCATTTTAATTTAAATATACTATGCAATATTATATTCTTATGGATAGCACTGCTGCTTTGATTATAAATAATTTTCCCTAAATATTTATTACACATTTTCTAAAAAAATCATATAATAGCATATACATGCGCTTTAAAACACTGGTTGAAGAAGCTGTTAATAGCAAACAATCAAAATGAGTTAATCCAGGCTAAGCGCTTTCGGGGTGTTACCTCTCATAATCATGGCCAAAATAGTAATAGTGGTTGTGATATTATTAAATAATATATGCAAATGTATATGTAAATTAATCATCTTGTCTATTTTCTGGAGATAGCGAAGCATGTGTCGCGTCTATTAATTGCGTTATTGTCGTTGATGATAAAATACGCTTCTTTTATCTTCCTCCAGAAAATGGACAAGCTGATTAATTTACATATACATTTGCATATATTTCCATTAAATAATATCACGACAACTATTACTATTTTGCTATGATTATGAGGGATAACACCTCCAAAGCGCTTAGCCTGGATTAACTCATTTTGATTGTTTGCTATTAACAGCTTCTTCAACGAGTGTTTTAAAGCGTTTGTATATGCATGCTATTACGATTATTGAAGAAGTAAACTAAATTATTTTTAAAAGCATATAATGCATAGAATTATATATTATTTTCAAATCCAATTTCCTGATACGAGTATTTTCTCATGGCTATCAACAACTGTTGATGTTAAAGTTATTGTTTTTCCCTTGTTTTTATACCTCTCTTTATACATTCTACAGAATTGTTATTAGTGTTTATCATAAAAAGATGGAACAACAAATGTAAGTTCCCAACAGTATTCAAATTTTATTGTATCCCCTGTATTGTACCTTTTCTATGAATAAAGTTTATTTTTGAAATGAAGTGTTTAATATATATATATATATTATTAAATATTTCTCTATTGCCTATAAATATGAGCAATTTTAATAAGCTAATAAATAAACCACAGCTTATCAAATATATAACTGAGAATATAAAACTATTCGTAAAACAAACAAATCTAAAAATGTTACTATAATTCACAATCCAAACTCCCAAAGAATCACATGAATGAATTTGCATGTAACCTTTCTTTTATCAATGACAATCTATCTGTCTTTTTTCTGGTGAATGTATTGACATTGATGTAATAAACCACTAAACATCACATGATCACCATTCTTTATGCTTACACAAGTTGTTTACACAGAGGCTAAACTCTCCATACAGCAGCACCACACTTGCATCCATTGATTACTCTGGCTTGCACTGAGTGGCACTACTGTATGGAGAGATTAGCCTCTGTGTGTCATTAAATAATTTGCAAGTACATTTAAATGACTTTGGAAATCTGTCTTGTAAATTATCATAGTAATATGTTTGGACTTAGTAATTCTGTGAATAGGTTTAGATCTATTTATTACCTATTTATATAGAACCATGATACTATATACAAATCAATATAAACAATTCTTTTATTAGTAATTTGCAAAGTTTTTTTATACTTCATTAAAATAGAAGCATTTCTATTGCTTAAAGTGCTGAAATATTAAATAGCTAATAGAAATGATGTAAGTAACATTCCAATATACTAAGTAAGCTTCATTTCATGGTTTCTCTCACCTTATTTTTGAACCACTATACAGTAGTGCAGGGCTCCCCAACCCTATGCCCGCGGGCACCTGGTGCCTGCAGACCATTTTATGTGTGCCTGCCACTATCTGAACACAATAAAAAAATATTTATCTGATACAAATAAATTTAATTTTTAAAATTTCTTATAAATTATTGTATTATATTGTAATCAAATTGTAGGGCATACTATACTTTTACAGCGTAAAAATATAACGTTAATTATATGTTAAAATTTTATTTTTGAAATAAATATTTTTTTGTAGATTATGTGTATTATTAACAATATCCAACTATAAATTTACATTGAAAAAATAAATGATGCCCACCATCTGGTTGAAAAAAATAAATGGTGCCCGCGACCTGGCCGTTATTATAGAATGTGCTCTTAAGTGTAAAAAGGTTGGGGACCCCTGCAGTAGTGCATGTGGAATCATGTGATACCATTTTTCCTACCAAAGTTTGTAGTTAGCTTATAACTGATATTGCCAAAATATGAAATATTCTAAATTAGTCTCAGATCTAGACAAGTAATTGATTGAATTTAAAATATTTAGAGTATGAGAAATTATTTTCAGAACATCTGTATAGAGTATAAGGACAATGGAATAGTTCTAGTCTTGGCTCAAAAAGCCTACTTATTTAGAGAACTAGTAATCAAAAAGCTGCTAATAGGACATTCTTATCTAGAGTCTATTAACTTACTGCTTATTGTAATAAAGTATAATGAAAGAAGTTTTAAAGTTGATTATAATTCTTTATGACATAATAACAATTACATTTCACATGTTAATTTTAAGCATAGGTAAACTACTTTTAAATAATCAATTATAAAAGCCTTTCAAATAGCCTTATTGGAATAATAGGAGTTATTACATACGACTTCTTTTAAATACCCATTTAATAGTCAATACTGGACAGTTTGCTGTGTTGATTTAAAAAAATGTCCATGTGTTATCTAGTTGATTTGAACCATATCATAAAATAACATGCTAATTTACTACCATTATGTCTATTTTACAAATGAAATTCATCTCTAACTATATGGATACTTTTAAGTTTTTCTAAACAATCTTGGAATTTCTTTTTCCTTTAAAGAATTCAATCATTATTAAAGTTTTCTATTTTTAATAGTTAGGAAAATTAACACAAAGTTTATCAGCTTAAATTAATAACTATTCATCATATATAACTTTCTGGTTGTTCTATTTTCTAATGATTACTGTTTTATTCTATGGTTTCATCTTAGTTTCAAGCTTTTCAAATATAAGCTGATGTATTTGTTGTTTATTATATAGAGATGCTTTATAATTTTGATTCCAGTAAGAACATAATTAAATTAGGAAATAATAAAATGATTAATTAAGCTGATAATAATAAAAATTAAATTGAATATTATATTTGAAAAAAGTTAGAAAATATAAGAAATGAAAAATTTTAAATAAAAAGGTTAATAGCAAAATAAAGTTTTCAATATAAATTCAAAAAAATATGAAGGCATATGAAACAATTTTTAAAAACAACTGCAAAAGGTAATGAATAAAATAAAAAAAAAAAAGGAAAAATATATTGAATTAAACAATTAATTATGGTTGAAAAAATATTATAAAGATATAAAAACTTCCGGTTTGACTTAGTGCTTGATAGGTTAAAACTATTAATTGAGGAGAGATGTACAAGATGACCAATCATTGATTAAAAAAGCCATTCAAGCAATTGATTTCCTTACAGTTATAAATAGAAAGGTGTTTATATCTTTGTATTAATTTTTCATTCTGCAGAAAACTTACTTTTTGTAATATTTCAGCACGTACCTAATCATAATTCTCTGATATATTTTATTCTCTATCTTCCCAATGTAAAAAAGTCAGTATTGAATATAAGGAAGCCCCCCCCCCCCGGAAAACCACATTCAAGTTCGCCACAAAACACCCTTTTAGAAAGTCCAATCGAATGATGTAATATGGCTACTCCTCTATCAAAGTCAGGAATCTCTCAGCCAATATGTCCAAGAAAAACCTGTTAGCAACCTTACCTTATTTTCCATTCCCCACTCGAAGTTTTCCCCATATTCTTCTCTATCCTGTTCTGTACCATTTCCACAACATCAACTTTGTCCATGCCATGGCCTTTGTATCTAGATCCCCTTTATCTTTTTCCAACTCCAGCATAAAGACCAATAACCCACTTTATAATCACTTGGTCTATATTTATCCTCCCACGACTTCATTATTTGTACCCTTTTTAATTGTAAGCATTTACATTCTGTTAACAAATGCCTAACCTGCAGACTAAATTACCCACATTTTCCATTTATGTATATATTCCCTTGTTGCTAATGATCCTGTTCGAGCCTTAAATAGTAAACTATTCTTCTTGCTATTATAAATTAACTCACATCCAATATTGTTTTATTTCTATATATATTTAAACTCTTTTTACTCTCCATACTAGTTCTCTATTTTCCCTACTTTTTATTAATACATCTATTCTTCTATCCCATTCTTTGCCATTATAACACTCAGCAATCCTCCTAACACAATCATTCCATTCCTTGTACAAGTATACTGACAGTCTTTATCCAAATCTTCTGCATACTACACTCCCTCTCCCACCTATCTTGCCTTTATTCTTAAAGCCAATTAAATACTATTTTGGCTATTCACTTGCTATCCATAAATTGCAATCTACCAAATATTTTCATTTTTCTTTTTGCATCTTTCATATAAAAACTTGGCCATTCCATTTCTCATTTAATTGCCTCCATGCTGTCCACACATCTGCATCTAATGCATATCTTTCTATTTCTCTTTATACTTTTTCTAAATAATCTAACATCCCTTTCTAATACATATCACATCATTACCATAAGTTAACCCTGCTACTGCCACTTCCATACAATTCTTGCTACAACATATTTATTATATGAAAATACTTAATTTCTTTATCAGTCCCTTCTTTTTTTTCGCTTCATTTATGAATTTTTTCTCTCTTATCCAAGCAAATTCTCCGATTACTTAAGGTGATTCCCAAAGTTATACCTATTCATCACATTTAACTTTATATCCCCCAGTAAAAATTCTTTCTCTTCTCTAGCACTTATCATCATTACTTTGGATTTTTTTTCACTAAATTTGATCCCCATCTCTTTACCTACCCCTACACAAGTTTTCAGCACAATTTCCATATCTTCCATATTTTCTGTGCATAAGAAAATATTATCAGCAAATAAAAGGCATGCTAATGTATATACTCTCTTGCCATCTACTAATGATATCTCTACCCCTCTTTATAATCTTTTGATTGCCCTGTCCATTTCCCTCAAATATTACAAAAACAAAATAGGTGACCTGGGCATCCTTGCTTTAGTCCCATTGCATTTTTAACTCTGATTCTATATTTCCTAATTGATATATATAATAATTATTTTCATGCAATCTCTTAATAAGATCCATTAAAGCGCCATGCATTCCCAAATTTATTAAACTTGCCCATAATCTATTTCTAATCAGGCTATCATATGCTTTTTCTATGTCTATAAAGACCATATATAATCGGCTACCTGTATTCCTACTCATTTCTGTAAGTTGTGTCACTACAAATAAACTAGCTCCTATACAACTATCCATTCAAAATCTCCTTGCATTTCTCCCACTATATTATTTTCTTCCATCCATTTTGCCACTCTTCCAGCCACCATATATGCAAAACCTTTATATGATACCAACGTTACCATGCCCAGTCTATAATTGTTTATCTTGCTATAGTCTTTACCCTTTCCTTTAAATAATAGCTTCACTCTTTTATTATTTCAGCTACTAGGGATTCCCCACACTATTTTTCCCATATTCTTCTCTATCCTGCTCCATCCCATTTACATAACATTATCTTTGTCCACTCTATGGCCTTTATATTTAGATCTCCCTTGTCTTTTTCCCAAAACTTTCTGTATAATCACTGTTTATATTTATTCTCCCACAACATTTATATCCTTTCCGCTTGTAAGCATTTACATTCAATTAACAAATTCCTAATTTCCATGCCTTCCTTACATGACTTGCAGACTAAATCACCCACATTTCTCCTCTTGGGTGTATATTCCCTTGTTGCTAACGATCCTATTTGAGCCTTAAACAGTAAACTACTCTCATTGTTATTATTGTAAATTAACTCACACCCAATATTCTGTTTACTTCTGTATATAAAACTCTTTTTACTCTCCATACTAGTTGTCAGTCTCTCCAACTCCCTATTTTTTATTAATGCATTTATTCTTCTATCCCATTCTTTGCCATTATAACACTAAATAATTCTTCTAACCCAATCATCTCACCTTTTGTGTAAATATACTGACATAGTTTTTATCCAAATCTTGTCTACTGTACTACCTTTCCCACCCATCTTCTTGCCTGTCCTTTACTCATATCCCAATTAAATATTATTTTGGCTATTCTCTTATTATCCACATACTGCAATCTATCAAACATTTTCATTTTTGCATCTCATATAAAAACTATTTCTCCTTGAATTGTCTCCATTGCTGTCCACACATCTGCATGTCTTCCTACTTCTCTTTATAATCTTTTTCTATGTAATATAACACCCTTTTGTTAACACATTGTTACCATAAGTTAACCCTGCTACTGCCATCCTCTTCCATACGATTTTTGCTACATATTTATTATATGAAAACATTGTTAAATTTCTTTATCAGCCCCTTTCTTTACTTTGCTTCATTTATCAATTTTTTCTCCCATTCATCCAAGCAATTTCTCTGATTACTTAAGACAATTCCCAAATATTCCTCAATAAAAATTCTTTCTCTTCTCTTTCCCCAACATTTATCATCATTACTTTTGATTTTTCTTAATTAAATTTAATCCCCATATCTTTATCTACCCTTATACACATCTTCAGCAGAACTTCCATACCTTCTTCATTTCATTCTGCTCAAGATATCATCAGCAAAAGACAACCTGATAATATATACACTCCCTTGCCATCTATTAATGATATCTCTACCCTTTTCCTTGTCTTTCTGTTGCTCTCTCCATTTCTCTCAAATATAACAAAAATAAGATAGATGACATGGGGTATCCTTGCCTTAGTTCCACCTCACTTTTATCTTTCTTTATCTTATAATTGATACATATAGTAATTATTTTCATACAATCTCTTAATAAAATTCACTAAAGCTTTATTCCCAAATTTATTAAACTTAGCCATAATCTATTACTCATAAGTTGTGTGGCTACAAATAAACTATCTCCTATATACATATCCAATCTAAAACTCCCTTGCATTTCTACCACTATATTTTTTTCCACCCATTTTGCTATCCTTTCAGCCATCATATAACACTGCCATTACTGCTATCGATCTATATGATTCTTACCCTTTCCTTTAAATAATAGCCATATTCTTATATTATTCCAGCTATTTGGAAATTCTTCTGTGCCATCTTATTAAAGCATGATAATAGATTTTAGCTCTATTTCCAAAATTCATCACCATCTCTAATGCCCATCCATCTCAACCTCTTACCTTTCCATTTTTCCAATTTCTTCTCTGCTTCATTCATTTTCTATAACTCATATTTCCATTACTATGTGCTTTTATGTTTGTTATCACTCTGTCCCTCACATATAACATCTTTTTCTATATCCATTATGTAACTCTTTCCTCATTGTTTAGCAATACTATCTCTCTCTCTACATTCCTTCTTTTAATATATTTCGAAAAAATTTTCCTCCCATCTCTTCCACTTTCATTAATATCCTCCAATAATTTATTATTTAATTTAATTCTCTAATTATCTATTTTAGCCAACTTTTTTTAAATAATTATTAAAATCTTTTTCATTTTCTTTGTTTTTAATATCACATTTATATTCTCTGCATGCTTTTTCCCTCTCTTTTATACTTTACCAATTCTCACATTTCAATTACTTTTATTCTTCTGAATATTCTCAGCTAAAACTCTATTTGTCACTTTTTCTACTTCATCACATCAGTCCTTATATTTATCCACAACAAACTCTTCCATGATTTCTTTAATTTTATATTCTTCTAACCTATTCCTATCATTCATTTTCCATCCACATCTTTCACTATCCCTTCTACTTTTATTACTATTTTCCATCACATTACTAACCATTTCCATTATAAAGAAATTATGATCACTATTACATACTCTCTCTTCATTATCAAACATTTAAATTTTCTGTACTTTATTCAGTTCCTTTCTCTACTAATACATAATCTATTGTGTGAAATATACTATTTCTAGATCATGTGCATCGCCCCTCATAAATATTTAATAAATTTCCAATGCTCAAATTCACTCTCTGATAAAAGTTTTTCAGAAGCTATCCATTCTTGTTATTCACGTCAATTTCTTCAATATGCCCATTCATATTCCCTATAACCATTATTTTCTGCCCCCTTTTTTGAAACTCTGTATATCCTTAACTAGGCATTCATATATGCTACTGTTCCACTCTATTATAATTTGACTATCCAGTGGCCATATACACTATCACCATCAATGATTCTAGTCTTTCTAACCTTATCTCAAACCACAAATGTTCTTGACACTTTACAAAATTTTAAATATTTTTTTTGACTATACCACCACACATTTTCCCTTTTTCTTTTCTATTTATACCTTGCCATACTAAATCTTCCATTGTAGGTTCTTCTCTTAGATGTTTCCACTACTGCGAATACGTGAGCCCTTCATTTTTAACTGCTTTAATTCCAGCCACTTTTCTGATCTCCTATCACTTTGCATATTTAAATATTCAATTTAAACAATTTCTTCCTTTCTTACTATTTTATAATTTCTTTTGACTCTTTCTTCTCTATTACATTTGTAATTAGCTTGTTTATCATTAGATTTATAGATTCATTTCCTCTCACATATACATTTTTATCTAAGTCAGCTACCCTTTATTTCTTATATCCAGTCCATTCTTAACTTTCTTTTTGATAGTATTGTAATTTAAAACCCTACCCCCAATTTAAAAGTTTTCCGAACTATAATATTTTTCATAAATCAAATCCCCTAATGATTCGCTTCCTTGTTTTTCTAAGTGCAATCCATCTTTACTATATAACTCTCGCTTATTAATAAAAAAATCCTACACATCCACAAACCTAACATTATTTCTCTCACATAATTTTTCCAATTTCTCATTTATAGAACATGCCCTATCTAACATATACCTATTGTCAAATCTTGGTAGTAATGCAACAACTCCTACTCTTCCTTTAACCTTATTCAAGTTACTATTCTTAACTCAAACCCTCATCACTTATCATTCGATAAATCTTTTGACGAACACTTTCTTCATTCATCTTCTAAAAGAAGCTCTTGGAGAAGTCGTTACCTTGGAGTGAGTTATTTAAAGGCTGTAATCATATGAATTGATATAATTTTCAAATGACGGTTTAATTATTATATAAATCAGTTGTTAAGATTCATTAATTTTTTTAAGTAAACTTAAAAATATTTGAGGACATTATGGTAATATTTTTTATTAATTTGTAATGTCTCCAAAAAAAAAACATTTTCCAACCTGACAACTTAGAAGCTTCGTGTTCAGTTATTTAAATTATAAAAAAGTTTATTCATAGTAATTATTTTTTTTAACAGATAAAGTTTAGCATTTTAACACTATATATATATAGAGAAAAATTTAAATGAATTTGCAAACACACCTGTTTCCTATATCAATGCCGATCTAATTTTTCAGAAAAAAAAAATCATCATCTTTATATGACTTCTAATTTGTTACAATAAATCAATCATTGATAATTAAAAAGATTTTTTAAGTCACGTATCTACGCTTAATTTATTATTATATAAAAAATTGAAAGTCACATAAAGATAATTATGTTTTATGTGACAGACTGGCATTGATATAAGAAAAAGGTGTCATTTATAAGTTCATTTAAATCAGCCATACTCAAACCCCCCCCCCCCTCAGACCACGTAACATATCTTTGGTATGTTATGCAGGCTGCAACATAGTACAATATATCTCATAATATGTTAATATAAAAATAAGTCTAAATGTGGACCAAAGTGTTTATTTAAAAATTCGTGTGATTTTTGATTAAACCACTAAACATCACATGATCACCATTTTTGATGTTGAGATAAACTTTTAACCTAATTGGTACAATATTCTTAAAATATTATGAAGTTGGGAATTGATAAACGGATTTCTATAAATGTCCTTCACATACTTCATTTTAGAATAGAATGATTCATAAAAATATGTTGATATGATCAATGTGAGAGCATTTGGCACACTTTGGTACAGACTTGTACTTTTTTTTTTTTATTAAGGAAAAAAAAGTGCAAGTGACTGATCACCCACTACATGATGTAAATACATTTGTTAAATAAATTTGAGATCATACCACAGTCAATAACCCTAATCTTCTCCATTGATTCGTGAGTCTTTGAATTGCCAAGTCCTTTAATTCACAAATCCTTAGAACTTCATCCATGTTGCCATATCTTTGTATAAACCACATCTATGGAATTCATACTTTAAACCATTTCTGAATTTCCATCGTCTTCCTGTTTCGAGTCTTCTTCAAAATTTTCCTCTTGGAGCTTATTTCTTCATCATCTGTGATTTCTTCCCTTTCATCAGTACACACAGGGCTAGTTCTAATTTGTTGCTGCATTTCCTTTGGGCAGCCATCTACTTCCTTGCTTCTGGAACTGTCACTACAAGCCTCATCACTCCATTGCTCTTCTATGTTATCGATTTCTTCCTCTGGATTATCTGCCTCTTCTGAGATTTCCTGCACTACTTCACTCTCGCTACATACATGCCCCTTTAGATTCAACAATACATTTAAAGATCATGGGATGAGCTAAAATATCATGTTCCATTTCCTTTGGGTCATTAACTATCTGACCTTCTGATTCAGTTTCCATCTCATCACCTGACTCATGTTGAGCCAGCTTCTTCTTCAATCTTCTTTTCCTTTTTCCTTGAGACTTGTACTATTCAGGAACTAATTTTCAAAATTCGCCATACTCCTTTCTCTCCCTCCTTTTTAAACTGTAATCTGATTTGCATCATTTTTGATCTCCATGAATGCCTGAAATATGCTTTTAAATTCTTTGGAAAGGCAGCTAAAAAATTTGAAGTGACCATATGGTTTTCTGGAGAAATGTCAACATTATCTTAAGCTTTTATTATAGTTGAAAAATTATACAGCATTTGGTTTTATATTTCCTCATAATAGCTGCTTAGTTCCTTTTCAAAAGTAAATGCTTTATTTGCCATATGTGAAATCATTTTATTTTCGGTCTGTAAACTATGATTGAGCTCCTCAAGTTTTTCTGTGTTGTCGCACAGAAAGGCTAAAAGACACCATAACCCATCATTTTCAAGTTCACTGTAAACTTTAGTGTTTTGTTGTAAAAATAAAATAATTTATCGCTGTAAAGAGGAAAAAAACAATCCAGAACTTTTCATATGCTTAGCCATTGTGAAGTAAGTAAAAGAACATTATAATTACTGTTCTTTTTATATATATTATTAAATATTCACAAGGAAAAAAGTTTTTAAAAGATTTGTGTTTCAAGGCATAATAGTGAATAACAAATTTTGTGCAAACAAAATATTCTTTTCTTCCCAGTTACCCTACAATTCTCTATTTTCATCTGATATTTTTGTTCATATTTTTAAGATACTCTTGCCTGTTGTCAAAAACTAAAACCAGAGACAAAGCCCTGGCCTCTATTGATATTATATTTATCACTTGGAATCTGATTTTTCTTCCAATACCACTATGGTCTATTTTATTTGTTTGATTTTTTTTTGTAAAAAATAATAATTTAACAACCTAAATTATATATATCTAATCTTATTTATGCTATTCATCTTTGTAGAAAATATTTTAATTAATTTCTAACATCTAGTTTGAAAATATCATATAACATATCTGAATTTTTACTTCTTGCTTGATTATTTAAATATATACTCATGTAAAATTGTAACTTGTGTTTACGCTTAGCAAAGCGTACTTTAAAATTATAGTTTGAAATAAAACACCAGTCACAAGTTTATTGACATAATTGACACATTGAAATTATAATAAGCATAACTGTCACACACTGACATATTTACACAACTAAAATAAATGCATTGTGAATGCAGTTTCTGACCGAAGTGAGGAGCAGTAGGTGTTGCACGTATCAAGATTTTAAAAACTTAGATTAATGAGTTATCTGTTTCAGGCCGAATGCAGTCTGCAGGTTGAATATGATTGATTTAAATGATTCTTTAGGAACCTGGCGTGTGAATTGGTCATAACGTTTTTGGACTTATTCATTCCATAATAAACTTATATTATCAGCAACGTTATATATTTGATAAACGTTGTAATTCATTTACAAGTTTGTTCAAATTTCTAGAAATTTCCTATGTATAGGAAAATTTTTCTTCTCGCAAAAATGATCCTATGATCAAGATGATTACACAAATCAATAATAGTAATAAAATAAGTTAAAATAAATAAAAGATAATAAAAAAAATTAAAAACATAATAAATTGAATATATTGCAAATAGTAAGTCAAAAGTAATGATCTGTCAAATTTTATAGATGTTGAATAGTATATACAAATACACAATAAACATTTCATATCTATATAAAATTTATTGCATTACTATTTTAAAAATTCACAATTATTATTACATTAAAAAAATATACATCTATTTACAATTTTTATACTATTTTTTATCCTTTAAAAAAGATTGTCTTATATGTATCATCAATATAAAAGATGTAATCGAGTATATTTAAATTGCTCTATATGCCATCTTTTAATTACATGCATATGTTTAATTTTTCACATTTTTTTAATGTGTCTAAATATATATATATAGAGAGAGAAATACACACATTTACACATCTAATATGTATATATATATGCGTATGATTTAAAATTAGTACTAAATGTGCATTATAATGTTAATTTTGGAATATTTTTATCACAAATAAGCCCTTAATATCACCTTAGTATTTATTGGATGCAATGTTCAATTATTTCTAATAAAAACATTTTTTTCAAAAATTATCATTATAATAAATTATCTCCTAAAGAAATTCAAAATCAACAGTACTCTTCCTACTCGTTATAAGATGAACCATAACCAATAATAAAAAAAACTGACGGAAGGCGCCTGTTGTTTACATAATCATTATTCATATTTATATAGATTTGATATTAAATAATTAAATTTTCTGAAAAAAAATATTTACCCAAATTTGATGCCGATAATTGAGAATCTATTTTTTGATAAAAGTTTGCACACAAAACTTATTCACGATAATGTGCAGAGGTTTAAAAGATAACCATTTTTTGGCTGTGAAAGAGAGCAAACTGTAAGAAGTTTATAATTTTTAATGGCTCCTAAATTGTACTTTTTCAGTATGGTAAATTATACAAAGATATAAATTTTGAACATAAATAAGCACATTTGTATAAAAAAAAATTAATATTTATTTTAATAATGATCATTTAATATTCTTTCATTCTTTTTGCACTGCTTGTATTAAATAAATCTCTAAAAATGATTTCTTGTTTACACTTTTCACACATTTTCATTCAATTACTCGGCGATTTTGTCAATTTAACAGACTTTTTCAGAACTATTATTTTTAATCTCCTTATTTATAGATTAATGATTTTAAAAAACTAGATTTTTATTCTTTTCTAAAAAAAATAAATAAAGATAAATTAATTTTTTTAAAAAAAATAAATAAATTATTATAAAAATAAGGAGATTGAAAAAATAAGTTCTGAAGAAGATTGCTAGACAGTTGAAACTATCAGATAATTCAATAAAACATTATAAAAATTGTAAAGAAGTGCTTTTTTTCTTCAAAAGATTCATTTAATATCTTTTGAAGAAATTTGTAAAAAACATCTAAAAAGAAACTTTTTTAAAAATGTAATTAAAGTTTAAATGATATTAGATTACATACTTCTTAACATTGATATCCCAATCTGTCTTATCAACTGAATGAAATTGAAATGAATGATTTTTTTCTATCACTTTAGAAATCCAATGTCATCTGACTGCCTAACAAATAACTTATTGGTAAATAAATTATATAAATCATAATAAAACTTTCAACTCTCTTATTTTTCCTCCACTAATAAAATCGTTTAAGGTAACAGGAAATAAATTAAGTATTTTAATATGTCTGCATTATACAGCAGTGACATTAGTCTTCAACAAAATTTTCATATTATTATAAAACAAGATTATGCAGATACGAATGCTTAAAAAATGAACTAAATTTTTGTTTATAAAAACATGTTTTCTCATTGTAAATTATTTGCAGGATTTTTTTAACTAATATAATTTTAACCAAAAAGAAAATGTATCAAGTACTTTGATGAAATGAAGTACGATAATTATTTTTAATGTAAAAGTTGTCACACTTTATGTTTAAATTAAAATAAAATTTATATTAGCAAAATATCTCACGACTTTCTTTTCTAAGGTTTTTTTTTTTAAAAAAATTGTAATTAAATCAAATTGTTTTAATGTTTATAAATCTGAAAGCGATTTCTTTTTTAATTAAAATAACAAAATCTATAATTATTGTAAGTTCTTAATTTATTTCGTTTGTATCTTCTTTTATTTTACATATATTCCTACATAAATAAAAATATAGATTTGAATACAGGTAAATATATATGCTAATATATAGTGAGGAATTGCAGTTTTACTGTAATGCAATTCCAATTTAACATATTACTATTCCAACAATAATTTTAGTTTCATTATCTCTAAGTTCAATAATAGCAGTCTTTTTTGGAAATATATTAATTATGAATAATGGTAATCCCTATTTTAATAATGACTTAATTAGCATATGATACTCTTTTTACATTGTATGTCTTTGCGTTATGCAATGGTAACATAAACTTTTAATAAATTGAAGAACACTTTAAAATATTAGCAATATTTTAAGTTCAGTACAGTTTTTGTACAAATACGGCTTAATTTAATCAATTGGAATTAAATTTTAAAATTACTTAAAAACAAAATAATATAGATGTTAACTGGCTAAAGATAAACTAAATTCTTGTTTATAAAAATGTATATTTAGATTTAAATTGATGTTTCTAGCAAAGGCCAAATGCAACCAACAAAAGATCTAAAATCTGATTAGAATCCACATTCATTTTTATAGTAATCAAAAATATGTTAGTCACCATATATATATATATACTTATCCAAAAAGAAAATATTATTCTTTTGTAAAAACAAAAGTATCCGGTAATTAACAACTATTCTATTGCATATATATACACTAAAAATTAAATACTGTCTAACATTATACTAGTAATAATAAATAAAATAAACATTCATATAATATTATAATACTAGACAAAAAAACTAAACTTCACTAAAATTCTTCCACAACCATGGTCTCTATTTGTTAACGAATGAAACCAGTTGTGGAAAAATTTTAGTAAAGTTTAGCCAAAAAGACTAGTATTCTAATGTTATATGAATTTTTATTGTATTATATATATACACTATCAATAATATAAACACATTTCTTTTAATATTGTGTTTTCAAATATTAATAGATTTTACATATTTTTATACAATAAAAGCAATAAATGACTAAAAGTGAGTAAAAAAATGTGACTTTGTAAAATTTACTTCTGAAAAATAAAATTGTCATCAAGGTTTCACTTTTTCTAAGATGGTTCCTGACCTGTATATAACTTATGACATTTGATATAGATTTGGTATAAAGATTTTAAAAAAACTAGAAATAAAAGAAATAAAAATTGTATCTAAATTTAAATGATAATGACTGAAAAAATATAACTGATAATTTTGTGTTTGTTAATTTTAAATACACCATTTTAATAAGGAACCATACAACATACTTAAAATTCCTTACTGTAGTAATACAGGGACTCAATGAATAATTGCAATACTTCTTTCAAACAGAACTGTATCAAACAATGAAATACAGTCCACTTTTTTATTGTAGTAAATAGTCTATGATTACTTTTCATTTGAATACTTATAACTTACTTTCAAAATTCAATATACCGTAATATGCTCTTATATCATTAAAATGTGTTATCCATCTATGTATTTATATATACACACATATAAATATTCACATACATATAAAGCATTAATGATGGTAGTAATTATTACTAACAACCTTGATAAATCACTGAAATACTTTTAGTTATCTGTACAAAGATAACTTCCATGTTTTATAATAGTTATTAGTAATATTTATTATCATCGTTAATGCTTTAGTGTCTTATTACTATAATTAATCTACAATGAAGATTTTTTATTTGATTTACATATATACATATATATAGTCTTTGAAAAAAAAAGACAAAATGTAATCTTATTTACAATTCCAACTCTTTATGGAATTATTAACACAATTAGGGGTTCTTGGATAAATGATTACTCTTCAATAATCAAACATATTGTATGAATATTTCTCAGCTTTCTCCATTAAATGCATGTTCTGAAAATCATCTAAACAAAAAAAATCCATCTTAAATTCACTTACAATCAATAATTTATGACAATATATTATTCTTTTAAAAAATTTCTAATTGTTTAAATAAAAAAAACCTATTTTGCTCATATACTATGAATTAAAACATTAAATAACATATACATTTATTATAAATGGTCTATAATATTTACTAAGGCTGCAACCTCGAGAATGTGTGTGTAAAATGCGATATTAGCGACCTCTACAGGTCTTAACCACAAGCTTACGCTTTGGAAGAAAAGAGGAAAACCCTTATTTACTTCAACCTACTTTCTATTTAAATAAAGTGAAGCTGGAGCGATTAGATCTAAGAGCGTGAAGCTATTCAATACTTCACTGATTAAGTCCACGTTTCTTATTACACATTAATACTCGCAAAATCTTTCGATTTACAACGAGTCAATGGAAAGATCTTATAGTTAGAAATCTATTACGATAATTTAAAGTTGTAATTATAAATTTATTTAAACACACATTGATTACATAAGTAATATTTACTAAGGCTGTAACCTCGAGAATATGGTCTGGTAAAAAGAACAACTTGGTGATAAGCACTGATTACACAGGATTACGTTATTAGGGCAATAAAATGTTCTAATCTTCATCCAAAATTACTATAGCATCCAGATTCAAGATGATTCTACAACAATGATATGGATATTACCAGTTACAAATGAAATAACAATATAATAATCTTCCTATGATTATTTACTGATATCACTATTATTCTTTTCTTTTGTCAACATTAATACGCTTTTATAATAGTAATGAATTTTATTAGCATGATTTCAAATTATATATTTTCATCAGAAAAAAAAAATGTAAGTATTTAAAGTTAAAATAAGTAGCAAATTAGAATCTCAAGAACTCAATTCTTACAAAAAACATTGATTCAAGTTTTCCCAATCTTGATATAAGATGTAAATGAATTGAAATAAACAAATTATAAAAAATGATAAATAGTGGAAGAAAGACTGATAAGTAACAAATGTTTTAAAAGACTAAATCTAAATTTAGTTCAAGATTCGGAGTTCAATTGTCGAATAATAATGATAAATTAAAAAAGTATTTTTAAAATCAATGAAATCCTATTACTAACCTTTAATAATGAATTTATTTTATTTATTTAGCATACGGATTTTTTTTTGTTGAACCTTAACTATTAAATATCAAAAACGGAGCCAATAAAGATTCCAATCAGGAACCAATCACAAGTGGCTTTATTAAGTTTATTTCTACCATAGTAGTCATAAGACTTGACAGTCATTAATTATGTGGTTCATAATTGGTGTTTGTCTATTTGTGAAGCATACGAGAGCAATTATCACGAGTTATCTTGAATCTGTTGATGAAATACCATAAATGTCTAAGAAGATTAAATTGAGTTCGTTTTACTGTTGGATCTGAAAAAAGAAGTTCTTTAGGAACTTTACAAGAAGTCCAACTTTTAATGTCATAAATCTTTGGTTGTAAATTCTTGACAGAATCAAGAGAAAAGGGATCATGATTTGAGATGAATCTTAGGTGATATGTCTCGAGTTACAATAAATTATTTATTATCTTTTTATATATTTTGTGTGACAATTTTTTTCTTATATCTAATGACAAAATAGGAAGCCACTGTAAAGGAGTGGCTTTAAATGTACAATAATATTTTTCATGGTAATATTTAATTGAATAATCAGAAGTTTAATGTGGCCACTTTTTCATCAAAGAATGACACAGTATTCCCTGGTAAAATATGCTAGTGCTAAAGAAGCTATATATAAGACTCTTGCATCACAATCCTAAATACTGCTAGGTAACTTTCCAAGGAATTTATTCCTAAAAATTATTTTAAATCTAAATTTAAATAAATAAGGAAAATATTTTAAGCAAAAATCCAATAGCTAAGGCAAGAGTGAGTTTAGTCTGTTATTGCAAAAGGTCATATTCATATTATGAGATGTTTCCCTATTCTTTAAATGAAAAATTGAATATACCATGTTTGTTTGAATTATGAATAAGACCTCGCTATGGGATTTCTGATCTTTTAATATCATTATTAGGAGTTTTTCATTCCTGGAAAATATCTCTTGTGGATTCAAAACAATATCAGCCTCATAGATAAAATTCTTGCATTCAGTATTTGGTAAATCCAATAAACATCACATGATCACCATTTCTTATGCTTGCTTATAACTGCTATTAAAACAGGCAAAACTTACTATATGTCTAGATCCTAAGATCTAGGTGCAGGGCTCTCAGATCCAAGACTCCTCACTGACGAAGGCCACAAGCCAGCAACTAGTCTGGGAATATTGGATGAGTAGGCACTAGATGGGGATTTTATGCATAAGCCTTCTAGCATCCATTGATTACTCTAACGTGCTGTGAATGGCAACACGTATAGTGAGTTTTGCCTGTTTTATTTGGAAAATCATTGTTAAATATATTTAATAAAATAGATGAGAGAAATGAACCCCTTGTGGAAGACTATTCTCTAATATTTTATAACTACTAGAATTAATATTTAATATTAGTTGAATTTTTCTAATGGAGAGCATTTTATGAAGTAAATTAAGAGTTTGCATGAATTTAAAAATTTTAGAGAAAAATTATAGCACAGGAAGTCTTGTTAGAATAATCCACATTCATACTTTGTCTCTTCATATTTTTGATGCCAATAACTAAACTTCGTGGGGAAAAAATTTCTCTCAGATATATTGCAAAAAAATTCAATACAATTTTTTCAAGCAGCTCATATATATATATATCATATAACAGAACACTCGTTCCAAATACATTAATCAGAACTATATTGCAGGCGGACTCATAACAAGTCATTTTAATAAACTTGCAAATACAATTTTACTTTTCGTTTATCAATGCCCATTCATTCCTCTTTCATCTGACCTCCAACTGTATATATTGTAAATAAATTAACATTGATATTTGAAAAGGCTGAAACTTATTATTAGTGGCGATCTTTGTTCACAAATTAATCAAGCCAGCTTACCATGTCATATATTACTTTAATTAAATTAAATATTAGTAATTTCAATAGCAAGTAAATAACTTTTACAGTTGGAGGTCGGATGAAAGAGGAATTCTCCTTTTGTTAGACTGAAATGATAAATGAAAAGTAAAACTGTGTTTGCAAGTTTGTTATGAGACTGCCTGCAAAATAATTCTGCGTAACATATTTGAAACAAGAGTGTTCTGTGAAATGATTATAACCCTAGACATTACATATTCAAGCAGTAGTAAAAGTTATTTATGTGCTGTTGAAATATATATATATATCATTCAAAATGTGTACAGTAAATGAAAAATAACTAAACTAAAAATTTTATATTGAAAATAAATAAAATAATAATTAAATCTCACCTATCTCTCTAAGTTTTTATTTTTATGATTCACATTTTTTGCCTAGTTGTCATTTAAAAAACATAATTATTTCACTTAAATATAAAATCAAATTATCTTTTTGAGGAATAGATATGTATAGGGAAAGTTATAAATAAAGCTATTGTCCATCTCTTGTTTTGTTTAACATATAATGAAATAAACTCTTAATAAGAGTGGTTTTGATAAGCCTGGAGTAGCGTTCTATATGAAGATTCATTATATCAGTTTTAAGTCAATAAACATCACATGACTACCACCTCTTATGCTTGTGTATAACTATTGTTAAACAGCAAAACTCATTATACATACATATTGCCACACACAGCAAGCTAGAGTAATCAATGGATTCCAGAAGGCTTGTGAATAAAATCCCCATCTAGTGCCTACTCATCCAATATCCCCAGACTAGTTTCTGGCTTGTGGCTGCTGGAAGGTTGCATTAGATCCTAAGATCTAGGTGCAGTGCTCTCAGATCCAAGACTCCTCACTGACGAAGGCCACAAGCCAGAAACTAGCCTGGGGATATTGGATGAGTAGGCACTAGATGGGAGTTTTATGCACAAGCCTTCTGGCATCCATTGATTACTCTAGCTTGCTGTGTGTGGCAATACGTACAGTGAGTTTGGCCTGTTTATATCAGTTTTACCGATGCCAGAATAATTTTTTGTAATTATTGAAAATGAACTTGAGAAAATGTTATTAAAATTTAAGAAATTTGTAGATAATTGTAGTGAAAGTCAATATGCTTATAAAAATAGTAATAAAAATATTACTAACAATTGCAACCCTTTTGTTAAAAAATTTATTTATGAACCATTACAATTAGAATTAAGAAAAATGTTTGTTTAAAGTTTTATTCAGAATGTGGGTTAATAGGAGAAGAAAATTCAGATGAGTAGCAAAAAGCCCATGAAAAACTAGAGATTAGATTAATGAACATAGAGAAGAAAAATTGGAAGAGCAGGTTTTCAATGCTGAAATATTAAAAAAGTAAATGAAAGGATATTATTTATTAAAGAAATTATGAAGAAAACGATGAATTGCATTGGGCGTATATTTAGAGGCAGAGGAACTACAAAATATATTTCGTAAAAGTCTACGACGGTAATGGGAAAAAAGTAATTGATGATCTAAATAAAATAAACAGTTATGATTATCTGAAAGTTTGAGGCTTGAAAAGATTTGGGAATTGATATTCAGGATCCGACTTTTTGACAAATAATTAGCAGCTACTGCTACTACTACTGATACTCCTACTATTCCTATTACTAAAGCAAACTTTATTGATGATAACAATGATTACATTTATGATTAAGATTAGAATACAAAGTAATTATATTGTCAACAAATAAATTACGATATATCATACAGAAATAATAAACAATTTAAAAACAAACCAAGTTACATTTGTATTTCCATGAATAGTAAAAAAAACAACTTGAGAGCTCCTCAGACGGCGATCATTACATCTGATTGGCTGTCAGATAAGCATTCTAAAAAGCGCATGCGAGAGGTTTCAGCTTTTCAATTTAATTTATTTATTTTTGTAAATATTAAAATCCATTCTGTCACAGAAAAGTGATGAAGTATATATAGATCTGGTTCTGGAAAGAAGATTCAGACGTATAAATTTGTAATATTTACATGATAATATAATCTACATGTATGGATGGATGTTTATTATATTTTTGATTATATATGTGAATTATTACTTATCAATGTTTTTTTTTACTGATAGTAACTAAAAGAGAATATATTGAACTGGATACTATAACCTCTTCAGGAGCAACCATTGTTAAATCAAAACTAAAATGTATATTTATAAAGATTTCAAAAAAAAAAGAGAAAATTGTGATTTAAAAATTTTGTATTTTTTTTTTTTTTTATTAAGAGTACATGCCATAACACACGTACTCAATTATAAATGGAAATTGTAAAAACATTTTAATTTAAAAGAGTTTTGATTGAGATAAGTTTTTTGTTTGTTAGTTTGTTTTAATCTATTTTAAGAAGCTGAAACTCATTTTCTAATTTATTAACAGTGGGATTAAAAATAAAAATAAAAACATGAGATAAGAATAACCCTGGTTACAATCTTAATTAAGATCTAATGAAAGATAAGAAACTAACCCTGGTTAAAACTTTTAATTAAGATCTGTCGGGAGATAACAATTGCATATAAAAGCTCTGTATTTTTGATTGAAAAATATAACTTATATTCGCCAATGGCAGACTGCTAATATATAACTTTTATATTCACTAATTGTGGACTGCTGATGTAAAATAGAAATCAATGCTTCCAAATTGAACCCAACAGTCACATTAGTACATTAGTACCTTGGAATGACAACTTGACAGTAAAAGTTCTTATTATGAAATTTTAGAAAACAAAGTATTCAGATGTGAGCTGATCTCTGCATAATTTATTTCACAGTGTTTTTTTTGTCTACATTGTCTAAAATCCTTCATAATATTTATCAATCTCAACAGTTGGTTCTAGCAACATTTGTTCTCCTATAATAATCAGCTGAGAGATTCTCAATATTGGAACATTAAACATTAAAACATCACACAATCACCATTTCCTATGTTTACACAATCTGTTAAAACAGTTGCAAACTCTCCAGACAGTAATGCCACTCAGTGCAAGCCTTAGTAATCAATGGATGTAAGGAGGTTTGTGCATGAAATCCCTATCTAGTCCTACTCATCCGATATCCCAAATAAGTTTCTAGCTTATGGCCATCATCAATGAGGATTGAAAACATTATTGCGTTTTCATCTTGGGTTTACAGTTTTATATTTAACTAAATAGGTAAAAGATGGCTGCTGGAATATTGCTTTACATCATAGATCTAGGTGCAATGTTTTCAGATCCAAGGCTCCTTACGGACGAAAATCACAAACTGAAAACTAGTCTGGGGATATTGGCTAAGTGGGCACTTGATAAGGATTTTTTGCAAAAACTTTCTTGCATCCATTGATTATTAAGGCATGCACTGGGTGGCACTACTATATGAAGAGTTTGCTACCATTTTAATTAATATTAATAAGTTTTGAATTTTGTTCTAGCTAAATAGATACTGATAATTTGGTTTTTTAAATTCAGGTGGTCTGATATTTCTACTAACAGGCTTAAGAATCAGAATCAAACTTGCTTTATCTATAGAGAGAGAAAATGTTACACTGATATATATTTCCATTTCAGTTCTATGTGATGTCAGAAACATAAAACAAATATGACAGATGTACTCTGTTTTATTATCCAATTTCTAAATACATTTTAAAAGAAGTACTGAATTATAAGGAAAAAATTTTAAGAATATTAACATTAAAAGTATGTTATTTAAAATATAAAATATGAAAAATTGTTCTATAGATAAATTAAACGTGGAAATATTTTTTTAACACTGACTGTTTAGAATACAGTAATTATTTAAACCCCGTATAATTTAGTGTAGTGATACAGTAACGGACCTACTGTTAAATGCTGAATCTATCATTAGGTTGTTCAAGCATAGGTTGTTCAAGCATCACATAATTTCTCGAGAAATTAATCGTATGATTACACATTACATGACAATTACTTTAACACAAAAGACTTTCGGCAAACAAATCTTAAATTATTGACTGGTTCAAGATTAACGATCACAAGACTCTTTCAATCTAATTTTTTTCTGCATTATAAAGAAGGGCACACACAAGCTTCATGGCATGATAAATGTGAGATAGCATGATCAAAACACTATACCAGTAATTCACTAAATGCCTTCAAATTTTTCTGAATTGTTTTTAGTTTGCAATATAGACATATATGCTATATTTTGTTGCAAACCCTGCTAGCGTATATTGTACATCATGTATAACATCTCATTTTGTTGATAAGCTTTCGTTACAGTAGAATACAATTCAGTAAATTGCACATGTACAATATTTTTTAATATGCCCATATATATGACATAGACACTTTTCTATGTATAAAGTATGCATATGTAAATTAATATATTGTATATCCTGTGCAATAGCTTGTTTTGTTGGTGAGGTTTGATTACAATAGGATTAAAACAGGCAAAACTCTATACGTATTGCTACTCAGTGCAAGCCAGAGTAATCAATGGATGCCAGAAGGCTTGTGATAAAATCCCATCTAATGCCTACTCATCCAATATCTCCAGAGTAGTTTCTGGCTTGTGGCCTTCATCAGTGAGGAGCCTAGGATCTGAGAGCACTGCACCTAGATTTTAGAATCTAACGCAACCTTCCAGAAGCCACCTTTTGTCTCTATTTAACTACAAAATTATGAGTCTTAAATTGAAAAACTATAATATTTTCAATCCAGCTCATTAGCTTATATAGTCATATACGTCTGAACTCAGTTCAGTATCTATACATTTTGTTGTTTGGTTCTTTAATAACCATAGCCACCACTATCCTATTAGGCAGGATTGGTTTTAAGAAATGGTGATCATGTGATATTTATTACAATAGGATACATGTTGTTTACTGAATTACATGTGTACAGCAACTTTCAACACTAACACAGATGCTTTTCTATATGTATGATATGCATATATAAATTAAAATTATAGTATAAATAAAATTATTAATAGAAAATTGAAAGAGCATGTTTACATATTTTTTTACTGTGAATGTGTTCATTCATTCACAATCTCAAAAAATAAAAGTAATAACAAATTGACTGCACTAGATCTTTATTTTTTTTTAAATAAAATTAATAGTAAAATATTAAATTTTCATCACAATTAAATATGCTGTGGCAATATCCTTTTTCTTCAATAACTTTTTCTCCCCCACGAAGAAAATGAAATAACAATGCCATTATCAGGAAACGACAGTCTATTTAGTAGTATTGATAACTTTAAGTCAATATTCACTTCCCAATATATACAGTCACCTCTACTTGCCATTACCCATTTTAATTCTCATTTAAATTCTTCAACTAAAGTTTTCTGATATGATATAAACGCAATTTAGTTGTTACTACTAGCTAATTGGTAAATTTCATTTTATTACCTAAGAAAGATATTTCACAAACCTATTAATTTTATCCTTAAAAAACATTTATTATGTAAAATATTATACCACATCCTAAGAAAAGATGTACATGCTTTTGACATAATCTAAAGAAACATTATTAATAGATAATAATTAATAAAACAAGACACAAATTGTGTAACTTGCTTTTAAGTGAACATTTTAGAAGAAGCTTAAAAGCAAGTTACACAATTTGGGTCTTGTTTTAATAATTATTATAAGTGTACTCTTGATGGCTTTTGCGATGTTATATTGTTTTGGCTATTAATATATGGTGAAACTGAACTGAGTTCAGACCCATATAGCTATCTGGTTTGTAAGGCTGGATTTGAAGACATTTATGCGTCTGAAAAATTCAAGTTTTCAAATTGATAGTAACATATTAAATAAGTGCTCTGAGTTGGAGATTTAGATCTAGTATGTGAAATCCTAACTCCTCACTGAGGTGAGCCATAAGCTCGAAAACAATTGGTCTGGGGATGAGGATTTTCCGGTAGAGATTTTGAATTCTTTCTCTTTCGGCACTTATAATTAAAGCTTGTTTTAGTGATTATTAATAGGTGTGTGTGTGTGTACGATGCTCTGAGATATAAAAATGGCTAGTACCATATTGGAAAATTTAATAAATTTACAAATTTTAACATTTTACATTTTGTTTATTTACATTTATTTATTTTTGGTAGTATATAATTGAAATAATGTATTTTGATACAGTATATAAAAACTTCACCAAATTTACCTTTAATTCAAGAATATTATTTAAACAAAAACTTAAAATATCTATCTGGTAACCATACTTATTTATCAAATAGCCAGATTATTAACTACAGACAATTGTAACTATTTTAGGTAGTCAATTGCAAATATCATGTGATAGGTTGTTTACAACTTTAAGGTGTCTGAAGATTCATTTCTTTGCTATTCTCAATCCCCCTTTTCTCTGATTGTAGATGTCAATTGCCTGCCAATATGCTATTCTGTCTACGTTAGTCAAACTTATAATTTAGATAAAGAAAATAACATTACTGAAACAATCACTCTCTAATCTTACCATAAAGATCAGGATAAGAGGCTGGTCGACGGCCAGGTTTAATTCTTTTCTTTCTCCATAATGAACCATAACAACTTCCAACACTTGCACGAGATGCTGGAGAAGATTCAGACAAGGATTGAAGGAAACTGAAATATATACTCAATAAGAATTCTATACATAAAAAATAGAATAAGAAGAAGCAAAATTAAAATATAATGCTGAACCTCATAAAATCTTTAGAATTTGTGATAGCTGTTAAAGCTGACAAAGTTTGCGTCTCTTTAAGCGGGAGAGATATCTTCTTACGATCTTCTTCTTCAGCTTTTTTCCTGAAAAAGAAATGATAATTTTTATAAGAGTAATATTTAATTATAAAAAGCATATAATATATAAAGCTGGATGAATGAAATGAAGTTTGCTAATGAAAGAAAATAATGACGATGGTGAGTGAGGATATACAGCACCTATAAAATATTCGTGGATAACTACAAGACATTAATTTCTGTATTTATTTTTTTTTTTAATTTACTCTTGAATTTTTTCTATGAATTTTGATGTTAATAATTTTGAATCACTTTCCCTATATCTTGTAGATATTTTACCATATGTTCCCAATCTTGTCACTGATATATTTACATAATTGTCATTCATATAAAATTTTGATGAGATTACTATGATTTCCCTTTGAAGAAATAAGAAATTCATGTGCAAAGGTCATCTACTTAGATATACATGACAAATAGATTCTTCTTAAATGAAATCAGAAGTGTTTTTGTATAGACAATATTATTCTTTATTCCTAAAATCCTTATATACTAAAGTAAACTCATCTAATAACTCATAATTCCCAATTACTTTTCCAGCTGTGATTCTTCATTTCTTTTTCCCCTCCCATTCTATTTTAATAAAAGATATTTCATTAATTCCAGTATCCTAGTTTTATGTTCCTCAATTTCATTGTAAAGAATAAAAAATCATCAAAATATTTTCCTCTTTCATTCCCCAATTTTTAAGTTTCACTCACTTTTCATACAGTATATTCAAATCCTTTTTCAATATTCTACACTACAAAATTAATTGTTCAATATTCTTTCATTTCTACACAAACTACACAAATAATTCAAACTCTTATTCTGTTCTTGCTTTCTTATCCCTGGAATCTAAAACTCTTACTTTAGCTTTAAATAATAAACTCTCTTTAGTATTATTATATTCCATATCTTATATAATTTGCTATTCTTATATACCTTAAAAAATTGTTTTATATTATTATTCATATATTCATTTTCCATAACTCTACTTTTTCTCAAAGCAAGTTATTTTATCTTCTTTTTCCACTCTTCATATTTATGCATCAGTATATTTTTCTATACATTTATTCCATTTAAACAGGTAAAACTCTCCATACAGTATTGCCACTCAGTGCAAGCCAGCGTAATCAATAGATTACTCTGGTTTGCATTGAGTGGCAATACTGTATGAAGAGTTTTGTCTGTTTTAATAACAGTTACAAGCAAGCATAAGAAATGGTGATCATGTGATGTTTATTTATTCCATTTCTTATATAAATAGTTAAAAATAAAATGATTATCCATTAACTTTGCATATAGTAAAAAAAAATTTCCTTGTCCAAGGGTCTGTTGT
This sequence comes from Epiperipatus broadwayi, assembly GCA_028023455.1. Taxonomy (NCBI): domain Eukaryota; kingdom Metazoa; phylum Onychophora; class Udeonychophora; order Euonychophora; family Peripatidae; genus Epiperipatus; species Epiperipatus broadwayi. The sequence continues at coordinate 159,136 of JAQFVV010006326.1, forward strand.
CCTTTCCACATAATCCAATTAATACTATTTTTTTATTCATATAATCTAATTCTTAATTTACTTTTAATTTCCCTAATTAAAATAAAAGTTCACCCTTTTTTTCTTAAAAAACCCCATTCACTGTTAGCAAATCACCATCCAATGCATATCTACTTACTCCTATTTGTATTCTACTTTAAAATGTCTGAATTCCCTAGCCAATACAAAATACATCCTTCCCAAATAATTTAAATAAAAAAGATGCAAGATTTTTAATCAGTCTTATTCTATTTCTGGTTTTTCTTCTCAATTCTATTTTCAACATTGTGTATATATTTCCCCCCCCCCCCCACTTAACAAAGTCCTCAATTATCTATATTCCTCTATTTCTTCAAGCTAAATATTTCCAATGTTTTATCTTTCAATTTTAACCGTCCTCTTTATAAACTACGATCTTAGATTTATCTTCGCTGAATTCAATTTTCATATTTTTTCCTGCTCTCTACACTTCTCTAATAACATAACTTCTATACTGTTTACCAAAAAAAATGTCATATCTGAATTTTAAAAAAATAATAACATATTGGGTATTCTCCTGATGCCAACTCCAGGAATCCATCCCTATCCCTAATCTTTCTGTCTCAATCTCCAATTCTCTTAGAAACAAAGTAAATAATAACAGTGATAATGAATGTCATTTAAATCTAATTTCACATCTAACTTCTACAGATTCTATACATCTTATTTGGTATTTATACAAATTATCCTTGTAAAAACTTTTAACCATTCTTAATAAAACTCTAAGATTATTCTCATATTTTAAATATTCTTCACATTCTATTTTTATGACTCTATTATAAGCTTTTTTAAGATTTCAATCAACTTAGATACAATGAATAAATTATCACCTATCCTTATTCCTGAAAGAAAACATTTTTCAATCTCCCTCCAAGATTTCATCTCTTGATCCAATCCATCAAGATATATGTAAACCATAGTTTTAAATTACTGTATTTGTATTGAAGCTATTTATAACTGGTAATTAATGTAAAATCTTTTCCCTTTACGTATTTTAATTCTCATATCCTTCCATTTATCTAGAATCTTAGTACCAATTATAATTTTATTAAAACTTTCTCTTAAATCAAATATTGCATATCTTCCCATACCTATTACTATTTTAACTGCAATACCATCTAGTCCATTTCAATGTATTTATTGCTCTATTCAATTCTGCATCTGAACTCTCTAATCAATCACATTCATTTTCAACTTTTCTTCACCCAAAGTTTTATTACAAATTAAATGAACTTGTAAATATTTTTTCAAGTTTCTGCTTGCCCTCACAATCTCTTCTCTCTGTATTTATATATCTTCCTTTATTATATTATTAATTTCCTCCAACAATTTTCTAATAAATCCATTCTATTTCCATATTAATTCTGTTCTAGCTATTTCTTTCTTTCTTAAATAGCTATCTTATCTAAGCTTTACTTCCTCTTATCTCACTTATTTCTTAACAGCTTTTTTTATAAACTCTGTACGCATTTCTTCTTTTATATTTTCCAAAGGTCCATTTTTTCTTATTAATCTTATTGGCTCTAAATAAATATTCATTCAAAATCTTCTTCATTATAGCCATCTATTCTTCATAATTTTTACAATCACGCATCTTTCAAAATTGTTTCAAAGATAGTATTAAATTTACTCAATTTAATCTCATTTCTTATTTGACCATCCATTCCATTGAACCTTTCTACAAATTTAATTTCTTAGCCTTTTGAATATTTCTAATTCAGCTGAAAAAATTATTATCACTACTACATCCTTTTTCATTAAATCCTTCAATTCTTATTTTTTCTAATTCCCCTTTATCTATCGACACATAATTAACAATATACCTTCAGATTCTCCTCAATCATGTAAACTTCTCATCATATATTTTATTTAAGTTCTTAATTTTTAATATATATTTCTCATAAATCTTTTTTAGTAATCCTTTTTTTTTTTTTTGAAATTTTATAAATAATTTTTTATAAGTAATTAATTTTTTTTTTATAGCAGTTTGCACTTACTTGGCAGCATCTTTCCGTAGCTGTTCATGCTTCATAAGCAACTTTTTCCTTTCCACAAATGTTTTCCTCACTCTGTACCCACGAAAATATGCCTTGAAATCAAAAAAGTGAAATCATTATAAGCAAAACAAAAAAATGTTTAAAATATTAATAATAATAAACAATGAAATAATATTTTCATTTGCACATTTTATTGCCACTTCTAATATGATATTATTATATAGCATCTTTTTATCTTTTTCAGCATTGAAAATTAAAGTTTTATTGATTATATATAAATTAGAATTATATTCCCTTTGAAAAGGTACTTTATTAAAAAAAAAAATTAAAAACAAAAAAATTATTCCAATGCTTAATATTATACCCTTAACTAGATAGAACAACTTTAGAGCCATTTGGAACATCCATTAATATTTTAAACAAAGAACACTATAAAACTAAAGAGCGTGCAACAGCTCTAACAAACTTTATCAATAAATGCCAGCAAGAGAAAGCATTTAAAAAATATCTTATCTAAAAATAATCCCTATTCTCAGACCAGTTTCATGCTTTTGGCATTTCTCAGTGAGGTGTTATGATATTCCCGACACCAGATCCAAAATCCAGCACTTATCTGATAGTTAACTTTTAAGTAGACAATCTGAAATTTTCAGACACCTATATGTCTTCAAACCCAGCTATCCAACCTAAATAGCTATACGGGGCTGAGAATTATTTAGCCATACCATATATTAATAGTCTTAGCAATATAACATCACTTAAAACTTAAAAGCAAAGGCTATTTTAATAACTAAAAATAAGTCATACATCACGACTTTTTAGTTTTATAATTACAAGCTTATTAAATTAAGTCATGTGATGTACGACTTATTTTTAGCTACTAAAAACATAAAAAACAATTAAAATTTATAAATCATCCAATAATCAAAATGGTTTGAAATAAACTATAATCCACAATGACATATATGAATTTTACATTCAAGTTTTATTAAATATCTAATAAGCTTCTATGTTAACTAATGATACACAATTATTTTATCATTGACAATGAATTAATTACCAAGGAAAACCCAACTACAAGTAATGAGTCTTACAGGAAGAGCTGGGAAGGGTGGAAGCTTTCTGCAGCCGACGCCCACAAGATGTCAAGAAATACACTTAATACTATATAATTATTACCTTAACACCTATAAAATAGTATACATAATTGATATACATTTTGTATTATTTCATAGTAATCTGAGAAAATTCAAAAGTTTTGATTCAAAAATTAATTTTTTATTAGATTATTCAAAAGTATTGCTTAAAAACATGACACTAATATTCATAATCATGTAAAATTAACAGTGATGGATATAAATTTCTGAATTATAAAAGTGAATGCATTAAATCAAACTTATTTTTAAACTGGTAGATGGGAATGCATTGACGATGCATATGTGTTATAATAATATTCATTTCCTTCAATTATATGGTATAAAAAAAGAAAATGTAAATAAAAAATTAAACAGCAGCATCCATTATACCATCTCAAGTGTTGTTTGCAATCACATTTCTTTGGTTTATATTCAAAATATCAAAATAATTATAAAGGCTGTCATTAGTTGATAGCAAGACTGCTATTTCATTTCCATCAGAAAAAAAAATTATTAAAGAAAATGAATACCGTCAAGAGTTTGACATTTTGCTAGTAAATTTTATTTTAAAAAAAAGATATGGTATAGTAACATACACACACAATAATTATATATGTAAATGTGATTTTTCAATTTATTAGTAATTATTTTTTTAATTTTGTTTAGACTATAATCTTAATTTATATATGCATACTATTCACATAAAAAAAGGTCTGTTATACAAATGTGTGTTGAAAAGTTGCTGTAAATATGCAATTCAATAAATATGTATTCTACTGTAATCAAATTTATTGACAAAACAGGAGCTATTATACAGAAGGTATAATGTGCTTGAGGAAAGCTTGGAATAAAATATAGCAGACATTGCGGTTCTACCGTACAACGAATAACAATTTTAAAAATGCAATTTTCAATACTTTTTTTACTCATTTATTTAATGAGAGACCAATTCATGTGATGATAGGAGAAATATGCTTTTTGTAGCATAATTGTAATTATTGGTAAAAATATTATTGACATTTTAAGTTACTGTGATGACCTTGATTTAAAACTAGCCCATGATGAAAGGTATTTAACTGCACGGAATATAAAATGTTGAGTTACAAATGTTATTTTGTTGTTTATTTAAACTCTCCATCAAGTACTGATTTATTATTTGATCTACTTTTGGTCAACATTAAACCAATTCTATTATTGACAGAATATCTATAACACTTATACTGTGTTCTATATTTTAAATAGTAAATATTGAATGGGAAATTAGTTAGATAGTTTTAAACAACTTTCTATCGTTAAATATCTTACTACATCAAATAGTAAAGTTCTGTATTCTTGCTTTAACACTTTAGTAAAAAAAAAAAATGATGTTAGTAGATAAAGATATAAAAGTAAAACAATAGCAGTTTTCTCTTTACAACAGTACCATTTAGTGCAAGCCATAATAATCAATGGATTCTAGAAGGTTTGTGCATCAAAATCCCTATCTAGAGCTTACTCATTCAACATTCCCAGACTAGTTTCAAGCTTATGGCTTTCGTTAATGAGAAATCTTGGATCTGAGAACAATGCACTTAAATCTTTGGATCTAATTCACCCCTTCTGCAGCCCCCTTTTAATCTTTTTAGATAACTATAAAGTTATGAGCCCAAATTGAAAACACAATGTTTTCAATCCACTTGTATAGTCTTGCAGATCTGAAATCAGTTCAGTATCGATATAGTTTTGGTGTCTCTGGTTTTTAAATAGCCATAGTCACCAATATTCTTTGGCTAGGATTATTATTAAGATTTTGATGCCAAACTTTCTAACATCCACTTATTAGTATGGCTTGCATTAGGTGGTACTATTGTACAAAGAAAGTTGCTACTGTTTTAACAGATCACGTAAGCATAAGAAATAGTGGTCATGAAGGTTTTAGTAGTTTTATATCAATCCTGGCCAAAGGATGTCTGTGACTACGGTTACTAAAAACCAAAGTTACCAAAATATGCACATGCTGAACTGATTTCAGATATGAATGACTATGCAAGCAAATTAGGTTGGAATGAAAACATTATTGTGTTTTCAGTCTGGGCTCAGAGCTTTATAGTTAATTAAAAAGATAAAAGGTGTTTGCTGGAGGGGTGCATTAGATCCAAAGATCTAGGTGCATTGCCTCAGACCCAAAGGTCCTCAGCTCCTCACTAATGAGAATTGGATGAGTAGGCACTAGATAGAAATGTTGATGCACAAACATTCTAACATCCAATGGTTACTATAGCTTGCACTAGATAGCACTACTGTATGGAGAAAGTAACTGCTGTTTTAACAAATTGTGTAAGCATAAAAAATGGTGATCATGTATGATATTTTAAATATAAAATTGGTAATTACAATCATTATCTCTCATGCCACTTTTGGATAAATTTGTTTTGTCATTGAAAAGGCATTCTTTGAAATCAAAAAATTAATTTTAAGATCCTAGCATTCAATAAAGTAAGAACTGCACAGCTACAATGAGCAATCTATATGATCATTATCGAAAAAATAAATCCAGTAATATCTTAAAAAGCATTGATACTTGAAGAAAACTGACATTTGAATCATTTCTATTATCATTTCATAATAGATATTACCGATCCATATTTACCATTACTGAAAAAAAAAAATCACATATCTTAAAAAACATTGATACTGGACGAAGACTAAGATTAATCATCTATATTATCACTTCATGGTCAGAAATTACATATGCTAATACTGATAATCTAGTAGGTCTGCTGATATACAAGTTTACTTTACAACTGAATACTAATCGTATATTAAAGATTATTTAAAACACCAGATGTACATGATCTAAATTGGCTGTGGTTTTTTTTAATTGGTTGCTTTAACAATTTTTTTTTTTTTTTAAGATTTAATGTAAACGAAAGATTATAATATCTTATAATATAAAATCCATGTGAATGTATGTTTGTCCGTAAATTCCAGTAAATAATCTTATTATATATAGCTGCCGGTAATCCTGTCAAATTCACATATCAAATATAACAGGTATATTTAATAATTTAAATTTTAATTTAGATTTATTAATAAAACTAAATTTATTAATACTTTGCTAGGTACGTTTCTGAAATGTATCAAAGAGGCCGGATGGTTCCAAACATTTTTTTTTTTTCCAATTGTGAATTTCTCAGTTTATTTATATAATATTAAAATCTTTTGTTTAATTTACATTAAATATTAAAAAAAAATTATTAAAGCAACCAATTAAAAAAAAACAACAGCCTTTCCATAGATCGGGCACATCTGGTTATATATAAAACATCAGAAATGTACCTAGCCTGAAAGGCTGTCGTTTTGTTTTCAATTATACACTAACCAAAATTTTTTAAGATTTAATGTAAATTAAACAAAAGATTTTAATATTATATATTGAATTTATGTACTATAATCACATTTTTTTTTGCAATTTAAATACTATATCTCTGTAGTTAAAAGCACATGTACTGATTTGTTTGAGCTTCTTTATTGATGGCAGAATTTTTTTTAATTGATTGTGAATTTGACATATATTCACCAATAAGACAACAGAGAAAATAGGAATTTTATATATAAGACAGAAAATTATAAACGTTAATAAAATAATGAACAATAAAAAAATTTATAACACATTTTGTATATTTCAAAAGTATGAATTGATTGTTTCTTTATTTGTTCAAAATATTTTTAACATACCATATTTCACCCAGAGCATCACACATATAATATTCATTTAATTTTTTTCAGATTTTTTTTGAAAAATTATTATAAAAACCTATAAAAAAATATTACCTATATTAGTAAAAAGAAAATAAGAATAATTCTATTAAGAAAGTTGCTTTATTAATCATTTTAATTATAGAAACACAAAAATACTATTACTTTCATCCATACTACTACTATATAGAGTTCATAAATTGTCTCATCTTCTTGACCTATTAAAAACTTTTATAATAATTTTTTCCCCGGATGTTGTTTCACTATTTCTTCATCCAATTACATATCTGACCAATACCAGTCTTTATTTTTCCTGTTGGTATCAAACATGATTTTCTTATGTAACTATTTAAATTTCCTCTACACAGCGTGTATATAAAGCGCATCCCATTTTTTTGGCTCAAAATTTGTTTTAAAAAATGCACAACATTGCACAAAAATACGTAACATTTATGAGAGTTGTTACTATATAAAATAAATAAACTGAAGTATTAATATATTAACACATCTTTAATAAGAATTCTTTTAATATCATCATCGACCATTATCAATCCACTGCAGGCTGAAGTTCTCTCCAAGTTCAATCCATCTTCTCCGATCTTTAGCTTCTCTTCTCCATATCATCCCTGCACACTTTCTTATTTCATCCATTAACTCGCATGTGGTCTTTTTCCGGGTCTTGTAAAATTTCTTGGAATCCAGTTTAAGACTTCAATTATCCATAATTGTACATAATGATTGTCATAATTGTACATAACAATTTAATTTTTACTTTAAAACGTTGTTGCTGTTGTTAATAAGGCTTGAATACTTTCTTTTAATTTTTGATTATTTAAAAATATATTCCTTTTAAATTATCTGCTTAGTTATTACTTATTCTGTCCATTATAACTAGAAACTTGATATTGAGAATGATTTTCCTTTCTCTAACAATGCTTCATAAAGAAAGTTTGCACCTTTTTCTTGTTTTGTTTTTTTTTTATGTTTATTTCTCCTAAACATCTTATTACTATTATCTACATTGAACGCAACTTTATAGCATAACACTGATATATTATCACAATTGGCAACAAAATCAAAATATTTTAAATTAATTGTAAATTATTTTTATATAAAAATACTTTGAACCGGCAGAAAAAAAATCCATTCGTACAATTAACGGTAGAACTCAACTTTGGCAGTATCGAATATTAATATTTTTAAATGTATAAAATTCTTAATGTATGGGCAAAATATGTATGTGTTTATATATATATATATGTATGTAAACCTTTTTCACGAAACAACCAAAATCATAACTATGATAATTCTCAAACCATTTCAAGTGAATTTACAAATAATACTCCCTTATTGTATCAATGTCAATCAAAAATGATACTATTTGCAAGCTCATTTACATGATTCTTTGGAAATTATGTTGTAAGCATTGTATAATTAATAAGCTGTGGTTTATGTATAGATTTGATAAAATTGTGAGAGTGTATTTATATTAAAAGAGATAAAACTCTCTAAACGTATTGCCACCCAGTGCAAGCCAGAGTAATCAATGGATGCCAGAAGGCTTGTGCATAAAATCCCTATCTAGTACCTACTCATCTAATATCCCCAGACTAGTTTCTGGCTTGTGGCCTTCGTCAGTGAGTAGCCTTGGATCTGAGCGCACTGAGTGGCAATACATATAGAAAGTTTTGCCTGTTTTAATGACAGTTTTGAGCAAGCGTAAGAAATGGTAATCGTGATGTTTAATGTATATATATATATGTAAACACACATTGTATCTAAGAGAATATAAGTAAAAATTTTAAATAAGATATAAACAGTAAAACTAATGTAAAATATATATAGATTTTCTATGCATGCACATATATAATATGCAAATAAGTACAATATATATAATATGTTTGTAAATTCTTAGTTTTGGAAAAGATTGCTGGTATAGTAACAAACATTAAAGAAGAAAATATAAAATATATGGCTCATATCATTGATTTTTTTACTAAAACAATAAAAATATTTATATCTATTGTTACAAAGTGAATTTACAGGGGAATATAATTACAAATTTTTTTATTATTCACTCTTAGGTTAAACTTCTCAATTGACCTATCTTGAATAGTATTATATATAAAAGTAAAAAAATTCATTCTCAAAAAATATAGCTCATGTTAGGGAATTATTTAGCTAATATCAATAAAACAATTCTACTTCTATACATATAACAGAAAATCATTTTGCAGAAGACTGAGTCAATAATCATTTTTCCTCTTCTCTTCTACACAAAAAAGAAATGTTTAATTTCTAGGCAAAAAAGAATGAACCAGTTTCTTTTCTAACAATTTATGAAGCAATTGCAATTAAAAATCTTTTAATTAAGATCTTTTACTCTTTGAAAAAAAAAAAAAAGAATCAACAATAAAACACTGCAGATACTTAAAATCAGACTGACAATTATTTGGTTGTGCAATATTAAATTATACATGCTTTATTTTGTTATTGATATATACTTTTTACCATTGATATATATACACATACATAGTTGAGAATGAAAAAAATCAATACAAAAGAATAAAAGTTAATATTAATAATAAAATAGTTCAACAGGTGGAATGGATTTGGATATTTGAGTAATTGGTTGAGTGAGATGGACAAAATGAAGATGATGTCAAAAGAAAGATAGCATTAAAAGAAAGAAACTATTTTAGGGAATTTTGAAGAAAGAATTAAAGAAAAGATTAGTTAATGCTATGTGTGAGATGTACTATTATACAGTAATGTGTAAACGATAATTAAAAAAATTAGGAACAAATTGGAAGCCTTTGAAATGTGAATTTGGAAAAGAACAGAGGATAAATATAAAATGCCAAAGAGGAAGTTTTGCGCAGAGTGAATAAAAATTGAAAACTGATTTGAGCAAATTAGAAATAGAAAGAGAAATTAGATTAAACAAATTTTAGTAGAAAGAATAATTTAATGAAGAATATTTTGGAGGGAACGGTGAATAGAAAAAAAAGAAAAATTGAATAAGATTGCCCTTGCTGGATGATATAAGAGATGGCAAAAGATAAGTAGAATTGAAAATCTGGATAATGAACAGAACAGAATTGAGAAACAGATGAGATGACTATATGATTGCTCTCTGGACCCAACTAAACACTACCAAAAGTTTTTATTGGATTGTATTAATGGTATTCAAATGAAAATTAGTATTAGCAAGAATTTCAAAACCAATGAAGCATTTTACATTAATTAAAGCAATTATAATTTAATTTATTTATAATAATCTAAACGTTCACATTCTTTCTCTCTTTCCCATTGCTTCATTCTGAATTAATTTTATTAATCTGCATCATTTACAACAAGTTTTCTTTTCTACGGATCTATTCAGTATGTTGAATATCATATGAACAAAAGATGATTGCTGAGTGACTACAGTGCAAAAACCATGCTCTCATTTAAAGAGAAATTAATCTAGGAATCTGTTAAAGAATATAAAATATAAGCTACAAGATCATATGATATTTTGATTTTAATCACAATCTCAATACTTGTCTCAACTACAAAGACTGAGCAGTAATTCTAATATCAGCTACGCAAATCTTATTTATTAGCCTTTTGGGCGATCTAAACTGATTTTCCACTAATCATTATAGTTGAATAAAAAAGGGCTTATTATTCTTAAGGACTATCTATCCATAATTTTTGATCTTGCTTATAGCTTAGCATAATCTCTAAAAGTCTGGTACACTTAATATGATCATCTAACTGTGAAAATTGTCAACAACTTAGATCAATCTAACAGTTTTAGACAGTGTATTAAATTTTTAATAAAATTAAATTATTACCTAAAAAAACTTCCAAGTTCCAACCAGATTTGAAGTTCATATAGTGGTCAAATCAGGCCAATGTGCTAACTTCTTTACCATAATTCCAGATTTGTCCAAGTATAATTTTTTATTATTATTAATAGCAGCATTTTACTGATATTTATAGAATTCACCAGCGATCCTTCCGATAGTAGAGATCACTTATGGACGTTTCATTTTTTTTTAAGAATGCCTTAAATTAAAGTTTTCTGATTTTCAGCCATTTCTAAAACATCTTTAAATAAAATCTATTATCAGGATGATAATTGGTGGGGTTCAGCTAAAATGTCAGTATAATGCTAATATCAATAATAACAAATAGTCATATGGACAAATCTAAAATATATGTTTACATTTTTCATCAAGAATGTCTTTACTTTAATATATACATGCTATATTCATTTACTATTAAATATGTTTCTTATATGTGTGTTTAACAGGCAAAACTCACTATATGTATTGCCACACACAGCAAGCTAGAGTAATCAATGGATGCCAGAAACTAGTCTGGGAATATTGGATGAGTAGGCACTAGATGGGGATTTTGTGCACAAACCTTCTGGCATCCATTGATTACTCTAGCTTGCTGTGTGTGGCAATACGTATAGTGAGTTTTGCCTGTTTTAACAACAGTTATACACAAGCATAAGAAGTAGTGGTCAAGTGATGTGTGTTTAACGCATATACATGTGTGTATGTTAAATATTTTCAGATATATCATGATACAAACAAAGGAATAGGTGGAATTAATTACACATAATAAGTAAAAAAAAAATAAGTTAGCACTGGTGCTTCTAGGTAACTAATAATAATAATTAACAGCCCTTTAGCTAAATAGACCACAATATTTTTTTATTTTCAGTTCACTTAGAAACAGGAGTCATCTTTTTAATTTCTAACTCAAGATCCTATATGAATTTAAATCCAGACATTTTAATAAGTTTGAGAATTTAAAAGAATATCATCTTCTCTATATATATTCTGTAAATATTATTCACTTCCCCCTCAGAGGATATATGTTAAATTAAATATTTTCATGGATTAATAATGATGAAATCAAAGAAATAAGTGTGGTTAATTCCATATAATAGCACTGGTTTTGCTTAAATAATAAATGCTGATCAATCACATATAAAATTTAAATTATTACTTACTTGTATTTTAGATGCGGCTATGTCTTGTATTCCATTAATAGATAAGGCACCTTTTTCTATCATATACTGAGATACTTCTTGGTGTTCATTCATTAGGGCATAGTCTAATGGAGCAAACCTTAAACAAGTAATTATGTATCTACTTATAAAATACTGTGACAAATAATTTAAAAATCACAAAAACAAATAATATATAAAAATATATATTTTAAAACGTTCAAATTTTATTAATTTTTTCTATAAAAAATACATAAAATCTTGAGTGAAATTTATTATGATCAGTCTTATGATATTTTTATTTTTAGTAAATGTATTGCTTTGCTAAGTAATTTAAAAATTCTTCTAAATGTAAGCAAAGATGTATTAAAAAACAGTTAACAATTTTCATTGGTTTTTTTTTCCCCATATGTCAAAGCATCGGCCGGGAAGCAAACCCGTGACAACTGTCTGCAAGCAACTGCTTACTTGCAAGGCGGCTGCGCTGACCTCTCGGCTACCAACACTTGACACAATTTTCATTGTTTAAAGTCTTTTATCATAAGCATTCCATTCATGATATCATCTAGTAATGAGATTTAAAAAAAAAAAGATTCAAAAATGAAAGTAACTTAAATTTCACATGGAATGAGAATTCAGATAAGTAATAACAATGTTGCCTTGGTGGAAGAAGTACTAGAAGGATCTAAAACTCTTACCAAAAAATCTTAGTTAGAAATATGGACTAAAAGCATAATTTACCCTTGCCGCCAGTTTAGTTTTAGTGAATAACGATTTAACCCCCACATCGCTATTCAAAGTAATTAATTATTTTCAACAATAAATCTATTTGTCTATCTAGTGGCAATCCAATAAAAAAGCACCGAGAGTCTCTGTCTCTATAATATATAATGAGATAATTTATAACAGGACATTATTCTATGAATGCTGGAATCACAACTGAAAAAGAAGTTACACGAATAAATTCAGTAGCCATGTCAACCTTAATTAGACTGTACTGAAACATAAATCATTAACAAGAATAAGTTAATCTATTTCTACCATAACAAGAGTGTAAAATTATTTTATTAAAGAGGATATGGTTTCAAAAATTAGCAGAATATAAACGTTTTAACAAAAAATTACACAGATTGTATCAACATTAACAACATTATAATACTTTGAGACAGTACACTATTAATGGAAAATATATGTATGATACGTGTCAACGAAAATTTAATAATCAATGCAATAGATATTATTAGAATGGCACTAATCATTTGATTGTGATCTGCTGATAGTCCGTTAGTGCTTTGCATTTCTTTAACTTATTCTAGCATCTCAGTATAAATCTCTATCATATATTTCACTGTTATGTTTTTAGAGCTATATCATAAAATCACAAAGCTCCTTAAATCATTAAACAACATGAAATAAAACATGATAGAAGCATAGGCAAACATAAACATATTTTGATTATATATACATAATTTCATTTTAATTTTGATTAATTCCATTTGAGTAACTTTTTATACTTATTTAAATTATAAAATGATTTTGACAACAAATTCCTTTATAGGAATGAAAATTTACATAACTGATCTTGATGTAAGTTTAATTAATTTTGGAAATAAGTGGCCATGGACTATATTTAAGTTTTCCTTACATATCACTAACAATTGTGGTTGGTATTATTAAACATTATAAGCTCTATGACTATTCTTAACAATTCATTATAAAAATTAATATACAAAATGCAAACTTAAATACTTAAAGTAAGATTTAAGAATTAACAAATTAAAAAGCAATTTTATATTACATTTTTTAAACAAGTTTCTGTTTCAATGAATAATATATAATGATTAAAACAAATAAAACTCTCCAATACAGTAGTGCCACCAGTGCAAGCCGGAGTAATCAATGGATGCAAGAAGATTGGTGCATATATTGATTACTCTGGCTTCCATGATGACACTACTGTATGGAGAGTTTTGTCTTTGTTTTAACAGCTTGTGTAAGCATATGAACGGTGATCATGTGATGTTTAGTTTAATATATAACGACATTATCAAAATATAATATAATATTAACTCATCTATGCACTTTACTACTGTCTCAAAGTGCTTTAATTACCACCCTGACAGTTTCGATTGCCCCAGCAATCCTCTTCAGAACTTCCATTTATATCTTCAAAACTGAACTATAAATGAAAGTTCTGAAGAGGATTGCTGGGGCAAATGAAACTGTCAGGGTGGTAATTAAAGCATTGTGAGACAGTAGTAAAGTGCACAGATGAGGTAATATTATATTATATACATTTGGCTATGCAATAAAAAAGATTATATATTATCAAAAGTAGTATTCACACATATTCCGAAACATAAGAAAAGATTACTTAACAGATTAACCTGAGTAATCATCTATTGCTGAAAATATGTAAATACAGACCAAAGCACAAAATTATTTTCAAAGACACCCAAGTTTTGGAACTCCAATTAACTAATACGTTTGAATGAAACAATTAAAAAAGAGGGATATCAAGTACAATTAACATAATCATTTTATTCAGCTTAGGAACAAATTTAAAAATGATTATAAAGCTAAAAGAATATATATATACATAAGTGAGTTTTCCGTTTTTAATAATAATTAAAAATCTACAGCCATAGTCTTATTAAAATAGTATTTAATCAAAATTAACTGTTTGGGGGCTGAAAAAATAAGTAACTTATCAGTATACGATTGCATCAAAGTGTTAAAAGTGTTTTTTTCTCAGCCACAGGAAGTTTGATGGACTGCTATTTTAGTTAGACTGTGCCTGCAGACTTTTAATTATAATTAATAATGAAAAACACTGCTTATTAAATATTTACCATTCATAATGTTGTTAAAATTAAATTACAACATCACCTACATGTGAATAGATATATAATTTCTTTTATTAAAAAAAAAGTGAACAGAAGACTTTCTAAACATTTTGAAAGTATGTTGTATTTTTTATTAGAATAAAAAATAATAAAGCAAAATATATTTGGCTTATCAAAAAACAAATTAAATATATCACTACTAAATCTGCATTACAAATAATGTCTGTCCCTGGTGTCAAAATTGAACAAGAATTTATAATGAAAAGTTTGTTAATTCTTTAAAAGTAAAAAAAACTGTGAAGAATAAAAAGATTTTTAGAAATCTTTGCCATATACATATTAAAGATATGTATATCAATATATATGTGAGGCTTACTGGGCTTCTGTTCCTCTATTAGTTACCAGAATTTACATTTAATTCTGAAATATTTTGGGAAATGCAGATAGTGTTAACTGGACACTAACACATGTATATAGAAAGGAGAAATGTATGTTAGACATATCAAGAAGAGATCGAGAACAAATTACATGGGTGAGAGAACAAACAAATGTTGATATCGCTGAAAAGAATTAAGAGACTGAAATAGAGTTGGGTTGGACATATTGCTAGAAGAGATGATAATAGATGGACAGTTGAAATCTTAAACTATATTCCAAGAGATTGTAAAAGACCTAGAAAGAGATCACATATGAGATGAATGGATCAGAGAAGATGGATTTAACTTGGAGAGACCATCCTGCAATGGATTGACAATGGTTGAAAATGATGCTGATGATTATCATAGCACGACTTATCTAAAGAGGTTGATCACATTGACACATGCAAATAACGGCCTGCATTTAAAAAAATTTCAGAGACTTCTCCATTAAAATAACTAAGCATTTTCAAAATTTTAATAAAAAAGAGTCCAAAACAAAATTCAAATTAGGATTCTGGACATTTCTTAATAAAATTAAATAAATATTTTATTTACAAAAGGGTGATCAGATTGTTAGTATTTCTGATAATTTGTTATGAATTCCTATTGGATCGGGTGCCTTACATTTTTTGGATAACATTAATCAGAAAGTAGTTCTATAAATATAAAAATCCAATAACCAAAAAATTTACTGAAAAACCATTTCCTTGAAGATGATGAATCACAAATTAGCATATTCTTTATACAATTTTTAATCCACTTTTAAATTTGAATACTTTCTGCTTTTATTTATATGTTTTTTGCATCAGTATGAAAAAAATCGGTACTAATCGGTCCGCCAGGCCAGTCGTCTAGTGGTGTTGTTTCTCTGTTAAATTTTTTTCTTGACTCTAAAGATACCAATCGCAATTGTTAGTTAAACATCAAAAACAATTAAAAATAGTTCATAATCATTTAAACCAGAAATCGATCTTAGATTTCTTTAGTTTTTTTGCCAAATCAATAACTATACAAAATATTATCAAAACTAAATCAAATAATAAATAAATAAATAAAGTCTAACCTGTCTTCAGTAAAATCCATTATATTAGGATAGGCATCACTTTCTAAGAGTTGTTTTATAGCATCCAAGTGACCGCACATGCAGGCCCAATGAAGAGCAGTCTTACCCTATTAGAGAAGAAATAATTATGTTATGGATATAGAAGTGTGCAAATTTGACTTCTAAAACATTATGCTTTTAAAAATGATTATGTATAATCATACAGAATGCAAATAGTATTCAAATTTATATATATTTTGAACGTAAATGAATAAGGTTTTTTAAAAAAACACAATATTTTATCAAATATTATATTTTATACTATTTATAATAATGCATATAAAAAATATTTTATAAAAAACACTTATTTCATTTGAGGAGTAATGTATTAAAATTAAGAAATAGTTTTTTTCTTAGACCACAATTGTGTTGGTATATTTAACTTGAAATAAAGGTGGGAAAAGGACATAAATTAATTAATTCAATCATTATTATGGATGCCCCCCTTTCACAATTATATTTCAAGTTAAATATACCAATCCAAACTGTGATCCAAAAAAAAAATATTTTTTGGTTTTTAGTACGTTACTTCTCAAATAAAATAAAGCAATTTTTAGTATATAAAATAAAAGCAATTTTTAATAATATATATATATTGGAAAAAATATTGCTTTTGTAACCGTAAATTGTTTAAGTTATAAAGTTAGGATTTGTGATACCAGAAAAAAAATACAAAAGAATAGAAACATAAATATAGAAAGATATTGTAGTTAAAAGCGATGAAAAAGAATGCAGATAGATAAAAGAAATATGAATAATAATGCTGGAAAAGCTTAGTGGATTTAAGTATAGAAAAGGCTTGTATTGTTTAATTAGAGCATTAAGCTATTTGAAACTAATTAAATAAAAGAATACAGAGGAAGGATAAGTTTAATCAATATTTGAAAGACTAACTGCAAGTGAAAGGAATGTACACGGTTGCAGTTAAAAGCTTGATGATAATTTGTGAAAAGATGCATTACTGGGTGAGGGGAGTAGCTTAATGTAAATAGCTATTACCTTTTATAATAAGTAATACCAGATATAAAACTGCGAAAAGGTATAAATAGTGTATGCATAAAAGAGCAGTATCTTTTTCTTACCCTTGTTGTGACGGTGCTGTTGTGTCATAGGATATTAGGAAGATAGAACCCAAAGAAAAGCTATTGAAAAAGTTGTAGCAACTTTTCTGCTATGACTGACATCATCCCAGAGACCGAGCCTCTGTAGGTGCAAACAGCCAGATAGGGAACTTAAACAGATCACACCGGTCTTATTTTTATTTGTGTATGCCTGATAAGACTCATAAGAACTGTGCAAAGTCGGACTGTGAGTATAAATAAATTTTTTTAGTTATTTGCTCAGGTCTGAGAAAAGTGAAGACAGTGGTTAGTGTTTAACCATCGGGAGTGTTAGCATTTAGTGGGAAATAGTCCTCAAAGTCAAAGACTGAATTGATCGCATTAGTAAAT
Source organism: Epiperipatus broadwayi (assembly GCA_028023455.1). NCBI lineage: Eukaryota > Metazoa > Onychophora > Udeonychophora > Euonychophora > Peripatidae > Epiperipatus > Epiperipatus broadwayi. The sequence goes on from JAQFVV010006326.1 coordinate 176,896, forward strand.
GCAGAACTTTAGGTAGATATATATGTGGGAATAACTGTCAGGTGGTCAGTTGTAAGTAGTCTTCGGAATTACAAACGACACAATTGTATATAATGTGTTATATTAATGTAAATAAATGTATTTTCATTTTTTATTTGATGTTGTTTTGTTAAATCTTATAGTCTATAATTTTGTTATTTTGTTGGCATTCAGCCTCGTCGGTAAACACTCAATATATTACTTTTAGTTATAGATTTTTTGTAACAATTCACATTCAAATTTAAATTCTAAAAACATAAACAAGGTTGCTGTATTTCGAGTTTTTGAAATGAAATTCATGAATGTTAAAAATCATTTACAAGATTGTTTTTGTTTATGAAGGCAATGTTTTACAAAATGCAAGTTTTAGTTAAGCAATAAAGAAAAATTAAGAGTTCATCTTTTTTTTTCCTATTTTAATTAACTGCAAACACTTTTTAGTGAATATTTAATTTTAGTATATTTTTCAAAAATATGAGCATCACTGAAAATTTATTGAACTAATATCTTGCATTTTGAAATTCAGCCATCCAACACTGTTAAACTGGACAATCCTGAAATATTTCAGTGTCATATTGCATTGATATGATATCTAACACATATACAAAATTTGAAAAAAATCCATCCTGATAGAATTATGTTAAAATTCGGTTACAAGATTTAATCCGAACAAGCAAACAGAATTTCTAAGTTAATAAATAAAAGTGTATTTGTTTGTTTGTCTAATGAAGTAAAAAATCAAATTTCAAAATTATAGAAAAAATAAAATTAATAACAAGTAAAACAGCTTTTAAATAACACATCATAGAGGAAAGACCTTTTCAAAGGCCCTCCAAGAGGAAACCTGAAGAAGAAGGCAGTAATCAAAATAGATTTTCTAATTCTGCTTGATGAAGATTTAAGAAGTGTTCCATCCTTATTTTATTTCATAGATAAGAGTAGCTAGATACCCATTTAGTGATCAAAATTAGATGGATAGCTAGTCATAAGCTACTACTAAAAAAAAAATATCATTATATTGTAAAAAAATTTATGTTTACTAGACCCAGATTCAAATTCAGGTTGTTGGTATGGCAAGGAGGAGCATTACTACTGTACTATGAGTTCTTTCAAAAATAATATACTCGGTGATTAATATTGATTTTTTTGATTGTCTGATACTGAAATGAAAAACCAAGCTTCAAAATTAAATAAAAATAAAATTAACAATAAGATTTAAATCAATCAAAAGTTATCAGTAAAAAATTCTACACACATAAAATATTATACAGAATAAATTTTGATATTTCTAAACGATTATGGAAGTAATAAATCTTTATATTAAGGGACAATGGGGATAAAGAATGTTCATTTTATTTTTAATTATACTGATTATAAGATTTAACATTATACCATCAAATTAATTTTAACATTTATTGCACAATATGATATTCAAGCACCAAAAATGACAGTTTGAGCTTTGATTCAGGAACTTTTAGCTCCCAAGTCTAGCTTATCAATGTGTTTGATAAGCATTTTGGCCTTGTTAATCTACATGAAAAAATATTTTTCCTCTAATATATCAAATTACACCTCATTTGCTTTTATAATGGTTAAAAAAAAATCTGAGTTTTAACTATCTTAATCAAGGTATAATTATTTTTAAAAAAGTTTTCCTGCATCGGAGCCATGAATATGACAGGTGTCATCTATTTGCTAGATTTTTCTCTATTATTTAATTTTTGAGTGTAATATTGTCAAAGTACAATTATCACAAATTGCACCTGGAAATCCCATAGACAAGGCTAATCTGAGAGAATGAGGTACCTGCTTCAAGCAATATAATGAAACACACACTAAATGATATATTAATATATATAATAATATTAAGCATTAAATCACCCCACATGGTTAAGAAATCCAGTACTGCTCTCTGTGAACTAATATATAAAATACATTAGAGTTCGTATTTCAAAATAGCCAGGTCAAAATACGAACTCTAATGTATTTTATATATTAGGATTTCTTATATGTGGGGTGATTTAATGCTTAATATTTGTATATATTTATTTCAGTATAGCATTATGCACTGGGATTATTATATATATAATAAATATATTGACTTTTATTTAATATATATATTTTCTATTACATTCATTGATTTGTCAGTAGAACATTTTAAGAAAGTCGTTTCAATAATTTTAAAGCGCACATTTTTTAAGTCTTACCTCAGACAGAAAATTGATACAGCCAGTCCCTATTCCATAAGGAAAACTTTGCAATAATATACCCTTGAGCACATATACAAATATATAAATTTAGTTTAATGTGCTGTTCATCAATTCCAATTAAGATTTAAATTGAATACACTAATATATATATGTGTGTATGTATTCACATAAATTATGTCATGCCCACGATTTTCTCATCATGAATAAAATTTGCAACATTGGATATACAATTTTATTCAGAGAAGTCATTGATAAAAATACTAAATTAAATTTTAAGGTAATACAAAGAGTGTGACAATAGTTCTAAACAAGCTTTTCCAATAAATACCACAAGAAGAAAGCATTTAAAATCTCTATCTAGAATTATCCCTATCCCCAAACCGGTTTCAAGCTAATGATTCTTGTCAGTGACAAGAACCATTTCTCTATCTAGAATTATCCCTATACCCAAACCGATTTCAAGCTAATGGCCCTCGTCAGTGACGAAAGCCATTAGCTTGAAACCGGTTTGGGGATAGGGATAATTCTAGATAGAGATTTTAAATGTTTTCTCTTAAGGCATTTATAGGAAAAGCTTGTTTAGAGCTGTTAGCATGCTCATTATATTAGATTTGTAATACAAGCTTATTAAGTTAAGTCATATGATGTATGACTTGATTTTCTTATAATTATAAGGTATTATTTCATTTCACTTTTTAAATGATTTGCTATAAATGACCACTTATTTTTTAAATATGTATAATATAAATTTATGTTATCCAAAATACAATTTTAGTTTATATGTATAAGCAATTCTTAAAAAAAAAATGTACTCTTCAATTCTAAAATCAGAAAAGAGGAAAATTTCAGCTGGATTTTATACCAACATAATTAATTAAAATCAATAATCAATCTCACAATAGTAAACAATTATTCAATTTTAGCAATAAATGAGGGATTCAAACCAGTTCTACTATAATAACCACATCGACAATCACTGCAATCCAATCAATTTATTCAATCATTTAACAGAGAATTCATTAATGGAATCATTATGTTGGAATGATAGATATCTGTCTAGATAGCTACCAACCATTATAATTAAACATATGCATGTAAACTAATAAATTCAACTACCATTTTACTTATCACTATTCCCACAAGATCAAATTACTTCAAAACTAATTTTGTGGAAGACTATACACCCGGATCTCGTTTTATGCGGATTTATTTAATGCGATTTTGAAGTTATGCAATTCATGTTTCTTCTTAATATCTTTGTATGCGGTTTTCTTTTATGCGATAAAAATTATTAGATCAGAAGTGGAGCGCCGATAATGCGCTATTACTTTAAATATTATAAATTTCGCGCACTCATGTCATATTTAAAGTAATAGCGCATTATCAGAGTTTGACTTCCATCTAATAATTTCAATATTTTAAGCACTTTATAATAGTACTGTAATAGATTTATGCAATAAAGAAATTCATAATTCATTTAAAATTAGGATTTCCCCATTTTATATACACACATTAAATTTTACAAGATTATAATGTAAATCTGTTCAAACGTTATAGATGCCTACACTATGTATGTTGTTATTTTTGCATTTTAAATCATGTTCTATTTTTGCTTTTTAAAAAAAGAGTATGTAATCAATTAATCATTTAGTGTCCGCACGTAATAAATTTTACAAGACTATAATGTAAATCTGTTTAAACGTTATAGATGAAAAATACTATGTATATGATGTTGTTTTTGCATTTTAAATCATGTTCTATTTTTGCTTTTTATAAAAAGAGTATGTAATCAATTAATCATTTAGTGTCCGCAAGTTTATTTTTAAAAGGAGAGTAACAGCAGTGGACACAATTAAATTTGACAATTAAAATCTGATTTTTAATTGTAATTAACGATTTAAAAATTACGTAATGTGATTTGAAGCAATGAAATTTGATTTTTAAACGGAATTGAAAATTAAAAAATTAAAGACAAAAATAAGAATTTAATTTTTGTTAGTTTTAATTACATTTTGCTCAACAGTGGTGAGTCAATGTCTTTTTATTATCGTAAGTCTTAAGTTCTTATTTTTGTTTTAAACTTTTAGTTTACTCTAATGGAGAGGAAAAAACACCCAAGAAAATGAATTTCTTTGGAAACAAAAATATCAATTTTAGATCGCTTAGCAAAATGGGAAGGATCAACAGCAATTGGAAAACGTTTTAGTTGTATTCCCTCTTGACTTCGTTTAAGGAGTAGCTACTGTACCTCACATCACATCACATCATGATGAATCTAATGTTTCAAATAGCGATAATAATTAAAATACCATACATGTATAAAAAAAATGTAAATTACGCATAAAAATATATTGTTTTGAATAAAATTAAATACTGTAGTTAATAAAAAAAGTAAAAAAAGTTTGTCTTGTATCAATTTTTTTCAAATATGAAATTTTTTATTAGTCATATTTTACTTTTTTTTTTTTTAATGCGAATTTTAAAGTAATTATACATTGTTGCTTTGCTTTTATGCGGTTTTTGGAAAATTACAGTATGTATCCCCTATTTTTCAAGGTAAGGTAAGCCTATTTTTGTGCGATTTCTTTTGTGCGCGTTTTCTGAGGAACCTATCTACCGCATAAAACGAGACCCAGGTGTATTCTTCAAAATGTAACTGCTTATTTCTCATATCATCATAAGCAATTGTAAATATTTCTCAAACATCTTCAAATCAACAATTCAATTATAGTTCTGGAAAAATCATTAGACAAAGTTTCCTTATTTTAAGAATGGAATTTATCAATTATAATAATTTAAAGATCAAAAATGACTTTTAGATTAATAAATAAAATTCATTTGAAACTTATCTAACATATATAAATAACTTATTCACACCTGTATTTGCATATACAAATTATGTATTAATATAATTTATAAAAAGTTATACTTGGGTTTATTAATCTAATATTACTCAAACTATTATATTTTGTTTTTTATTTAATGTCATCAGTTAAATTAATCTCAAATATGTTTAATAATTTGAATATTCTTTGTCATTGTTAATATTTCCACTATAAAGTTAAACAAATGCTTGGATATACAAAAAAAAAAAACATATATTAATGCAACTTTTTTATTCCTTATATATTGTTGTCACTACTTTATTAATCCGTGAATTATTAATTTTTAAAAACAACTATTCATTTTTCATATCCAACATTAAACAATAAGACATATATTAACTAAAATCCTAATCAAAGAATCCCAACAATTCCTTTAATACTTGTAATGAGAATACCAAAATGCAATATCCCTGAAGAGCAATCTACTGCTGGATTGACTTTTTACATAAGTCCAATTTGCATGAACAAATTTCTGATATGAATAAAATATTAATGTTATATTTTAGATTTTAAAAAAAACTTCTAAGATATAATAGTAGTAATTATATAATAATAGTTTTTAATTTTAAAAAAAAAAACCAATATATTCATGCACACAAAAAATTATTAATTAATACAATATTTATTTGTAATAAAAATTACTTCATTGTCTTGGATATTTGGATCAGCTTTGTTTTCTACAAGAACAGATATACAATTTACGTAACCTCCATAGGCAGCACACTGTATGGGAGTTCTCCTACAACAAAATTTAAAAAATGATTTACTCATTGCATATAAGCAGTCCAGATATTATTATAATGAATTTCAATATATAAATACACTCATTACGTATAAGTTTATCTGTATATGATTAAGTATGTAAATAAGAACATATAAATATTTAACTGATATGTGTTCAGTAATTAAACAATTGATCTCAAAGACATAAACGATCTGTTTCTAAACTAAATAGTTTCTATTAATATCTTATATAATCAAAACCAAATGAGAATTATGTATAGAAATTAAGAGAGAATTTCAAGATACCAAACATGTTGAAATGTTAATAAAAACAACTCTTCTAACTAAGACATTTAAAATATCAGTATCTTCATTAATGATTAAAAACTTTTTCATGTACATTTTTATGCAGCGACATGTAAATATTAGTTAATTAAATACCTCCTAAAAATGTAATTTATAAAAATTACATATTTATGCCCTCTATAGAAATTTATAAAAACTATGGAAACATTTGATAAAAACGCAACTAATTCTCTTGTAGGATCCATTCAAACTGTAATATTAAATTGAGTATTGGGTACTTTCTTATTTTCTGTCCTGCCACTGCTAGAGAATTGTTTTGAAAGATTGCAGAAAAACGGGAGTCATAAAACTTACCTTAAAAAACATTTTTAGAGAAAAAAAAGACATCGATTTTTAAAAGAAAATAATTTAAAAATACATAGATTTATCCGAGAGTGAAACTCAATGTAAGAATATTAAATTTTAAAGCAGATTTAAATAGTTATGGTTTTCTATATTATTCATACTTTCACATTACATGCTGTATTTATTTTAAGAACGTGGAGGCAAACCGGAACTAGCAAGCGAATGTAAATATCGCTTCTAAAACGGTGCCATTTTTTCCGCGCATGGCGTGGAGGAACAGCGCCACCTAGTGGGCTAGAATGCTGGGTAGTCGCTGTTTAGCAGACGATGTGAACTGGATCGGTATACCTATGGCTAACAGCGCCACCTAGCGGGCAGCAGTGCTGGCTGCTACTTGGCATAATGTTCCTGTGCGTACGCATGGTGAACAGCGCCATCTAGCGGCTGGAACTTTGCGTCGTCTGCTTTTGGCCACATGGCATGCTGTTGCTGTGCATACGCATGGTGATCAGCGCCATCTAGTGGCCAGAAGTTGCATCGTCTGCTTTTTGGCCCCCTACTCTGAATATTTCTGCAATTTTTGCAGAAATGACGTCTCTAGCAGTGGCAGGACAGAAAATAAAAAAGTAACAAGTATTGCGAGTCTATTCAAATGGAAACTAAATATCTATGTTTGATATACTCTCAATGGATTCAGCCAATGAAGTCAGCCTATTATGAACAAGTGGCACAAGAGGTTGATTTTTTATCAAATGTTCCCATATATAAGATCCTAAGTTTCTATAAATTTCTATAAAAGACCTAAATATATATCATTAATAATTTACAATTATATCTACATATATCTATGTAAAGTGAGATAAATAAAAAAATATATTTCTATTATAAAACAGAATAAAATTATCACTACTTTTATCATCTGTATTGTCCTCCATTACTAAACATTTAATAACATAAAAAATCATAATTTATATCTATATGTACAAATGCTTTAATTTGCAACTGTTTAAAATCTTTCAGGAATCTTTTTTTTTTTTTTTACTAAAATGTAATCTTTAATAATTTGTGAGCACACAGCCAAAATTAATTTTCAACTATGACAGGCTTAATAAAAGAAATTTACAATATAAAGAAATAGTACGCATTAAATATTACTAAAATGAAGAGAGAATCGCATCTAGTAAATAATCAACAGCATTGAAGATTCAGAACAGATTTTCTAAGTCATCAACTTTTCCCAAAACGTGACATTTTTTTTTTCTTTCAAACTTACTTTATTCACAAAAACATAGTACTGACATAATTGAGAAATGTTATCAAATTCACCACTTCCTTTATTTTGCTATAATATCTTATATAAATGCAATTTATCCACTACTTTGAACACTTTTTAGCAAAAACCTTTTAATGTACCTATACGCATGCACAATTTTATGTTTAGACTATCCTGCAGTCGAAACGTAAGATTGTGTATGCATATAGGTAGAGCCACTTTAAAGTGGCTCTGAAGATGACTGCAGAACAGTCGAAACGTAAGATTGTGTATGCATATAGGTATAATAAAAGATTTTTGCTAAAAAGTGTTCAAAGCAGTGGATAAATTGCATTTGTATTGACATAATTATACATTTTTAGTATCAATTACCTTTTTATCCTTTTTAGGTCTAGAGAAGATTTAATATAAGGCATGAATAACTTCATTATTAGTATTACTTAATTTTAAAAAATGTAAGCATTAATAAACCATAATGAAACATTAAAATAAATAAACTCACCCTGCTAAATCTGGAATATCCGGATCAATCCCATAAGTAATCAGCGTATCACAAATATGAGCATGACCTCTAAGTGCCGCCCTAATGGTAAAGAAGACAACACAGTTAATTGTCAAATTGTAACAATATTAAATAAAAAACCTTTGCATATTGTAGTAGTAATAAACTTTCAATTCTGTCCTCAAAGACAAGGTCACATGCCAAGCAGCAGCTGTCTTGGAAATAATACTTAACCATCATTACACAATGATATTTATTTTTTTTATCATCGAAAAATTATTAGAGATAATAAATAGATAACATTATTTCATTTATTAATAAAATTGTGAATTATTAAACTTCTTAACATTATTCAGGGTAAAATATATATGTCTATGTGTTTGAAAAAGGTTTTTAATAAATTTGTTTTACCAGTTATTACCTATGGATCTGAGACTTGAACACTTAATAGATGAGCAATACAGAGACTTCAGATCACTCAAAGAAGTATGGAAAGATGCATGTTGGGAGTAACAAGAAGAGATCGAAAATGCAATATAAGGGTAAGAGAACAAACAGGTGTTACTGACCTCATTGAAAAAATTAAAAGACTGAAATGGAGTTGGGCTGGACATATTGCTAGGAGAGATAATAATAGATGGACAATAGAAATCTTAAACTGGATTCCAAGAGATGGATGTATGAAATAAAAAAGTGTGCAAGGGTAATATGGAGAAGAGAAGCTAAAGATCAGAGAAGATGGATTGAACTTGGAGAGACCTTCATCCTGCAGTGGACTGATAATGGTTGATGATGATGATATATTTTTGGGAACAAGTAATGTGAATTTAAAATTGCATTTTTGAGCTAAAGTTTATTGTGATTTTTTGTAATCCTCGAATATAATTCTTATCTTGATTATAAGCAGGGAAAATGCGCTATTCGTATGTTTTAATTTTTTTTTATAGACTAAACTTTATTAGTAACAATATTGTGCACTTTAAAGTTATAAAATACAGCAAATTAAATTTTACAATGCAATTTTAAAAATAAAATTGAATAGAAAGAGTAGCAAATAATAATAATAGTTAACTATCCACAATAATGTTCAAGTGTTATCCCACGGTTATTGAACTTGACTTCAGGTAGAGAAATTATCATAAAAATTTCAAATCAATGAAGTATCAGATGGCATATTTCTGGCTAATGATCTTATACAGACTATTTTTGCTCCTAAATTTATCCGAAAATCATTATCTTTCCTTAAACCTGAAGCCAAATATCAAAATTAAAAATTATAATAATAAAAAAATGAAAACAAAATAGCTATACTCTTAAATTTGAAAATAATTTATATTTTAAAAAATATAAATTTCATTATAGATATATATCAAACATTACTGTTTGTTTATTTTATGATGATTTTTTTATTGTTATAAAATTAAAAAATCATAAAGTAGGAAGTGATAATAATTTTGGATATTATTTTTTCTCAATTTATTTGATTATAGTTTATTAATTATTTTTATTTTCTATTTATTTTTATAATTATATGAAATTTTAAAAATGTAAAAATAATAATAAAGCGTAATACAGATAAAAATAAAAAAAAACAAAAACATATGATACTATTGCTTGGAAATTCATACAAAGTTTGAGTGCCAGACCTGCAAACACCCGAATTGATCCTGGGACCTCTCAACTCCCAAGTTGGACACTATAACAACTATTGCAAATCATGCAGAGTAAAAAAGCATATAACACTACTGTTCAGGAGTTCATAAAAAGTTTGAGCACCAAAAACAATCCTGGGATCTCCTGATATCAAGTCAGATACTCTACTCTACCATAACCAAAAACAATGCAGTATTAATAATGATAATAATTGTTATTAATAACCAATACAAAATTCAGAAATATTTTCACTTACGTGCATAACGTTTTCAAGTGGAAACCTTTTACATTTGGTGGAAATGTCTACTAAATTTGAACGGTTGCCAATTGAAAAAAATAATGCAAATAACTGAAAGAACTTCTATATTTTAATATTTAATGCCACTGCTAATATTTTGTTTTTTATTATTATTACAGTAATTAATCTTAATGGATATTTTATTTGATTTAGATAGAAATAAATATATATTTTATATATGATTTTAAATCAAAATATATAAAATGTGCTAACACACACAAGCACACAAAACTAAAAACAAATAAAGAAAAGTATATATTATTTTATTTTAATATATATATTTAATCAAATGGCTAAGTGCTTTCAAGGGTCAAAGCCCAAAACAATGATCATCATCAGCACATTCTATGTTTTCTGGAGTCAGGAGATTCTTAAAAAAACCTAACTATATTAATAAATGTGATGAACATCAAAGTTTCATATAATTTTTTTTTAGAAAACAAGTTTATCAATAAAACATATCTAACTAATCATTCATCATCTTCATCTTCTTATAATCAGGCTACTTCTAAATTTTGGATTGGATAGATGACACACAATCTGTTTTAAATTATCAGAGTATTTAGTAATACCAAACGCTAACGAATCATCTTATTATTAAAATAATAATAGGTGAAGTTCAATAAAATTGTTACTGTCATAATAAGAAAACACACATATGGTGAATCCAAAATATTTTTTATATATTTCCTCATAAAATTATTCGCAACAATTATCAGATGAAAGTGGAAAAATAGAACTAAAGACAAATGCTAAAAAAGACTAAAGTATTGTTTGATGGACTTTCTCAGAGGAGTATGAACATTAATAATCATGAATTAGAAGAAGTTAACAATTACAAATAACTTAATTAAACATAACAGATAAAATTAATCATAGCATAAAACTTAAATGGAGTACTTTTGGTAAAAATAATATTAAAAAGGAAATATGGCGTTTCGTTTGAAAAGAAAGATTTTTAATAACTGTGTTTTACCATTTCACACTTATGGATCTAAGATTTGGACATTTAACAAAAGAGCAATACAAACAGTTTAGAACATTCAACAAAGTATAGGCAGATATATGTTAGGAATAAAAAGAAGAGATTGAAAATAAAATACATACATGAGAGAACAAACAGGTATCATTGACATTGTTGCAAAAATTAAGAGATGAAATGGAATTGGGATGAATATATTTCTAGAATAATAATAAAGGAACAGTGTAAATTTTAGAAGTGGATACCAAATGATTGAAAAAAAACCTAAAAAAAGACCACATGTGAGATGGATGCAAGAAATGAGAACGTTTGTTGGTATGTTGTGGATAAGAAAAGTTAAGAATCAGAGTACTGAGTTAAATTTGGAGAGACCTTCATCTTGCAGTGGATCAATAATAGTTCAAAATGGTGATGTAAGATTTAAAATAAATAAATAACTAAATGCTAGAATAAAATCAGTGGGGGGAAAAGTTACAAAAACTTAACCAATGAAGTGGTGACATTCCATCTTGATCCAATTTATCAACCGCAGCACCTCCTTCAATGAGAACTCGCACAACATCTGCATGGCCTAATTCACATGCTCTAAACAGAGGAGTGTGTTTCATCAAATCTTCAGCATCGACACAGCATCCAAATTCCATTAATAGTTTAGCTGTACTTGCGTGACCTGATAGAGCTGCTGCATGTAGAGCTAAAATAATAATTAATATTTTAAGAAAATTCATTAAATAAATGTGGAGTGTGTATGAGTGGTATATTTATTTGTTTATGGACACTAAGTAGATACAAACTTATATAAACTTGCTATAATGCTATGCTAAATTATTTAAAATCCGAGTTACAATCAAAAGATCTTTACAACTATTGATTATATTATAGAGCTGATAGTGTATTATTGTTTAGTCTGCATACTTGGTTTTGATTGGCTGTTACGATGAAAACATTGTGGCTGCAGATTTTAACTAGATTTAAAAACACAATCCCCATTTATTAAATATTTCACTATCTATAAAATCTGTTAAAAGAATTAAATTATCATACATGACTTGCTTTGGGAGTCTTAATTACAAAATAAAAATTAGAGTTTGTTATATCTTGATTTCTCAAACGCATTTAAAATTCTAAATCAAACTCAAAAGATGTTTACCACTTTCTACTATATTATAGCACTGGCGGGTACTATGTTTTAGTCTGTGCAGCTGTTTTTAATTGACTATAGCCATAGAAACATCATGGTTGCAGATTTTAACTACAATTAAAAACAGAACCCCATTTATTAAATATTTCACCATCTACAATAACCATTAAAAACATTACATCATCATTATAACTATATTATATACAAATATGTAGCATATTTATATGACTGAAATTCAGATTGTATACGTATGTTCATTAAATTATTATAAAACCTCAAAAAAACATCACATGGTCATCATTAGCTATACTTACCCAAGCTGTTAAAACAGTAGCAAGCTCTCCAGATAGTAGTGCCACCCAATGCAAGCCGTAGTAATCAATGAATGCTGAAAGGTCCGTGCATAAAATCCTTACCTAGTGCCTACTCATCCAATACTTCCAGATTAGTTTCTAGCTTGTGGCATTCATCAGTGAGGAGTCTTAAATTTGAGAGCATTGCATCTAGAACTTAGAGTCTAATGCAAACCTCTAGCAGCTACCTTTTACCTATTTACTTAATTATAAAACTATGGATCCTAAGATGAAAACACAATATTTTCAATCCATAGGAAATAATGATCAGTGATGTTTTGGTGAAGTTATACCAATCTTACCCATATATTATGGTGACTATGATTATTAAAAAAACAAAGTCACCAAAATGTATAGATACTGAACTGGGTTCAGATCTATATGACTATACAAGAGAACATCTTGGACTCAAAGCTTGATAGTTAACTAAATAGGTAAAAGGTTGGCTGCTGGAGAGTTGCATTAGATCCTTAAATCTTGGTACAATGCTCTCAGATCCCAGGTTCCTCACTAATGAAAGCCAGAAACTAGAAACTAATCTCGGGATATTGGATGCTTCCAGCATCCATTGATTACTATGGCTTGCATTGGATGGCACTACTATAGGGAGAGTTGGCTACTGATAATGTACACGTATATAATCTTAATTACATTGCACAGAACATAAATTTTTACCATTTTTATCTAATCACATATTTATGTAATATTTTTTTTGTAGAATATATTTCAATTTGAGAGCAATATATATTATAAAATGAGATTCTAGCATTATATATATACTTTTTTTTTGATTAAACATCTGTAAAATATATATGTAGAACTCTTTTGCACATAAACAAGAAATACTTATTTTCATAATAAAATTCACACAATTTCGAACTAAAAGATTATATTTAACAACTTGTAATTTAAAAAATCATTAACTGTACTTAGAAATACTTATCCAAATTCTCATAGAAATAGCATTGATGAAACTTAATAAGAATAACAATATAAAAAACAATAATAAATAATTTTTATATAATGACAACATTTTGATTATTTTATAATGTTTTTTCAGTCCTAAATAAAAAAAAATCACATATTGTTTTATTATATTATCTAATTTTATATGCTTTTTATTATAAATCTAATTCTCTTACACAATAAACTTAGATAAACATTACATATTTTATGATATATTCCAATATATAAGATTTTATTATATTCTTTTTATACATAAAAAAAAACCCATATTCTTTAATTACTTACTAAATGTCATTAATTCAAGATTAAAAATTATTATATTATACATTAACATTATATAAATACCTATACATATAAATATAATCTTATATTTAATAGAAATAATATGGCTACATATATATATTGTACCATCTACAAATAGATGGTCCAAAGATATTGGCATTTAAAATATTTAAAAGCTAAAAAAGAAAAAGTAAATTTAAAGATCTTTTAAATTGACATGTTTTAAACTTTTTTTTTAGTCTGTGTAATTTAGTTTTTTTTTTAACGTACAATGAGAGTTGATTCTTTTTGTTTCGAATTATTTATCTGTAATTCAATTAAAACTTAAAATTGGGAAGAAATTTCAAAGTAAAAGATTACAATCAATAAAACATTTTTGGAAGCTAATTAAAGATGGCGGGAATTATGTCAAAAAAAAAAAAAGACTTTGTAACCTAAAGCTAATAAAGAATGTACAAGATTATAAACCTAAGCATCATGATAATAATAACATGCGCAGAAGTTTCAAAAACTGGATCGAGGTATAAAAAGAAGAGGACAACTTCGATGTGGGTCTTTCATTACTTTCTGGTTACGTGGCTTAGAGTTGGAAGTTTCCGCAAGCATAATCTGTGGCAGTAATATACTTCAGCACAGGTACGCCAATTGCTGAACGAAGCCGTCACACACGAATGGAAACGAAGCCTCGTGAACACCATAATGAAGAGGTTATCACGACCGAACTCCAGCTATAGCACGGACCAATAATTGAAGATGTCAGTAGGAGAGACCAATTATAATTTCTATGAGCACAGAATCCCATAAATCTATACAAACTTACTGGTAAGCTAAGCTATTCATATCCCAATAGTGACTAAATTAAGTTTGCAAACAATTCTTATTATAAACTTGTGATATAACTCCAATAGAGACATTCCCTGATTTATGACATTTCGATCCATGGATTGTTTAAAGAGAGAACTGAAAGAAATGGACTGTATTGATTACCCGGATTAGCATGCATGGTCCTTTCTAAATAATAATAACTGTTTATTAAATATTTTAATTGCATAATAAAATATTTACCTTTTAAAATCAATTTCATTTGTACGTTATTTAGTTTAGTTTATTAGAACTTGAATGTATAATTTACCCTTTGTCAATATTTATTAATTAGGCCCCGGGAATAATATCTCAAAAAAAAAAAAATAACCTTAGCTATGGTAAACTATGACCCAGTTTTTTTAAAAATCATTTTCCTTTTAATTTACGATGTGAGATGTGACGGATTTCAGTGGATTCTTATATGAATCCTGGTGCCCTTATAAAATAAAAATAAAAAGCTGATTCCGCCATTAACGTAAGTCGAAATAATTGGTAGGCCAGTTAATCAGGAAATATAGCTATGTTTTATAGAAATATGAATGAAATATTTGCACTTTCTGTATTCATAGCTTGATTAACTTTCACTAAATTTATGGTGAGTAAAGGAAGGCCTACCAGAATCTATTAAAACGTGAAGAATGTTACAAAATATATATATATATGCATGTGTGGGTGAATGTAAATTAACCAAAGTAACTACATTTAACCATTAAAACATCACTTGATATCAATTAATGTAAAAAATCAATGGACCATTTATTCTTTTTATTTATTGACATATAAGGGTGTACCAAAAATAATCTGAATTGTTCTCTGGAGGGCAGGCACTGATAAATACCTCTTGCAGAGATCCCCCTGCACCAATCTGGCAATTTTCGTCATTGAGAAAAGTTGTGTTATGGCATAGTAAATGTTTTTATTAAGTGAATCTCACTTATTTATTATTTTGTAATGGGTGAAAAGTTGAACAACTTGAAATTCTGTTTTCTGTTAGTGAAAATGGCAGGAGAAACAATTATAATGCATAAAGCAGCTTATATATAAGCAAACTGCTCTGAAAAAAACCTAAGTTTACAAATGGTTTAATTGATGTGTCAAATTCATCACATCCCAAAAATGCATGGCAAATGAGGTCAATATCTAGATGAGGTTGATTTTTTGTTTGGATAGAAAACACATTGTTCACTAAGAATTTATTTGTAACAATTAGATGTTTTAAGCATAAGTTTTAAAATGTTTGCATGATGCAGTAAAATGAAAGTATCCCAAATTGAGCCAAGTGGGGAATGCAGACTTTACCATGACAAGGCAACAATGCATAAAGTCTTGAGTGTGGTATAATTTTTAATTAAATTTAGCATGACCCAGCTTATCCATAGCCATAATTTCCTGATCTTGCTCTGTGCAACTTCTTTTTATTCCCTCGAATGAAAAATACTTCAAAATTATTTTTTTTTGCAGACTTAGATGTGAAGAAAAAACAATGAAGACGTTAAAAGGCATCACTTTACAAAAGTTTCCAGATTACTTTGAAAAGTGAGGAGGATTCAATTTATAACACCTAAAAATAAATATACAATTTATTATTGAGATATTATTTTATATAGCGCTATGTTTTTTATGTAATAGTAATATTAGCGATTAAGCCAATGCACATGTGCTTTAAAGATAAATTATAAATGAATACTCAATTTTTCCAGACACGAGATATAGTATTTTAGAAAGAATGGAATGAATCCACCCATTCTTTCGACCCAAACGTTTATATATGGGCAAACATTAAGTGTGTGGAAATAAGAGCGTGACGGTGTTACACAATCACTTTAAATTACATTTGTTATGTTTGAACGAATGACACTTGCGAAATCTTCGTAAATTGTAAAGATTTCGCAAGTGTCATTCGTTCAAACATAACAAATGTAATTTAAAGTGATCGTGTAACACCGTCAGACTCTTATTTCCACACACTTAAGATATGCCCATACATAAATATTTGGGTCGAAAGAATGGGTGGATTCATTCCATTCTTTCTAAAATACTATATCTCGTGTCTGGAAAAATTGAGTATTCATTTATAATTTATCTTTAAAGCGCATGTGCATTGGCTTAATCGCTAATATTACTATTACAATTTATTATTATAAAATTAGTTACTTTTTGTTACTCCCTCGAATGAGTGATGTTTATTCATAAATACTCGAAGAATAGTTACTTCTATTTAATTTAGATATGCATTAAGTTGTGCACATTTAATATATATATACTACACATATCAGGTGTGTCTATATAATTGATAATTTTTTTATATTTTATATCATAATTTTTAATAGTCATTAATTAATTAATTTTTCAATTTTAAACTTATATCTATTTTATTTATTTATTTATATTTTTATAAAGTATTTTAATTATAATCTATTAAATAACATTACTGAAACTTTTGTTAATTATATTTTGAACTTCAAATATTTATATAAAACAGGCAAAACTCTCCATACAGTAGTGCCACTCAGTGCATTAGATCCTAAGATCTAGGTGTAGTGCTCTCAGATCTAAAGCTCCTCACTGACGACCAAGCCAGAAATTAGCTGGGGATAATGGATGAGTAGGCAATAGATAGGGATTTTATGCACAAGCTTTCTGGCATCCATTGATTTCTCTGGCTTGCACTGAGTGGCACTACTGTATGAAGAGTTTTGCCTGTTTTAACAACAGTTATGAACAAGCATAAGAAATGGTGATCATATGATGTTTAGTGGTTTACATATTTATATATATATTTTAAAATAATGACATTATATAATGAAGTAAAATATTATAATAATTACATGACAAAAAGAGATAATTTACTTATTATATAAAAAGCAATATTATTAAAAAGGAGGGCATTGTTTAAATAACAAAAAATACTTTTTAACTATTTTTTTATATATTGATAAATATAATAGATAATGTCTAAACATTAGTAGCAAAGAGAATTAGAAGTAAAAATCAAAATACTGTAAAATTAAAATAGTCTATAAATAAAAATAAAGTAAAATAGTAAAAATTAATTAGGCATAATTAAAAGGCAAAGTTAAACATCTTAGAGGATTATCTAATTTAACACAATAGAAAAATAAAATATTACAGATAACTCAAGAATTTATGGAATGTAATTTTATTTTACAAGTTAGATTAAGCTGATTAAATCTGGCTAATCATCAACTTAAAAAATTAGCATTTACACCACAGGACAGAATATTTCAAAATATAAACCTTCACAGAGAAAATGTATTCATCGTCTTCAGCATTGCAATCATCCAAGAACTGTGGTTTTGAAGCAACCAAAAATTTCAACGATGGATCCTTTTCCCATGGACTCAGCCCCTACATATCAGAAAGCCAATCTAGGGAAGTGAGGTCATCCCAATCTTTATTATTATTTTTTTGGGGGGGGTCTCAAAGGCCAATCAACTGTAAAGGTTGTATGGAATTATAATATTAACTTATATGCATTAAAGAATAGACTGTAAAATTAATATGGGAAATAATACTAGTGATAAAGATATGGGTACTAAAATTATCAAATTCTGTCATTACAAGAGAATGTGTGTACATATATATTGTATCAAATTAATATTTACATAATTTATTTGTGTTATATGTAAACTACTTATTTAGTAAATTATTTTTTGTTACTATGATTCCCAGAATATAATTTTCTTAATAGTGAAACAAGAGATCAGACATAATATAACTGATGCAGTTGAAATGTGTGAAAGACAAAAAGGCGGCCTATGAAGATAATTGGCACAGACAAATACTGAACCATGTGGAAGGCAAAAAGATTCCCCATAAGGAAAGTTGGTGCAGTTGATTATTGAACCATGTACAAAATAAAAAGGACTGTCAATAAGGAAAATCGTTGCAGTCAAATTTTCAAACAATGTAGAAATTGGTAGTTGAAGTAGAAATTAGGATAAATTGATGCAGAGAAATGGCATTATTTGGATAAACCCATATTGCTGAATTTGATATTAACAATGCTGCCAGATGCCCATTATATATAATGCAGGTGGAGTATTGTTTTAAACTCAACGTAATTAAGGATATCTCTTAGTAGATTAATATTCTAGATATTATATAATTCCACATCACATAGAATATAAATAGATCTTAACGCAAATGAAGATGCTGCATTATATTAATAAAGATTTTGATGGTGTTCCCATTATTTTGACATTTATTATATTCAATCGAGTCCTCCTCAAAATTACCATAATAACCAGGTTTAACTAGGTTTGAATAGCTTTTATAATAATTTTTTGAATCTATGGGAACGGACCGGCCCTTCAAGCAGAGAAATAGAATATCATTGATAGATGAACCATCATCAGTACCTATAACCAGATTGAGACTATATGGAGCATAACCTACGATCACATTTCCAGGCTATAGCACTTCTCGACTGCTAGATTCAAACCCCTACCATCCAAAGCATTTTATTTGTTTTGAGGATCAACCTCAGGCGCCAGCCAACCATATGTTATATAGTCAGCATGCTTCAGACAATAGGCACACAATCCAGCGCTTAAAATATCCCATGACTAGCTCACACTTTGTCTCAGGGTCCAGCACATTTAACACATAACAAAAAAATAAATATAACTCTTAAATTAATGGTGACTCAGTGACAAGAGAGAAAGAGAATAGACCAAATAATATTTAAGCAAACATGAAGAGTTATTTACACCCATATATCTAATGAATAAATTTTACATAAAGAAATATAAATGATTAATGATTGCCAGTTCCAATCGGTTAACTTTTTAGTCTCCATCAATGTTTTCAGGGCTTGTTTTCCATTCTTTGTCTTGACAATGGGATTGAGAGAGAGTTTACAGCAGCGTCTATTTCACCATTTTGGCTTTAGTTTTCAACGAGGGTTCAGGCAGAGACAGTTGATTTGCAGAGGACTTTGGGGCCTGAAGCCCAGTCAAACACTTCTATAGGTGATCTAACAATGCATTTTTGCTAGATCTGTGGTTTCTGCAATGATATTTTCCACTGCAATATTGAATGGCTATATTCTGTCCTTAGATTTCTGGATCTCTGGAGCAATGAATAACTGAATTCAATCACATAATGAAGGCTGAAAGTAAAACAATAGACAGTAAAGACTTTATATACCCTTCCCTCTCATTGTTTTAATTTCTTATCATTATTTTCAATTTCGATCGTAACTTGAATATGTTTTGTTTTTAATTAATTTTTATATTTTGTTAATCTAATTGATTTTTACATTCCATGTTAATATAATCTTTTTCTTAAATTAATCTACTATCTCATTGATAGTTTACATAGTTTTTTAATCAATACAATTTCAATACTATTATCAATCAGAAATCTTATAAACTAATTACATTTTTCGAAAGTTTTTCTTTTACAAACTAATTTTTAGTCTGATTTCACATTTGTTTATTTTATATCTGTTATTCTTTTTTTTATTTATAAAAAAAAAAGAAGAGACTGAATGTTAAATCTTTGTACTTTATTTTTAGATTTTCCTATCAGTCTAATCCCACACCCTCTTGCTAAGAAGAGTTTTATTCTAAAAAAAAAAAAATTTTAAATATTTATATATCAAAGTTATTAAACCTTTAAACCAAACAATTTTTATATATATGAACTTTCAATCTATCATTTTTCAAAGAATCAGAGAAAATAAAACAATTAATAAATAATGATAAAATGTAAATCTATTAAAAATTATAAATAAGAAGCAATTTAATGATTATTCACTGAAAAGATCTAAAATACACATCAGTCATTACAAATCTGATATTATAATTCAAAACATTTCTCATTTTATTATTTTGCAAAATTTTATTTATTCATAAACAGAAAATTTTAAGTTTAAAAAAATTGGAGTTAATATTAATTATTAGATTTTTTTAAATAAATACACTTATCTAATCACTTATTATTAAAAAAAAATATTGCTATTCATTTTATCATTTACAACTATCTTCGAAAATATTAAGATTTTTAATAGAAAATTGTAAACAAAACAAAAAACGTCATTTTTTAAGCTGTTAAAACTTTAAATAAAAAGTTACTTGCAAATATAAAAAAATCTGTTTTTCTGAAAATTAATTATTTATAAAGTAAAAAAAATAAAAGAAATAGTTATAAAAATGAAAAGAGAAAGATAAGCTATGATTATTGTTATTACTTTTTTTTAAAAAAATTAAAGTCTCAATTCCAAATATATATAATAAAAAAACCATTCATGATAATATGTAAAATAAAATAACATTTCACTTTTCTTATACTTTAAAACAAAATATATTTATTCATTCTTTACAGTTTCAACTGGTCCTAGACAGACTGCTAGGAACAGTCAAAACTGTAAAGAATAAATAAATATATTGTACTGGATGAAAGATTTTGATTTCGCATATACTGACCACAATAGCGCCACTAGTTCGAAAATTCGGAACTAGACATTTATTTTAAGGGTGGACAGGATATATGAACCTGAATGCACCGGACTAAACCCAGGGAGAGCAAGAGCTTGTGAATGTTGTTCAGACAATTGAGAAAACACGGAGACAAACATCAGCCAAAATAATTGCAAGAACTTTTTAAATTTATTAAACATATAACAAAATAAACATGAAAACTTGATCTACATTTTCTTACCAGATCTTAACCTTGAGTGTATGCGAGCATTAATACGTTAAATACCCAGGCGGACAAGTTCATTTCTCATCCATAACATAATAAGGGCTTATATCTTCCTGCTAGCAGTTCACCTAAACCAATTCCTTTTTTTTTTTTCATAGAGATTTAGAAAGATGGATGCTTGTGGAGAATAAATGGAACAGCACAGATGAGCTTTTCTTAGTCCGGAAAAGAAACATCGAAACTAAGAATGTCCTAATTCTGTAAAGTGCTCATGGACAAGTACGTTTAAACGAGCCAAGGTTAGTCTCACACAAGAAATGGTAAGATTACAGACTACGTAATCTGAACTATAGAAAATAAATCTCTACCAAGAAAACAGAACCAAATATTCGATAAACTGCCAGCCAAAAGATCAGCGGTCTGCAGAAAATGCAAACCAAGTTTGATTAAGTTTAACGACAAATAAAACAAACAAAAGGACAGGTGAGTAAAAGAAAACTACTAAGATCGGCCGGAGCATTTAGCAAGGGTTAATCATAGAGCAAAGAAAACATTAAGCATATAAAAGATCACTTGCCATATGCTCTCAAATAAGTAATATTTTAAGATGGAAAATCTTGCCACTAAAATTCTAATATAAAAAAAATACATTAATATTTAAATTAATAGGTCACACATCATAAATATAATTTCTTTTAAGATTAAGCTGAGATTTTTTAGAGACTTAATTAGAGATTTAGCAGTGATTTTAATATGGAAGGTAAGTTACCTCGAGGTAATATTAATTTCTGCTGTTCATGCAAAGTTTAGTTTATAAAGAGTCCTATATGGTGGCTTTAATTTACTCCAGGTTCAGAAGAATGGAGGCACTATTGGGATCAGATCTGAACTTGGCACTTACGTCATGATTGAGGTCACAATTTCGGAGCTCTGGAGGTTCATCTTTGGAAAGGTTTAGCCCATCATGTTGTGGAGATTCTTCATGGCATAGATTATAGGCATGGTGCCTGAATGGCCGCTACTATCATGGCAAATAGCAGAATTATTGTCGGTCAACAGAAATCCAACTTGGTGATTCCCGTTGAACGAATATCGAATAAAATCAGAATCACTTCAACAATGCAGCAGTTCAATAACAGAAAAATCTAGATGAATCCTCAATAACAGGAAGTTGAATAATCTGAGCAATCAGAATAAATAAGCTGAGTGACTAGAATACTCTCTCTGAATCTGAATGAATGAATCCAAAAAAAAAAAACCCAGAGCTATTTATGTCCATCGTTACCTCCCGCGCAATCTTTTATTGCAAGTTTCAATAAATTTCTATCTCCCGCTCAATCTTAATTAGAAAAACAACATCTGACAGGGCTTTATCTTACAAAATTAATTTAAAAAAAAAAAAAACATGCCAACTAAATCTCAGCTTTAAAAATAAATCTTTTTTTTTTTTAAATAAAATACTTTTATTAAACTTTGCTTGCTTTTAATTATTTTAAAAGAAAATAAGCATCATAAAAAAAAAAATTATTTTATACTAAAATCAATTGAGAATTAAAAATATAAGATTTCAATATAAATAACTATGTGTGTTATTGCACATATAAAACTTGGTTTTAATTTACATAATAGAACTTTTGAATCGGATAACGTATCCGTTTCAATATTTTGCTTTAAAGTATAAAAAAAGTGAAATGTTGTTATTATATGTTATATAAAAAAAGGCAAAAATAAAGAAGGAAAGAGAAAGTATTGAAGATTATGATAATATGTACTGTGTCCAAAACTCTGATTTAATAATAATAGATTCCAAAAGTAATAGTTTGAAAAATGATAAATATATATTTCTATAACATTCACTTCTGTTCTAGATTCAAGACTAAAGTAAAAAGACATTGGATATCAAAAAATGATATGTATATCTGATAGATCAAAAGTATTCTGTATACATTATTTCAGTATATTAGTTTACCTGTTCCACCATTTTTATGGGTTGCATGAAGATCAACATTGTAGTTCATCATTGTTTGAATCACATCTACTGCTCCCTTATCAGCTGCCCACATGAGTGCAGTACGACCTTCTACATCAGGCTCATCTGTGATATAATCCCTTTGTAAAAACACTTCTACAGCTTTCTGTTTTAGAAATAAAAAAACATTTAAAAATAATAAAAATTAAGTATTAAATTTAAGATTGAACTTAGCTTTAATATATATATGTTTTCTAATTTTTACAATTTAAATTTAAGTCAAATGTAGTACAGAAATACTTTTCATGTAAAATTTCCACAGTTTAAAACAATATTAATAATTCCAAAAATTTTCACATTTTAATTTATTTATATATATATAATAAATTTACATAAACTTAACAACATGCAATAATTAAACTGAAAACATTTGAGATCAATAATTGCTAAATTTCCATGATCTATGATTATAACCATAGATTTCCAAAAAATGTTTGCTCCAAAATATTATAATTCGTGGACTTATATTATATTATAAAATTACCTGACTACAAAAGCTATGGTCTGTAAATATAATTACCTTCAGAAAAAATTTTTATTTAATTATAACAAGATGCAAAAATTTTCTAATTAAATTCATGTTGTTTCACTTATCTACTAAATGATATACAGTGAATTAATAATAAATAAAAATCTTTATGTTACAAACATATATCAAAAATTATATAATCATAATCTAAGAATCAATTACAACATATGTAACCTTTGAATAATTAACTAATGGGTACTAGATAATATTGGTTAGGCAAGTTATATAGTAAAAATCAATTAAAATCAAGTTTATTTAATTATTTTAAATGCTGGTTACAATGTTTTACTTCTCATTTTCTTTCTAGATTATGATAAAAATTATCATCCTACCCAATAAATTATAATTGTATAAATCAGTGTTTCCCAATGCATGTCATAAGAGTTCCTCAGGTATATTGACAAAATATCAACATTTATACTAAAAAATTAATACAAACTTACTCAAATTAAAAATACATAAAATTTAGAAAAACAGTGACAAGTTACAATAATTCCTTTCTCTACTTCGTATTTATGTGAACTGGCATATTCATTAATGACTGAAATTGAAAGCAAAAAACGAGACTACTTTCCATAGAACAAAAACTCAAGAGCTTCATTATCTACAATTTTTCCTAGAATAAAGAAATTTTGTAAAGAACAACAAGCACAAATATGTGTAAGAGATTGTGGTCTGGGCCAACTGATGAGTGCTAGTTTAGCATGAAATGTGCATCTTGAGAATCATATATCTTTTTCATATATGTTTGGTCATATGTTTACGATTACATCACACAAGGTGTTAAAAGCAGATAGAAACAATTCCCTAATCTTGTGTGAGAGGGATGTAATGAAAATTACACTGTAGAAATTTTATTCATTATTGGAACAATAAGCACAAATATCGTAATAGGATTAAAACTTTTTGATTTTTTAAATAAAATATAAATATTATATGTGATAAAATTTATTTCTTTACAATAAATATAAAATGTGTATATTTGTTATTTTTTGTCCTAAAATTTCTGATGTGACCCAAAAATCTAATTAACTTTGAAATGAGTCACTGGTAAGAAAGGGTGGGAACCATTAATATAATTAATTGCTTGTGGAATTGATATGATATTAGAGTATTCAATTAATAATTAATAGATAAAGATATATATGATTTTTTAATCAGTTCATAATCGATTTAGAAATCTTTAAATAAAAACTCTATTACTATACCATTACGGTAAACTGCACCAACTCATTTATTTGTTTTTGTATTAAAAAAAAAAAAGATCAACTTTATAAACTATGTCAAGTTATCAATTCCTACAAATGATAAATAATTGTATCACAAATACAAAATTTACACATCTATTGTTGATTTCTTTCATATATACAATTATAAGTTCAATAAAAATCACTGACACTTTTTTCTTAACTATTTATATGAGTGCAGTATTGTTTTCGACATCAGATCAAATAACTATTTGATTTTAAAAAATCAATTTTAATTCAGGATTTTTTATTTTTATTACACATATTTAAAAAAAAATCTCAACATTCTGCCAAAGTATGTAAACTGTTTCTTCTGTATTATTTCAAGAAATTATCTTCAAACAATCATTACAAAATAAAGAAACAATTCAACTGAAACCTTCGTGGATCTGTTACAACATAATTGATTAAATTCACACGAGGACTACGAAAATTTTGGTTGGTCATTATACCATCAGCACTTTCTTCTTGACTAACAAAATCTCTTCATAACTATTTCTCTAGAGCTTTATAAAAACACACCAGCATCAATTATTTCAGAATTACTCTAGTCTAAACAAACTTATCTCCATTCATTTTTTTAACATGTTTTAACTACCGTTTTAGAAATGACCACAAAACTTAAGTATCAACTTAGGCTTATGAACTAATGCATCAGATTAAAATTTTATAGGATTTTTAAATCAATAACAGATCATATTTCTGAAAGCACCTTTGAGCTGATTTTACAAAGGTTTAAAACTATTTCATATAACTTGATAAGAATCTTTCTTTCTAAATCTATTATAAACTACATATGTCTAATGGATTTAATTCAGCAAGAGAGCAGTGAACTTAAGAGCTATTGGTTCTTGGATCGATAATCTGTTAAAAAAAGTTTTTGGTTATTTAAATGAAATGGCTATTATTAACCAACCATTTAGATGCTAAAATGTCAAATGACCTCCTGAGTAGATGACTATATGGTTATTATTATCAATATCTAGCATATTATACATTTACTATTTTTGTCCATATACGTAGATAAAAGAAATGATATGATTTTTTAATATTTTTCATTACAATAAAAATAGCTCAAGATCTTTCCATTTGAAGAATCTCATAAAAAGATATCAATAAAATAAGTATGAATATTAAAAACTCAAAAAAAAAATTAAAAATCTTTCCCATTCTATTTGAAAATAAAAAATACTTATTAAATGTTTTAAGTTTTAATAAAAATGAGAGGCAAGATGTATGTTTAATCTATGTAGATTCACTGAGAAATAATACTTCAACTAAAACTTACTTTTAAAAGCAATAAAAATTAATGATTTACATTTAAAAAATTCTGTCATATTTCCTAGAATTACAAAAACTGAAAACAAAATAGTGTTAAAAGATGGTCATTGAATAAATTAACCATAAGACTGGAATGTATTGCTACACTTTTCGTCATTACATCTACAGACACCCTCATATGATACGCTGTTGATTATTCAATACTAACGTCTATACAGACTGTCATAATATGTCAATTGTAATGTTCACACGCTAGCGACGTTAAGTCAGTGTTGACTTCAACAACATCAAGTGTTTAAACAATTTACAGGCCGCAAGATATATGAGCGGCCTTGTAAATGGCATGTTTCTGTGCTTTTGCATGGAAAGAGCGCCATCAGGCGGTATGGATCATCTGAAGTTGTAGGACCGAATCAAGCAGAAAATTGACAAAAGATTCCATACCAAATATGAAAACAATATTCTATAGATACTTACATTTAATTTTTGTGCATAGTAAAAATTTACATGAAAAAGAAATATTCTTAATCATAAATATTTATAAACTTGTTATATACGAGTCTTAAAAAAAGGTAAAAAAATTTAAAATCTATATACGATAAGCATGCTTTCGACAAAACACTGCCAGAATCATAATGCTGTCTTATTTCACACAAGGAAATACCATTTAGTATTAATCGTAAATAGAAAAACAAATTTCTAGGAAGAAAATTTGCTAATAAAAAATATATAATTACATCAAGAATGCTACAAAGAAATGTAACACTCACTCTTGAGAAATTGGATGACTCATAAAAAATTTCAAAATCAAAATTGAATATATTTTTTAAAAAATAAAGTAAAACTGATAGCTAAAAAAATTAAAATATTGTATGTTACATATCCTTTTACGAACCCCCACCCTTCCTCTTAATTAAAACATATTGTAGTATATTGAGTTGCTGTGCACAAGTGGCTAAGAGGTTGAAAACGATCAAAAGAAAAAAGAAAAATTTTAAAGTAACCGAAAAATGTTTATTATATCTTACCAGTTGGCTTCACATAATTATTGATGTTAAAAGTTTAATTAGTTTGATGCAATAAAATTCCATTACGTTGTTTATAATGTGAATGACATCTTCAAAATTATACTACTTTATATAAATAAGTATGACAATTAAATGTGCTATTCAAAATATTTTTAGAATAATAAGTATGGATGTAACCCATACTAAACAGTTTAAAATTTAAACTTAATTCCCTTGATCGATTCATCACTATAATCAATTTTTAATATTATTTTCAAATTCAAGCTACATCTAGCAAAACTACTGTACTTACGTAATAATTATTCTGAGCTGCGTAGTGTAAAGGAGTTGCACCATTTGAATCTGAACTTGCATAATCCGCTTTTCTATCAAGTAGCAAAGCTACTATATTGGCATGACCTGAAAACGAGCAATAATATTTCATATACCTAGTTGACATATGTGAATGGCATTTTCTTATTGTAACAATATGTGCATTTTGATTTAAACTGAGTTGCTTTGCGTATATGAGTGATTTTTTTACACAATACTCTTGATATTTTTTTACTTTAAAATAATGGCCCTCCATCCATCTTATTAATTTTAATTGATTAAATTAAATAAGTATTTAAAAACCAAGCACTCTTCACAAACCTGGGAGCTTAATTGTAAGTATAGGGGATTTGAACTCAGATTTTCAAGCACCCTTCAACTATCCACGCTATTTCATAGAACTGATACACATGACCACACACACACATATGTGTGGAAAATGATAATCTGGACCAACTGATGAGCGCTGGTTTAGCATGAAATACATATATTGGTGATTATTTATCTTCTCTACATGTGTGTGGTCACGTGTATCAGTTGTATGAGATAGTGTGGATAGTTGAAGGGTGCTTGAAATTCCAAGTTCAAATCCCCAATACTTATAATTATTAGGAAAAAAAAAACATAGAGTGATGACTAGAAAAAAATTAAACTTTTAGTAAAGAGTGGAGTTTTTTTTTATTTATTCAGCATTTAATAAAACCATGTAATTTTTCTTAATTATGTGAGGATAAAAACAAAACTTATAAAGCCAGTTGCTTGAAATGTCATGTGATATTCAAGTGCAATCTTTTTATTGACTCAACTTTCCTCATCTAGGTATTAATCCAGAAAGCTTTCGATCTCAAATCCACCATTTAACTTTTGCACTAAACTGCAGAAATTTTTATATCTATATTTAGAAAAAATTTACAGCACTTTTATAAATCATTATTAACATCAATGATTTTACAATTATTTGTACTGCTTTAATGAAGTATCCATTAGGCATGGCACCCTATTTAATTTGGAATGTTAGGTCACTTTTAAGCACCTTTTCTAGTCCTTTCCACTTTCATAGTAGCCAAAGGCATTCTTAAACAAGATACCTAAATATAGAATCTTTGCCAAGTTATTAATTATACTATCCCGCATGCAAAAATCACAAATAAAACTTGCAGTTTAATAAACCTGCCTTCATCATTTTCTAGTTTGGAATCAGAATTGCGATGCATGTAACTGAAGAATAAATAAATGAGTACACAAGGACACAATTCCATTATCACTGTTAGTGTAGGAGATGATGATGGCATAAGAACCTCAGTACCCAATTTTTGATTAATCAATATCTTATTCTATAAAACAATACAAGATGGTCTTGATGTAGCCTCATTTACATATCAAAAAATGATTTCATAATCCACTACCTGTAGCCCAAGTTGATAACCTGAGTATAGCACATGATAAACTATACATTTTTAAAGTGAAGATTTTTGTGGTTAAATGGATGAACATATATTTTGAATTTGTTAGTGTGCATATCTGTCTATTATTAATATTAGTATTATCCTGATATTTTGATCGAATCACGTTAGCTAATGACTGGATAGCAGAGATTATTCAAGATAGTTACAAAGATTACTGTTCTAAACCAGCCAAAACAGCTGATATAATGCTAACATAAATAACAGGAAAATATATGCACGAATAAATCAGCCATATATTCGAACATATATGGTGATAATAACGGTCCGAGCTAACTTAAATCATGAATCTTCAATCAGCAGTCAAATAACTGTTATAAGTAAAATATAAATTCCATTATGGATTCCATTCTTCATTTTAATCTAATATCTTAATATAGGTAAAGACAACTGGTGCAGGACTTTTAACAGACTGAGATTTTTATACTAGAAGTTTAAACAAGCTTCATTAAGCAAGCAAATATAACCTGTTTTGAAAACACACTAATAAATAGTCATTTTTAAAATATTCAAACTTCACTGTTTTTATTATTATTTAAATAATAAACTTGATTTTGTGTAAAGTTAAATGGTTTATAAATATAATCACAGACTACAAATACAATCAAATCTTTAATAAGTAGTTATGAAACTGATCACTGAATTTTTATGATCTGGTAAAAATGATGCCATAGGTCAACATTGGAGCAAAATAAGTTAAAAAAGAATCAATTGTCTTACCATTGAAAATTTCAAAGAAAATATGCTTAAATTTATCAATGTACATTTTAAATCAGATTTAAGAGTTTAAACCGATATTTCACTAATCAATTTTGTAGTGATATAGAGTTTCTTTCTTATGCAGATATATATTAATTGCATTATTCTAGTCAATATCTAAAAATTAATCAATAGAATATTGACAATTTATTGTCAAAGAACAAGTTGCTTATATTTTACTGATTAATGTTAAGCATTAGCTGGGGTTATATGATTTACATATGACATATACATTAATCTAAATATTCACAGAGGCAAAACTCTTCATGCAGTAGCGCCACTCAGTGCAGGCCAGAGTATTCACAATGGATGCCAGAAGATTTGTGCATAAAATCCCTATCTATTGCTTACTCATCCAATATCTCCGGACTAGTTTCTAGCTTGTGTCTTTTATCAGTAAGGAATCTTGAATCTGAGAGCACTGTACCTAGATCTTAGGATCTAATGCAACCCTCAAGCAGCTACCTTTTACTTTTTTAGATCTACGTGCAGTGCTCTCAGATCCAAGGTTCCTTACTGATGAAAACCACAAGCTTGAAACTAATCTGGGGATATTGCATGAGTAGGCACTAGATGGGAATTTTATGCACAAACCTTCCTGCATCCATTGATTACTCTGGCTTGCACTAGTTTTGCTTCTGTGAAAAATAGCTTGTGTAAGCATAAAGAATGGTGATCATGTGATGTTTGATGGTTTAATCTAAATATAGTAATTGAAAGGATAAACAATCATTGGTAAAATAATAGTATCATATACTGATTTCCATTTAGTATAAAATTAAAACATTATATCTGAAAGAATTGTCATAATAATAATATAAAAAACAGAAATCGATTTACAATAATTTAAATATAAAAACAAAAAATTTCTTCTAAAAACCAAATAAATATACAAAATATTAAAGAATCTGCATTTCAAGAAAACAGCGCATATTTTTTTAAATTCTACATAGCCTATTTGAGTAAATAAAAACTTTATATAAATACAGATAAAGATGGATAGACACAAAGAGAGTTTGAACAACTTATATATATAAACTAGTCAAATACACAAAAACATATATAAATACAGATAGAAATGGATAGACATACAGATAGATTGAACGATATATATATATAAACGGATTGAAAGATATAAACAGTCAACTAAATAGACATACAGTGTACTCAAACTAATTAGTATAAGGTATTATTTACCTAAAGCAGCAGCCCAATGTAATGGAGTCCGAAACATGTTGTCTAATGGGTTAATATTGCACTTTTCAACAGAAGTCTAGAAATAAATAAAACAAAATTTAGGAAAGTTACAACAAAAAAAAAAATGTACAAGCTACAAACAAGCTTATGATGTAAACCAATGGAGGCTAGGTATTTAAATGATACAGACAGTGCTTAGAGAAAATAATAGAAAGCAAGATAAAAATGTAGATCACAAATAGGCATATAAAAATACAATAATAAAAAAAAAATGTATAAAATAATAGCATTAAACTTTCACATCACCCACCTCTCTCCACTCTATCTAATAACACTGATACACCTAAACACATATATGCTGAAAAGATAAATAATCACCAATATACGTATTTCATGCTAAACCAGCAATCATCAGTTGGTCCAGACTATCATCTTTACACACATATACCGTATAAGTGCTCAGATATATATTAAGATAGACTATCCTCATAGTTTAATGGACAGGCTTCAATCCACTCCATTAAACTATGAGGATAGTCTATCTTAATATATATCTGAGCACTTATACTGTAAATGTGTGTAAAGATGATAGTCCGGACCAACTGATGATTGCTGGTTTAGCATGAAATACGTATGTTGGTAATTATTTATCTTTTTGGCATATATGTGTTTAGGTGTATCAGTGTTATTAGATAGAGTGGAGAGAGGTGGGTGGTGTGAAAGTCTGTGCTCATATACCCTATATTACATATATATAGCCACAGGTATATAACAAGCCTGTGTTTCAGTTACTAAAATAATAGCATTGAAAATCTACATATAACCTATTTTAAAGAAAATTTTATTTGACTCTAATGTTGGTCTACAAATATTATGTGAAAGTAATCATCAAAGTTACATGGTCAGTGTTATTAGTAATAAATTTATATTTAATAAAAGTGCTTTATCAACAAATTTTTTAAAGCACATTACAAAGATCAAACTTTTATACAAAAGTGATATTTATTTTTCTACACTTTGTTTACAGTAATCAAAACAACTGATTGCTAAAGGGAAAGAGATATCACCAGTAACCATTGGCATATTACTTCTTTATGATACCATGTGACTTCTATTTCTACATATGAAATCTGGTGTCAAATGATTAAATTGGTGTTTATCTAAATGGCTATGAGTAAGAGTTACCATTATCCTATAGATACTATTATTATATACTGCTGAGAAAAAAGAAATGAAATACTTCATTATAAAAATCAAAGTTAAATAACATAAGAAATATTACAGAATGAAAAAATTAAAAATAGATTTAGATAATAAAATTTTGTTATTTTAGTTTTGCTAACCAATTAGTTTGTATTATATCTCAACTTACCTTCAACTAATGGACTAGTCCAGATTCTATTTTATCTTCGTAGGATTGAGCATTCATCACCACAGTCCAATAGATATATGAGTAGATAACATATCCAATGGCAGTAACAGGCCAGATGATAATGGTCATAGAATTGGATTGTTTCCATTATGAAAAGGGATCTGGCTATAAATAGTCAGTCAGTTGGAGGTAAAGTTAGAAACAACTATTTACTGCCAGACCAAAACAGCATTATGCACATTGTCCACAATATGGTTAAAGCAGTGAGATAGGTTTGAATTAGAACTGGAAACTGCTAAAAACTAATTCAGACATGAGGCAAGATGTCACAAAACAGCCAGTAATGTCACCATATCTATTCACAAGGCAAACTGTCATGTTACTGCTGGAATTGGTTGATAAGTTTAGAAGGATATCTGAAGTCCCTTATATTAATAATTGCACGGTAAATAAGCACTATACCAAGCCAACAATATCAGATGAAAATATAACCACATATATATTGTAAATATGCATTTATATATTTGTTTTATAAATAAATATCGAAACATATTTTACGAGTTTGTGTTTGTTATTAATCATACAGTAAACGTAACTGTTTGACAGATTGATTTTTTGACTAGAATGATTACACCTGTCCAACATCAAAATGTAAACTATCATTATTTTTAGAACTATGATGACTTTATTTTAATAATAGTTCCTTCGTTTTTACAATTTATTGTGTATATGCTAGTTTGTTAATTTTATTTTAGTGGAAAAACTTATTGAATATTTAATTTATTCATGAGTATTATTCATGAGTATACATATATAACCACTTAAATTGATCACATTTAGACTATAATTAGTTTTGTTGTCTTTGTATTTAATATATGAATGTACAATCAAATTATTTCTGTTTGATCAGGTTGTTTTTTTTTCTTTTTATATTTTCAATAATCTTTATGCTATGGTGTTTGTTAATGAATCCCGTAGTAAGTGCTATCTATATAAGTAGACTATTTATTATAGTAAATTCAAAATTCAATATTTATTTCTAATCGCAGGTGGTTAAAAATGAGATTCTATCTCTCTCCCGCTGAAGAATGAATATCATTTGTACAATTTATTCGTTAAGCTATAATTCAGGCACACAATTGGTTAAAGCTCTAATTTCAGTACTAGCAAAGGTTGGCTTTTATAACAATAAGCTCTAAGCTTAAGTGGTTCACCTATGCTACTTAAACTCATGCTTATAGGTGAATGTGTGTACATTCGTAATGAGCACATGACCAAAGGGGTATTCCCTTCGCTATATTGAATCTAGATTTATAATTCCATTATGTTTTTAAGATATTCAGATAATATAAAATCAGTAAGTTAGTTAAGATTTTTATGAAGTGTACTATGATCTAAAAATATTTACTCTTTTATAAATATTACTGTAAAAGCATGCAAACTTTTTTTTATTTTCTACGGAAAGGAATGAGTCATATTAAAGTTATAATTCTAAATCCAAATCCATTAGATTGCTTTTTATCAAAGAATATTTTTATAATATGATAGAACTTTCAAGCGACAATCTTAAATATTTTGAATGAGTGATGTAACTGTCTTAATTATGTAGTAGCTTCTATTATAAGTATTGATATTTTATGTTATTCAACTGTTGAACATAATGGTATAATATTGTAAAATTGCTCATTTGTTTTATTAAATAACAGTGAAGTTGCATATTTACAATTTAGTATTTCTTAATAAATAGTAGCGTAAGAAAATATTAATGCAATTTTACATTTATTTTTGGTGTATTTATGGTGAAGGGAATCAAATAATGATACTATATTAAAATTGTGAATAATTCTAAATTAAAATCAGCCATTTGTATTAATCAAAGATAATGCTTAAATAGAATTTAAAAAATGATTGTTTTCAAGTCAATAATTTTTTTCTTACCAAAGCCGCCACAATAGTTTCATTCCCATCAGTAGCAGCTAAATGTAGTGCTGTTCGACCTTCATAATCCTGCCAGTTTATCACACTTGGAGCATTCTCCTATTGAAGGAAAAAATCCATGTCTTAAATGAAAATTGTTCTGCATTAAAAAAAAATGTATACTAGCATAATTTATTCCAAACTTACTAAGAGAATTTTTACTGATGCCACTGCAGAGGAATCCCTACAACTTGCAGCAAAATGTAACGGTGTTTTTCCATCGATATCAGGAATTCCAATGTTAGAATCCTTAAAAGTCATATAAATTCAATAACATGTTTACAGTTGATAATGATTTATAAATTCATAGAGTAAATAATCGTTAGAAGATATTCAAATGATTATTTAAAAAAAAGCTAGAAAAACCTCAAATTCTATCAAATGTATAAATATTGTGTATTACTTACATACTCACAAGCACACACACACACATATATGTATTTTAAAAATTTTTCACAAAATATGATATAAAACTATTTACTATTTGATTAAATACATATATATATAATTATTAATTAATTGTAAATATTAATCATTTAATTTTAAACAAACATTTTTTAAATAAAAATTCTGAAATTATTATTACTCACACCAAATTTAATGTGATTCAACAAAAATACAATGACAGAATTTTGGGCTGCCTATGAAATGGTTCTTATAAAACTTTCTTACTAATATTAATATACTTGTAATGTGATGTGATGTATTTGGCTTCTCCTTAAACGAAGTCAAGAATATCTCAGCAACTATGCTCAGATAAACCTGTTAGCCACTTTATTTTCCATTCCCCACTCTAAGTCTTCCCATATTCTGCCCCATCCCATTTCCACAACATAATCTTTGTCAACTCTATGGCCTTTAAATCTAAATCCCCCTTATCTTTTCACAAACCCAGCATAAAAACTAATAACTCACTTTCTGTATAGTCACTTTGTTCATACCTATTCTCCCATAACTTCATTATCTGTACCCTTTCTGCTTTCAAGCATCTACATTCAATCAACAGATGCCTAATATTTTCTATACCTTCCTTACACAATTTGCACACTAAATCACCCATAGTTTTCCATTTACATGTATATTCTCTTGTTGCTAAAGAACCAGTTCGAGCCTTAAACAATAAACTACTTTCCTTACTATTATCATAAATTAACTCACTTCCAATATTCCGTTTACTTCTATATATATTTAAACTCTTCTTACCCTCCATACTACTTCTCCATCTCTCCAACTCCCTATTTTTTATTAATCCTTCTAATCTTTTATCCCATTCCTTACCACTATAACACTCAACAATCCCCATAACACAATCATCCCACCTTTTATACAAGTATACCGATATAAATTCTTTATCCAAATCTTTTGCATACCGCATTACCTTTCTCACCCATCTTGTTACCTGCCCTTTACTCATAACCCAATTAAACACTATTTTGGCTATTCTTTTACTATCCATAAAATGCAACCTACCAAACATTTTCCATTTTACTTTTTGCATCTCTCATATAGAAACTTGACCATCCCATTTCTCCTTGAATTGCCTCCTTTGCTGTCCACATCTCTGCATCTAATGCATGTCTTCCTACTTCCCTTTGTACTTTCTCTAAATAATCTAAAATCCTTTTACTAACACATAATGCATCATTACCATAAGTTAACCCTGCTACTGCAACTCCCTTCCATACAATTCTAGCTACATCATATTTATTATATGAAAATACTGTTAGTTTCTTTACCAAACCCTTTCTTTTCTTTGCTTCATTTACCAATTTTTTCTCCCATTCATCCCAGCAATTTTCCTGATTACATAAGATGATTCCCAAATACCTATATCTATCCACCACACTTAACTTTATATCCCCCAATAAAAAAAGTACATCCTCTCTTTCCCCAGTATTCACCATCATTATATTTGATTTTTCTTCACTAAATTTAATCCCCATCTCTTTATCCACCCCTGCACATGTCCTCAACATAATATCCATATCTCCTCTTCTTTCTGCACATAAAAAGATATCATCTGCAAAAAAAAAAAGACCCGACAAAGTATATACTCCTTTGCCACCTATTAACGGTATCTCTACCCCTCTTCCTAGTCTTTCTATTGCTTTCTCCATTTCACTCAAAAACAGCAAAAACAAATCGGTGACATAGGGCATCCCTGCCTTAATCCCACCCCATTTTTAACTTTAACTGATTCTATATCCCCTAATTGGTAAGTATAATAATTATTTTCATATAATTTCTTAATAATATTTACTAAAGCTTCATCCATTCCCAAATTGGCTAATCTTACCCATAATCTATTTCTATTTACTCTATCATATGCTTTCTCTATATCTATAAAACTCATATATAATGATCTACCCGAATTCCTACTCATCTCCATAAGTTGTGTAACTACAAACAAACTATCTCCTATACGCCTATCTGACCTAAAACCTCCTTGCATTTCCCCCACTACATTATTCTCTTCCATCCATTTTACAACTCTTCCAGCTACCATATATGCAAAAACTTTATATAAAACTGATATTACCGCTATCGGTCTATAATTATTTAACTTTCTGTGATCCTTACCCTTTCCTTTAAATAATAATCTTATTCTTGTATTACTCCAACTACCCGGAAAAATTGTTTTCTGTGCCATCTTATTAAAACATGATAATAACTTTGCTTTTGCTCTATGCCCTAAATTCATTACCATCTCTGCTGCCCATCCATCTAAACCTCTTGCCTTTCCACTTTTCAATCTCTTTCCTGCCTCATTCAATTCATTTTTTGTGAACCTAATACTCCCATTACTAACTGCTTTCATGTTTTCTATCACCAATTCCTAACATCTTTTCTATATCCATTACATATCTATTTAAGATTTTCTCTAGCTCGCCTCTAGAGCTACATTCTATTCCTTCATCATCTATTAATACTATCTCTCTTTCCCCTACATTTCTCCTTTTAATGTAATTCCAAAATTTTTTACTTCTATCTCTTCCACTTTTATTAATATCCTCCAACAAT
The DNA here is from genome assembly GCA_028023455.1 of Epiperipatus broadwayi. Lineage (NCBI taxonomy): Eukaryota > Metazoa > Onychophora > Udeonychophora > Euonychophora > Peripatidae > Epiperipatus > Epiperipatus broadwayi. The sequence continues at coordinate 214,584 of JAQFVV010006326.1, forward strand.
TTACTATTTAACATCATCCTCTCTCTATAATTATCCATTTTAGCTAGCTTCTTCTTTTCTAAGTACTTTCCCCATTTAGCATTAATATCATTTTCACTTTCTTTATTCTTAATAGCACACCTATACTCTCTGCATGCTTTTTTCCTCTCTTTTACACTTTTACTAACTCTCATTTTTTTATTACTTTTATTCTTCTGCATATTCTCGACTAAAACCCTATTTGCCATTTTTTCTATTTCACCACACCAATCCTTATATTCATCCCCAACCAACTGCTCCATGGTTTCTTCAACTTTTATTTTATACTCTTCCAACTTATTCCTATCATTCACTCTCCATCCACATCTTTCACTATTATTTCTACCTTTATTTCTATCCTCCACCACATTACTAACCATTTCTATTACAATAAAGTTATGATCACTATTACATACTCTCTCTTCATTATCAAACACCTTAATTCTCCGTATTTTATTCATTCCCTCTTTCTCTACCAATACATAATCTTTTGTGTGAAATACATTATTCCTAGACCATGTGTATTGTCCATCATACACATTTGATAAATTCCCAATGCTCAAATTTACTCTTTGACAAAATTCCTTAAAAAACTGATCATTCTTATTATCTACATCATCAATTTCTTCAATATGTCCATTCATATCCCCTATAACCATTATTCTCTTCCCCTTTTCTTTAAAACTCTGTATATCCTTAACTAGGCATTCATATACACTATTGTTCCACTCCATTACAGTTTGACTATCTCCAGTGGATACACCACAGCCACCATCCATTCTTGTCTACCCAACCTTATTTCAAACCACAAATGCTTCTGACATTTAACAGTATTTAAATATTTTCTCGATATAACACCTATACCACCACCCCTTTTTTCTTTTTCTTTTCTGTTTATACCCTGCCATACTACCTCTTCCAAAATAGGTTCTTCTTCTCTTAGATGAGTTTCCACTACTGCTAATACCTCAAGCCCTTCATTTTCAATTGCTTTATTTAATTCCAGCTATTTTTTTGGTCTCCTACCACCTTGCATATTCAAAAACCCAATTTTAACAATTTCTTCTTTCCTAACTACTCTTTTATAAATTCTTTTGATTCCTTCTTCTCCATTATGTTTATAACAAACTTTCTTACCGCTAATCTTACAAAACCATTCCCTCTCCACATCTACACTTATATCTAAATCAACCATCTTTTGCTTATTTCTTATATCTCCTTCATTCTTCTTCTTTTTGATAATATTACAATTTAAAAGCCCACCCCCTCTTTAGAAGTTTCCCGAATTATATTCTTTAAATATCAGACTCCCTAAAACTTCACTTCCTTGTTTTCCTAAGCGCAAACCATCTTTACTATACAACTCCCTCTTTCCAATAAACCAATCCCATACATCCACAAACACAACATTATTTCTCTCACACAATTTTTTCACTCTCTCATTTATAGAACATGCCCTATCTAACAAATGCCTCTTATCAAATCTTGTAATAGTCCCACTACTCCTACTCTTCCTTTAATCTCTCTCAAATTCCTAATCAATTCTATGTACTCATCCATTATTTTCTCTGATGACTCTAACAAATTATTAGTCCCTACCATTACATATACATCTCTACTACCTTGCTTTCTTACTTTATCTGTTACATCCCTAATTTTTGCTCCAGGCAAACATACTCTAACATACCTGCTTCTATTTTCCCTTGCAATTATATCCCCACATTCTCTTAATAGTGAATCTCCTATCAATACTGTCTCATAGTCTACTTTCTCTACTCCATCTGTAACCTTTTCTACCACCTTCTGAACCTCCTTATCCATTTCTTCCTTATCATTTCTACTCAATAATTCCTTTATCTCCTCACACTTCGTCTCTAACAATTTTAATTTTACTTCTACATCTTTCACTTCTTCCTCTATCTTACTTATTCTCTGGCTAACCATCTCTATACTACTTCCTCCACCCATATTTCCTGACACTCCACTAAAACTATACTCTGTCCTATCTTTCTTAACTACATTTTGCTCCCTCTCCTCTGACTTTCTCTCCAGACTACCTACACTTAAAAACCACTTTCTCACCTCTTTAATCACATTTAAACACTGACTACATATCCAGAAACCTGTTACATCCTTCCTATTCTTATTCAAACATTTCAAATGATACACCTCAGTACACACTGTACACTCTACTAGTGCTCGTCTAACTCCTTTCTGCCGATCGTATAAACATTGTGCCATGCAAATGCAACCCATATTCTTATTTTTCAAGTCACGTATTCTATATGTGACTTTATAATACCTCTCCTATTCTTCAAACACCCTTATACTGAAAAATAAAAAACGTTTTTATTTTTTCCCAAGCTTGATCAAACTACAACCACATGTGTACTAATGTTAGGCCTTTTATCTCAAAATAAGTGCCTAATTTAAAATTTAAAAAACCTTCAGTAACAAACTTAACTAAAACAACTTAAATTTACATACAATTTTTTATAAATACCTCTTTGTAATACCTCTCCTATTCTTCAAACACCCTTATACAGAAAAATAAAAACTTTTTTACTTTTTCCCAAACCTGATCAAAACTATACCCACGTATTTTCTAACGTTAGGCCTCCCAAACAAACGTTGCCTTTTTTTCTCAAAACAAATACCTATTTTAAAATTCAAAAAACCTTCAGTAACAAACTTAACTAAAACAAATTAAACTTACATACAACTTTTTTATAAATATCCTTATGCTATCACACATTCAACAAGAACAACTTTTTTAAAAAAAAACTTCTAACCCTAAAATGGCGAACGAAAATCTTTCAGACAGTTAAACACAAAAATTTTCAATCTTTCAAATAACTCATTCTCTCAATCACAATTTATACTTTCATTCACAATAATTATTTTTTATATTACTGCTCTCAAAAGATCAATCTCACACACAAAGAAAAATAGAACCAAAAAAAATTTTAAAAATATCAAAATTCAACTTAGCTCCGTTTCCTCTGTTGACAAATAAAGCTATAATTTACATCTTCATCATTACTGAATTCTTTATAGGCATTATTTTCATTATGGAAGTTGCATTTATTGAGCTCTAATTAGTGTAGGTCAGTTAACTTAGTATACCATTTTCATTATTTTCACTATACAGAACTTCATTATTATATTTGTGTTTAGATCAAGATTGAAAAGTACTTTAACAATTGAATTCTTAGAAGATAAATAACTATCTTGGAATTAGTGTAACAAGAGATAGTGCTAAAACTGGAATTTATTCATGATGCAAAGAATTCCTTAATTTTCTCAAGTACAACATTCATGACATTCACTTTAGCTCTTCACAGTTATAATCTTCTTTCCTCTCTTCTTCCTTTTCATTTTATAGCCTTTGTATATAAAGATAAATCTTCCCATCCACCTCAATGTGTTTTCTTTCTTGTTTTTCATTATCTGGTAATTATTTCTAATCCATTGTTTTTTCTTTCTTCACTTGTTTTTCTTTCTTTGTTCTTTTTCCCCCCTCCTAATAATTATCATTAATCAGTTTTTTTCTTTCTTGGTTCTTATATCCATTTATAATTAAAGCTTATTGATTACCTTTAAATAGTTGCTTTTTGACTAATGCAACATTAATTAAATTTACAAAAATATGTATTTTTAAGTATAAAATTCATTTCCGACTTTTAGAAACTCCAGTCTAAATTAAAGCTTATGACTTCTCTTTTCTCCAACATTCGCAACACTTAACAGCCATATAGAGAACTAATTTTTTAAAAAGAGAATCATTACCCAATTTTTAAATATGGCTGCATAGATCTGATTTTAGTTTGTTATCTATAAATTACTTTTCATTCTTTAACTAGGCTAAATGTATACTATAATAAAGTTTAAAGTAGAAAATGCATAAGAGCATTAAACTCAGCTTTTCACTGGTCAATAATCCAAAACCTGTCTGGTGATGTGGATATAATATTATTAGGGCACTATACCTCAAATTTCCAATTAATGACTCTGGAGTCGAGTGATGGGAACTGTTCTTGAAAGTTTATGTTAAATATGAACAACAATTTTCTTCCAACCTCACTATGTTTATGCCATCTTCTATAAGCTTTAATAATCAATAGATCTTATCCACTATTGTCCTATTCAAATATTCCCAGATTAGTTTCCAGCTTATGGCTTTCATCAGTAAGATGTTTATTGATTTTTGACCTTTCCTTTAGCAGTCAGTTTATTATACTTTCAAGCTACCAGCCTAAAGTGAAAAACCTACAATTTTTTTTACAACAATTCTGACAAAGAATAGATGTGCCTAAGGTTATTAAAAAAAATGAGGTCACCATGATAATATTTTTAACTGAATTGAATTCAGATTTACATAACTACGCAAGAAAATTGTCTTGCATTGAAAAAATTTAGAGGTTTATCAATTTTCTGGCAATTTCTATTTGACTATTTACAACTACACATTACTTTATAAGTCAAAAAAATTGCAAAAAAAAAAAACCCAAAACTTTCTAATATTAAATAGGACATTGTTGGATTTTGTAATGTTAGAAGAAAAGATATTTGATTACTTTAATATAAATTTATTGAAAACATAAATGGAATAGGATTTACTATAAATAAAAGATAATACTGCAATCTTATGATGATCGAAAGTTTATGAAGTAGAATTTTAAGTTTAAAGCACTAAAATATCACATGACCACCAATTCTTATGTTTACACAGTTTGCAAAAACAATAGCAACTCTCTCCATACAGTTATACCATCCAGTGCAATTCATAATACTCAATGGATGCTAAAAGATTTGGGCATCAAAATCCCTATGTAGTGCCTATACATCCAATATCTCCAGATTAATTTCTAGCTTGTGGCCTTCATCTGTGAGGAATCTTGGATCTGAGAGTACAGACTATGTAAACATATGAAATGGTAGTCATGTCATGTATTAGAGATTTAATACCAATCCTGGCCAAAAGATGATAGCGACAAGGATTATTAAAAAGCAGTTCAGATATGTATGACCATATAAGTATGTTAGCTGAAATTGAAAACATTATTGTACTTTCATTTTGGGCTCATAGTTTTATAGTTAACTAAAAAGGGTAAAAGGTGATTTCATTGGATCCAAAGTTCCAGGTGCAATGTTCTCAGATCAAATGCTCTTCATTAATGAAGACCACAAGCTAGAAACTAGTCTGCAACTATTGGATGACTAGGCATTTGATAGGGATTTTAAATGCATAAACCTTCTAGCATCCACCGATTACTATGGTTTGCATTGGGTGGCACTACTGTATGGAATGAGTAGCTTATGTTAAGTTTAGTTATTCAAATTAATGGAAGATACCAAATGGAGAGAATTCAGGTTTACGCTCTAACAAATTTTCATTCTGATGAATAAATAAAGAATTATTATATAGATAAATAGAATGCTTTTGATCTGACCAATAATAGATTGAAATTCACATGGGAAATTTTGATACTAGAATTGGAAAACAATTGAAAAATATAAATGCTGTGCACAGATTGTAGATATGAAATCAGAAATAAGAGAATATAAGGCTAGTGAAATTTGCAGAGGAAAAAAATGCATATCACAAAATCTTTTTTTGTTTTCTCAAAATCCAAAGCAAAAAAGAATATAGAACCATCCAAACGATATAACAGCTGAATTGGATTATATTTGTTAAAGCAAAATTAGAAATACGTTATTAACAAAGACAATATCAATAGTTGTTTAATCTATCTTTCAGAAATATTCTAAATGAATTTTAGCTAGAACTACAAATTGTTTATAAATATTAACAGATTTTGAAAATAAGTCAGACTTCAATGAGATCATTAAGAAGATAACACATACTACAAAGAACAGCAATTGATTTTGGACGTAAGCAAAACAATATATTAAAAAAAGAAACGAAATAAGATGAAAGCATTTTAAAATGATCCACTTAGAAGATAATATTCAGAAGTCTGAAATATAGTACAAAAAAGTTAGTGATGATACAAAATAGCAAGAAAAGCTACAGAAAAAAAATAAAGATCTCAAAAACATAAAATATCTTAGTATTGAAAGAAAATAAAAAAGATAGCCACATTACTAAATAGAGAAATGACATTATGAAGTGTGTGAAAAAATTCTACACAAAAGTATGCAATAACAAAGAGCAAAAAAAAAACAAGAAATAAACCCTTATAATTATGGCAATCTCTTAAAATAGCAAGAATTTTAAATGAAAAGATTAAATCTATCCAGAAAAAAATGATAGAATCATTATAAATATTTCAAAAGCAGATGAAGAAATACAGAAAATGCTAGAACTGCTATAGACCAAGTGTTTAAATAATACAGATGAGCCAGATGATTTGAAGAATGCATATTGACATTTATAAAAGTGACAAAAAAGATAGGAGATATTTTAAACCCATCAAGAAGAACTTTACTAAGAACACTGCAGAAAAACTCTTACAGTCAACTTGTTTAAAAGATTTGTAAATCATGAAAAGATATTTAATTCTATACGCATTTTGATTAAAAGTTTGGAAGATCAAAGTAGAGATTCAAAATGTTATCAAATTCTGATGGATACTTATTTCAATGCAACAGAAATTATTAGACTGCACGATGATACTAAGAAAGTTAACAAAGAAGACAGTGTGGCATAGTGATTCCTTATCTCCAAAACTTATTTGTAGCAGTATTGTGAACTAAAATGAAAAAATAAATAAGGGAATAAAATAAAACTTACTTTTTAAGATAATGTAGTTGCTTTTGCAAATAACGTTTCAGAGCTTTCAATAAAAGAAGAAAATAAAAGATTGATAGTAATGTAATAGAAAAACTTAAAAATTATAAATACCTTGGACACAGGATTAATATAGATGAAAAGATAATGGATAAAATTAACCATAAAACTAATCTTGGATAAAATAAGTTGGGTTGAAATAATTTAATACTTATAGTAAATATAATAAATGCTTGGAAAAAAGGATTTTTAGTAAATGGTATTTTACCAGTGTTTACTTATATATAGACGGAACTTGAATATTCGATAGAAAATTAAGATAAAGATCGCAGACTTCACAATCAAAAGATGCAGGTTAGAATAATCAAAGAGGGATTGAAAGCTAAAGACACTACAGACAAAAATAAACAGATATCTCTAACATTATTGAAAGAATCAAAAGATTGAATGGAACTAGACTGGATATGTTATTAGAGAAGATAACAAATAATAGCATAAGTCTTAAAGTATACCTAAGAGATTGTAAAAAATCTAGAAAGAAATCATATATGTAATAAATGGATGAGATAAGGAAGTTTGATGAGATGCTGTAAGAGATGAGAAGCTACGGTTCAGAGGAGACCATCATTGATGATAGTTGAAAATGATACACATATATTTTATAAATACAAATTCATTGAAAGCAATCAATACTTAGATAATATCAATACCAATAACAATTTCAATCTGTTGTCAAGGCAACCTCTTCTTAACAATAAAGAATTCCCCCTTTATTTATTGTTTAATAAGTTTATATAGACAATAAAGTTTGCAACTTGGCCACACAGAGTGAAATCATTGTCACAAAGTAAGTTTAAACAAACTTCTTTAAACGGGTAAATGTAATCAGTTCTGAATGCAGACTAACAAATAGTCAATTATAACATTCAAACTTCAATTATAATTTTCCAACTTCTTTATGTCAATAATTTCACTCTCTATGATCAAATTTTAATTTTTAATGTCTATGTAAACATATTACCCCATAAAAAAAGTTGAAATTCCACCATTATTGTTAAAAAGAGGTTGCCTTGACAACAGATTGAGATTGTTAATTGTTATTGATATTGTCTAAGTGTTGAATGTTTTCAATGAACTTACATTTATAAACCTATCTAGCCTTGAGAATTAATAGCTTTTATATATACTATAAATACACATAGAAATATTATCCAGGAGAAGTATAATCTTTCCTAGCATATAATGAATTTTCTGACAATGAACACTATTATTTGATTAAATCAATGATATTCAAAATTCTTTATCATTTAAAATCTCATATGTTTAACAACAATTATATACATAAATTAAAACTTACATGCTTCATTAATATTTTAATATGCTCAGCATTACCATATGAAGCACTCCAATGAAGAGCGGTTCTCTATAAAATATATATATTTTTATAAAATACAAACTTAGTAACCAGTTATTAAATTAATATTTAACAATAAAATTTTATATTGTTTAAAATATATAATTCTAAACTATTGGTAAAAAAAAAAATGTTAATAAAAATGTCATTAAAAATAAAAAAAACTTTGTTAAAAAGAGGAGAAAAAATAGAATTTATTGTAACAAAGATGAGTCACATATAACCGCTTTATAAATATGAAATAAAATTTGACAGAAAAAATGTAATAAAATCCATATCGGATCATAACAGCAATCCCATAATATTCATAATCGGCATGAAGATTTTAAGACGAGTAATAAAGAAGTTATTTAAACGAGCTTGAAATTCTTTTTTTTTTTTTTTTCCAGAATATAAGTGTAGTATTAAAATAGAGATTGAATATTATTATTTAATATAAATCAAGCTAATAATAAATCAATATTTAAAATAATACAACTGAATATAAGTTTGTAATATAAACACATTTATAATTTTCCATTTTCGCTCTCATGAATAAATAAATCTGAGATATCTAAATAACCCCCAAGATGCATTTCACCCTAAACTAATTGACCCAGGTTACATTGACTCACACGCCTTCGTTTTACTTATCCAATATTTATCAATATAAAATTATAACAATTTAATTTAGAAAGTGCCAAATTTCTCATGCTAACAACTATGTCATTCCCACTCCCCCCAGATATCTGAATGATTATTACTAATCATTGATTAGGCTAGAAATTAGCATAACATTTCTAGCCAAAATATACATTTTAAATTTTAATTAAAGATTAATATATTTATTATAATTAAACACAACCGCATGGATTCAATTCCAACCCATCTTTTACCATATGCAATATCTTAAAATATAATTTTCCAATTTCACCTTATGTATCTTAAATCGCATGAAAAAAGACAAGTGAAAAAATGCTGAGCTAGTCCTCATAAAATGGCCCAGATTATAATCTCTCCCATTTGTTCATTATATTTACGCAACATTTATCACTATCAAATTGTTATTACTTAATTTAAAACTGCCCCATTTTCTGGACTCGATCTGCAGCCCCCAAATACCATTCTATATATATATATATACTCATACACAAATGAGTTCTTACAATATTGAATAATACTATATGAGCTATTTAAGCAATATAGTAACATTTATAAAATAATAACTGTATAATATTATTGTTTATTATACAATTACGAATAATCTGGGTACATTGAAAACACATCATAGATATAGAGTAAACATCACATGATCACCACCTCTTATGCTTGTGTATAACTGTTATTAAAACAGGCAAAACTGATACGTGTAGTGAGTTTTGCCTGTTTTAGATATAGAGTAAGATATTTGTTCATTTTAAATCATTTATTTATGATAATCATTAATCTCAGATTGTTATGATCTAATTAATTACCGTGTGTGTGTGTGTGTGTGTGTGTATGTATATATGAAAATAATTATTCTTTTTTTCTTTTAATTTTCAAATTATATATTTTTTTCATTGATTTATTTCTAGAAGTTACATTTTTCATCTTTTACCATACTTCTCTTGTATAGATATTTGTTAGCTCATCTTTTGATGTTTGGAAGCTTAACTTTGTTAACACTGATGGAAATTTAGGGTGAACTTAATATGCCAGCCACATGAGAATAAGGTATTAATAATTATTAAACTAATAATCAGTTATATAATGTTGGAGACACGTAATCACTCTTTTAACAGCCTAGTTTTAAGAATAAACAGAAACTAGTAATTGTAAACTTGAAATTAGCATGGGCTTGAGAGATTGTTGGCTCTCTTAATTACTTATACATTAAGTTATATTAATTTCAAGTTTACAATTATTATCTTCTGGTTAATTATTAAACGAATGCTTTTAAAAGAGAGATTCTGTCTTCAATATTTAAATAGCTTTCTACAAGGCAAAGATATTTCCAACATTACCTAATAAAAGAATACATTGTACAGGCTTAAACCTGCATTTACATATGTAATATATACAGGATTCGAACTCAGACTTTCACACGATCCACAACTCTCAGTGCCATCTCATATTGCTGACCCACCTGATCAAACACATGTTGAAAAGATAAATAATCACCAATATACGTATTTCATGCTAAACCAGCAATCATCAGTTGGTCTAGATTACTATCTCTACACATAATCAAAATTATCCCAAATTCTGTCTTCATTCTTGGATAATTGATTATTAGTTTAATAAATTATTAATGGCATATATTCGTGTAACTGGTATATTAAATTCATTCTAAATTTCCACCAATGTTGGAAAATGTAAGCTTATAAAAATTAAGGTTTTAAGAAGAGGTGGATCCATTCTTACCTTGATCTTTGCAAAATATACAGAATATTGTTTATCCATAATCTGAGGAAGATTGGTTTGCTTCCCTTAATTGTATATATATATATATATAATTATTATAAAACTAAAAATAATCAATTTAAAATAAAAGTGAAATAGACAACTCACAATAAATAAAAATATTATTTAATACATCAATCCAGCTTTCATTCCTTAATGCAACTTTTTCAAAATGTTTCTTTTTACACAATCACATGAGCAATTACCCTACTGCAAGCCCCCCCCCCCCCAATGGAATTATTTGCATTACATTACTATAAATATAATTATTAAAATACATCCATTAAATATAATTAGTAAAACACATATATGTACTGTAAGGGTATATATATATGCCGTTACATTATTTTAAAATTAAAATTAATAGGAAAAGATCATAAACAAAAAATTGATTTATTAAAAACATAACATTAAAATACTTATTTAACATATATATTATTCCACAGAAGGAAAACTTAAAAAAAAAAGTATTTAAAAGTAAGAAATGTAAAAAAAAGTAAAGATCTATAGATTACTTAATATAAAAAAAAATAGAAAAATGTTGGTTAATTTCTATTTAAAAACCATGTAAAAATCTTAGTGAATGGAAGTGATTGAAATATAATTGTATCTAAAGCAAACTAGCCCTTGGGGCACTTAAATGATTGTAGGTCAAATAAGAGATAAAAATTAAAGATTATGGTTCCTGCTCTGAAGCAGAGTGACCAAGACAAGCAGTTACAAGCGCACTGGCCAGAAAGAAAAACATCCGGACCTTAAGAACAAATGATGTCATGTTCGATTGATCCGAGAATTTGTGATAAGGGAGGACAGAAATTATAAAAGACAAAATAATGGAATTTAGTAATGGAATCTCACTGTAATGACAGCTAGCTATAATGCAGACTTCATGATGTAGGAGTCTGACATGACATTTAGTTTCCTGATATTTGCACCAGCTGAGGTGGCCTCCCTGACCACGGTTCCTGAAAGAATGGCTTGTAAAAGTTGTTTTCCAGAAAGTATGGCTTGTAGCGGCTACGTCTCCTAAGAAACTTTGGCAAATAATACGATCAGTGAGGGATTTCATAAACCAGATGAATTCTGGAGGAATCGCCAAGATCGAATGGAGAGTATAAACTTTTGTCAATTTCAACCTTTTAAATATCTCTCCGATAAATGTTTAATTTGTAAAGAAAAAAATATATAAACTAAGTGAACTCTTATCTGACCAAGAATAGGACTCTAGATCAGTTGATCTTTTTTTATATATATTTATGTATTAAGTTTGCTAATTAATCATTTCCATTTTTCTTTTTATTTATTTTTTGTTTATTGAATAACCTAAATTATTAAATTTAAAGTTGGATGTAGATGGCTGCATAGAGTCATTAAGTTTGGGGATAGGTCATATGGGATTAATTTCAGACTTTGTTTCATAGTTGAGTCAATATTAGTAGAGGGATGTATGGGTGTTTATATCAATGTAACGTGAAGCGTGTTAGCATAAAGGGCACCGTGCCCAAATAAATGCATGGCCCAGAGGGGTAGCCATTGCGTTACAATGGACACAGACATATTTCCTGCGACATTGATCTCCTTTCACTCTATGGATAGGAACTATAAGACGGCAAGGATCGCTCTCCCTCCATACAAAGCATATCTTTTTAATGTTTTATATATATGATTCCTTCTCCAGACAGATGCACATTCCTGTCAGTGTGGTTGTATGCTAACAACTACATTTTGCATTGATTGCGACTGTATATCAGGAAGCGAGCATTGGTTTAGCTACGAACTTTTAGTCTGAGGTTAAATGTTTTGAAAAGTTTTTAAGTGTGTGATCTATGTAGCCTATTTATGCTCAATATTCTAAAATATTAAAGTATATAAATATCCATCTGTGTGAACATACCCAGATATTAAAACTTAAAGTTTAAAATAATATAATAAAAATAAAATCTAAAGCAATATTAATTTATTCCTCAAATTTATATATGAGCGTAAATGTTTTTGTGATTATTACTAGCAGTGACTTATATTTTTTATCTTTTTCTTTATTAAAAATATATTTTAAGAATTTAGATTTTAAATCTCTGCTTCTTGTTGAGCTAGTGGCAAGGGAATAACGGTCAATAAAATAAAAGTAGAATCTTAACAAAAAGTATCTGCCTATATTATAAATTTTCTAGGTTCAAATAGCCTAGTGGTGCCCTGTACAGCAGAGAAAGTAAGTATCAATCTACCCCAACTGTTATAGTGCATAAAAATGATTAAACAACTTAGTACAGTCCTTTTTTCTCCCCATAATATATTTAAAAATAATCTAAAAAAAATAAAATAATAATAATTCCATTCTTCTATTTTTAAAATTATAACTCTAAAGTTTCCAATAATCTAACAATGCCCATTTACCCCCTAACCTTTAACAATGTTTACACATTTGTTTAAATTTTCCTGAATATATAATCTCATAACATTTTCTTTCCTTGTAATTTTTAACATACCTTATTACCTAAATATTTTTTCCACAATTTATTTTATGTCCAGTATCCAAAAAATGTATATATGGCCCTGATCTTATATTCTTCCTGTTAATTGCCCTATCAAGCTCCTTACCTCTTTCCGTGGCAGTCTTTCCTGAAAAGGTCACAACTAATTTTATAAACCAACCCTACTTTATTTTTAATATTACCCATCCTTTTTGAATTACACAATCATTTCCCTAAGGATTTACTATTTTTCCATCTTATCTTAACATCATCAGACACCTTTTCTTTTATCAATGTCTTATATAAATGCTCTGAATATGAAACCTAAACCAACTTCCTATTTTTATACCTATGCCTTACATTATCTTTTGTATTATAAATATTATTTTTGAAAAATTTTTTAATATCTTTTCTCTTATATCCCATACTAACATAATCATTCTCAACTTCTAATTAATTCAATGTTAACCTATTATTTCTTAACTTAAACCTTTTCAAAGCTGCTATTTTCTGCGATCATGGCTGATATGAATTTGTATAAATTATACCTCTTTTTTCTTTATCCTTGATATAATGTTTAATAAGTATTTCATTATTTATTCCTTTTCTTAAAAAATGACTAAATACTTTAATCCTTCTCTTTTTTCATTGTAAACTTAATATTGTATTTATTATTGTTCAATTCTTTAAATGCATTAACAGTAGAAAATCTTTCATAAGGTAACTGTTAGGAAGCAAAAAAACGTTTTTTTTTTGTACTTAATAAAATATATTGTAAAAAATACCCATTTATCTTTTTCACATGTATGTGATCATTTATATAGATCACATAAGATGAAGTGGTTAGCTGAAGGAAGTTTGAAAGTCTGTGTTCAAATCCCTTCTAATTACAATATAATTTTGATATGTTTTTTTTTGTAAATATTCATTTAATAACTTTTTCAAAGTAAAATTAGCTTTAAATCAATACCAATCAAATTATTTTATTTATTCTAAAATGCATCCAATATATAGTATAAATAATTAACCAAAGGTTTAATTATTTTTTAAAATTAAAAAAAAAAACATTTTTTTTTACCTTATTGTCATCTTGATCGTCAACTTCCCCTGGAAGTACATGTTTAAGAATAAGATTTAAACATTTGGATGACTTATGCCGAGTGGACATATGAAGAGCTGTCACCCCAGCATGGTCTTTTTCTCTCCAATCAGCACCCTTGGAAAGTAATAACTTCATACACCGATAATGACCCTTAATCATAAAATAAATATAAATGGTAAGAATGTAAGGATAATAAAACTTACTTTAAAAAATTATTTTATTTAAAAATTAAACAAATTATTAATACATAATCTATAATATCTTTCTATTAATAAACAATAATAAACACACATAAAAATAGTTTGAATCTTCAATCTAATAAAATTTAATTAATTTAAAATATACTTTTAAAAAAATTAGATTCCAAATTATTATTCACAGTTCGCATCACATAACTTGGTGTACACTTTGTGTTGATAAATACAATACAATGTTGGCAAAAATGATGAAAGAAATTTCCCTGAAACTGGTTCTGTAAGATTTGTATTCTCAGCCCACAATTTATAATTTGGCTATAATATAATATCTTATGTTATATATAGAGCCTGCAAAACAAGCTTTTAACAAGCTTTGAGAATATCCTCAACCCCAGACCGATTTCTGCATCTAGCATCGTCAGTGAGGTGCCAGGATATTCGTTAGATTAAAAATACTAGGACAAGCCCAGCACTTCATCTAATGTATAACTATTGGGAAGAAAATCTGAAATTTTCAGACATCCATATGTCTAAAAATCCAGCTATCTAACTCAAATAGCCATATGGGACTGAACTAAGTTCAGATACACCATATATTAATAGCCTTAGCAATATAAAATCGCCAAAGCCTTAATAGCAAAAAATAAATTGCTAAAAAAAAATCACGTCAGATGTCACATGACATAATTTTAATAAATCTCGTATTTGCAAATGTTATATATAGATCCTGCAAATATCCTCAACCCCAGACCGGTTTCTGCATCTAGCGTTGTCAGTGAGGTGCCAGGATATTTGATTTAGATAGCTGGATTTTTAGACATATGGATATTTGAAAATTTCAGATTTTCTTCTCAATAGTTATACATTAAATAAAGTGCTGGGCTTGGGGTCCTAGTATTTTTAATCTAATGAATATCCTGGCACCTCTTTGATGATGCTAGATGCAGAAACCGGTCTGGGGTTGAGGATATTATCAAAGCTTGTTAAGAGCTTGTTTTACAAGTTCTATATATAACATTTGTAAATACGAGCTTTATTAGGTCATGTGACATCTGACTTGATTTTTTATCAATATAATATCTTGTATTTTACTTAAATAATGAACTAATAGATGGCATTTAAATATTCTCATTATAAAAATTAATTATTACAAATAAATTATAATATTATCCAATAATCAATAGTTTTTTGGAGTAAGAATTCAAAATATAAAGTTCATCTAGCAAAATAATTAAAAAGCCATAAGTTATAATACACGGAGTCCAAAGCTGATTTTGAGCTAAGATTAGAAAATATTCAAATTCTTGCCAATGTTAATGTTATTCTCAGATTTTCAAAAGATGACATTAGGTTCAGATACTAAAATAAAGTTAATATTTTCAAGATAATAATTATCAAAAATTATAAATTATGGTTTCCAAAAGAAGTATTTTAAACTACAATTCATATTTTGGAATACATAAATATTTAAAATCAATTTATAATCAATATTTAACTATGACTCCATATCAAAAAAAATTAACAGAAATATTTGCATAAACATATTGTAACGGTATATATAATGCAGAGCCTCACTTGGATGCGCCATATGTAACGGTATGCCCCCTCTCAACAAGATAAGTTAAGGAGTCGCATCTCACTATAGTCAGATTTAAGGTCTTCATATAGGATGCCACGAATGATGTGATTTAATTTTGATATAAAACTATATTTGTTCCCAATAACTAATTTATTATTTTAAAAAAAATTATTATATCCAACCACATCAAATCAATTTTCACCTTAATTAACTTTACCGTTATGCTCAGATTTCGAACTCAGGGAAGTTTAACACTTTACTCTCTTCAGGGGTTCCTATCAATATTTTAAAGTAATATTAACAACGAATCTCACTAACTCTTTAATTCAAATAAAACAAAATTGAAGACTTCATTTAATATAAAAAACATACTTATTTATTTAACACTTAAATAATTTAAATTTTACAATATATATAAAAAAATATTTATATATCTACCTCCTTATATTAAAAATATAAACATTCTCTTTGCTTACGGTAGATATATTTTCTAAACCTATAACACTACATGATTTTACAATTTATTTAAAATATAAGTATCCTAATATTTAGACAATTATATTAACGCTAATTTACACTAATTAGATAATACAAATAATAATCCAATTATTTGTATATAACACCTTCATTCGTTAAAATGATTGTCAGTCAAGTTATATTTATTAATATAAAAATATATACTTCACAACAATGTTAATCATTTATTTCTTTATCACACATTACATTTATTAGTCTATTTTGATTAGTATAAACAATGTAGTGTCATGTCATGGAAAATAATATGTGGATTCAAAAATAGTTTAATATCTTACCTCTAAGTTCACATTATCCCGTTCCCAAAATTAACATTTATTAACCGATATTTAAATCTTTATTAATCATAAATAAAAACAAAAATATTCTAAATTATTAATTCTCTACGATGATAAAGAAAATGAAATTAACTTTTCCTAATTATAATTTTTCAAAAATCCCAAATGGCATTTATAAAAGTTAATGTTCCTCGCGAGAATGAAAATCCTTCGAAGACGCAGTTTTTTGATTCCTTTGTTGTTAAACATTAAAGAGAATAATATTAGGATATCCTAAGTTGACATTTAGTTTCCTCTTTATATTCATCTTCTTAATATAAAGTTCCTTCATTAATATTTATAATTCCATTTTGAAGATCTAATTTTTATAATTTTAAGGCATTCATAATTCCATTTTGAAGATCTAATTTCTTTATAATTCTAAAGCATTCGGCAACGATGTTATTCCCACATATATATGTTTGATTAGGCAAGTGCATTTTATCTATCCCATGATAAATATTTGTGTTCTAGCCACTCTGCATTTTCTTTATAATGAAAAGTACATAAAATTTGAATGAAGTTTTTATAAACATGTTCTTTTTTTTTTAAGATGCTGTTTAGATTTTAAAACGTAATTCAAACAATTTTTTCTATAAAACACGAAAATATATTTAGATTACTTTCGTTGAACAAGTATAAGAAACTTCTTTTAATGAGTATTAAATTGTTTAAAATATAAACTTCAACTTACACTGTTATTTGTAATCAAACATAGTAAAAGTTTTTATGAAAATATAGCTGATAAAAATAGAATCCTTATTCTTCTAATAACAAGAATAGAAGAATTATTTCATGTCTCGCTCCATCAGCTCGCTGAAGCATACCCATTCTCATTGTTGCAATAACAATTAGATATTAAAACACTAAGTTAATTTCACTTCCTTTAATTCGATAAACTGTGAACCCAGAGGTCATTTATCACCTTGTCAACAGTCTTTTGTCAACAACGTCATTTTTCATTTTAAAGAATGAAAAATAGTAACTTTATATATTTATTTTCATAAGTATAATAATAATGTAAATATAATTTATACATATTGATTACATAAATGTATGAGAATGTATGAGTATATATATACTCCTACATTTCCCCTCGACTAAGAAAATTAAAATAAACTAACATTTTATTTTAATTCTTCATCTTTGTTATCATTTATGCATCATTACAATTCATAAATTTTTTTTATTTTCCCCTCGACTTAAAATCTTAAATTCTTCATCAATTATTAGAGAAAAAAATATTATTAATTATTATATTTAATAATAATTAAATTGTTTTATGGGCAATTGGGTTCTTTTTTTTTATTGTCTTAAATATGGTATATCTAATATAGTCTGTTTTAATCAAATCATAGATTAAATATACTGACTATTTTATTTCAAAATTATTATCTATTAAAGTTAAATAATGTAATACTTTAGTATGCAAAAATCATTATCTAGATTACTTTTTTTTTATTCACTTCTTTCAATGAATTGCTATATAATGTATCCTTATTAATATACTAAGTATTTAAAATGGTATATCAAAATAATTATATGGTAGAAAACCTGATTATTCTATAACTAAGTTTTAATTAGTTAGTTCATAAGTGTTTTATGTATAAATCAATTTAAAATGCCAATCCTGCTCCTTATTGAGACTTACTAGATTATCACTGACATCTAATAAATGAACATACACAAACTTATTTAAAGGTGCCAATCCTGCTCCTTAGTTTTTGAGACTTACTAGATTATCTTTAGCATCCAATAAATATATTAGTTGGAATTCATTTGTGAACTTGCCAACGTATAAGTAACCAGTCTTCCATTTCCACATTAATGATATGATCCATCTTAGTTAGACACAATTATATATAGTATTTCCTTCTCTTTCATATCTTAATTCTTTACATTTTCTCTCTATAATCCTAATAATTATTACATAATTTAGGTATTACAAAACTCATGGTAATTGTTTATTTAAGACAATTATTATATTTTTCCTCTATAGGGCTTTAATATACGAGCATTATAAGTACCTCGTACCTCACCATCACAATCCAACCAGTATGCATTTGGTCCAGCTTTCTTTATAATGGTAAATGGTCCTTCATAGCTATTACAAAATTTATGAAAAATAAAATTTTGTGGATTACTAACATGTGGTGTCTTTAAAAATACTTTGTCACCTACTTTGAATTGATAGTTTGACTTGTATGTATTTTTATGACGCTTTTGAGCCATTTGTCTCATTCTTTCTAAAGCTTCTTTTCTATCCTTTTCAATGTTTATGGTTAAATTAGGGATTGGTGGCTTATAATATTTAAATAATATTGGTATATTTTGTTTTAATTGCAATTTAATGGGTGTGAATCCAGTGGACTCGTTAACACTCCAATTTATATAATTTACCATATCTGGTGTGTGCTTTACCCACCCCTTGTGATTATCTTTCAAATAAGTTCTAAACAAACGTCCAAGTTCCCGCATTACACGTTCACATGGGTTTGACTGAGGATTCCTTATAGAAGTAAGCACATGTTTTATTTGATGTTTATTTACCCACATATTCCATTCTTTGGATAGGAAGGGTGTGCCATGATCAGTTAAGATCGTCATAGGTTTCCCTATCCTTTCAAAATGGAGGGTTTCTAATACTTTAATAGTATATCTAGTATTAGCTTGGGGTATTGGATAAGCAGACACAAATTTAGAGAAGAGATCATAAGCTACTACTAAAAATTTTTTTTTATTAAATGGAGGTAAAGGTCCATAGTAGTCTATAGCTAAGATCTCATTTGGTCTTTCTGGAATGATAGAATTTATTGAACTAACATAATTTTTATTTACTGGTTTAGCTCTCAAACATATTTGACAATCTTGAATTTCATTCAAAATATCTTTATGCATATTAGGCCAATAAAACCAATTCTTTATTGTTTGTTCAGTTTTATAGACACCATAATGTCCATATAAACAATGGATATATTGTATGAGTGGGTCTTTTAGAACTTCAGGTATTACTACCCTCCACTCATTTAAATTATCATTAATTTTATATTTTAAGACCATATTATCTATCTTATATAATGGAAGATTACTGGCTGTATACAGAATTTCCTCTTTATTTAATGTTTTAATAATCAGCATTAAATTTTTATCTTGATTTTGTAAATTATGGATATTTAATAAATCGTTCTCTACATTTTCATCAACTATCAGGTCAACATTCATAATGTAGGCATTATCTACCGATAAATGTAGTTGTTCTGATTTACATGGATTTCGACTTAGTGCATCAGCTACAACATTCTCGGATCCTTTACAATATTTAATTGTATAATTGAATTCTTGTAATAACAGACTCCATCTCACTAATCGAGAATTAGTCAAGTAGCTATGATTCAAGAATTCGAGGCTTTTATGATCAGTTATCACAATCACCTCTGATCCAAGAAGCATCTGTCGAAATTTTTGAAAAGCCCACACTATTGCTAGGGCTTCTTTCTCTGTAACCGTATAATTCAATTCAGGTCCTTTTAATAGCCGCTAATAAAATAGAGGACTCCTGTTTGGCCATCCTCTTGGATTTAAGATAAGGTTACCCCTAATCCGTAACTGCTACTATCTGTTTGTAAGATGAATGGTTTGCTAAAATCAGGAAAAGCTAATATAGTTTGCTTTAAAAATCCAGCTTTGATTCTAGCAAACGCATCATCTTGCTCCTCAGTCCATTTCCATTTCTCATCTTTTCTAATGAGTTTTAACAACGGTTCCATGCAATCAGAAAATTTTTGGTAGAAATGATTATAAAAATTACATATTCCTAAAAATGATCTTATTTGTTTTTTATTTGTGGGTTTAGAGAAATTCTGTATAGCACTAATCTTATCCGGATGAGGTTTAATCCCATTGTGACCAACAATATGACCTAAGAAGATCACTTCATTAGATACTAAAGTGCTTTTCTTAAAATTGATTTTTATTCCTTTGTCAGAACACTCTTTAAAAAACATTTCTATATGTTGAAGATGTTCTTCAATTGTAGTTGATGCAATTATAACATCATCTACATACATTGTCACAATCTGTTTTATATCAGGAGATAAGGTTTTATCCAAGCATCGAATTAAAGCAGCACCACTATTGATCAATCCAAATGGCATCCTATTAAATTGATAAGTAAATCCTTCATACCGAAATGCGGTATATTGGCGATCTTCAGGATGAAGTTCTATCTGCCAATAGCTTGAGGTCAAATCGAAAGTAGAAAATACTTTCTTGTTTCCAAATCTCACAAATAATTCGTGTATGGGCGGTGGTATATTTCTGTCAGGGACAGTAATTTTGTTTAGTTGTCTAGCATCCAAACAAAATCTCATCGACCCATCTTTCTTCTTCACCGTCACAACTGGATTACAGTATGGTGAAGAGCATTTGGAAATGATTTCCCATTCAAGCATTTTATTAATTTGTTTATATATTTCTTCTCTATATTGATAAGGAATAGGATAAGATTTGGATTGAAAAGGTTGATCATGAATTAATTTTATTCTTTGCTGAAAACCTTCAATCACTCCTGGTATTTCTGAAAATATTGTATTATATTCATTAATAATAGATTGCAATTTATTAACATTATCGCCATCAATTAAATTTGATTCAGCAATTTTTGATTTTACAAGTGTTTCTGGTACGTTTGACATTATACAATCAATTTCCAACAGATCATACTTCGGAGACAATGTCATCCTTAAAACCTCATCACCTATATGAACTATCTTATTTTTAAAATCAATCAAACATTTGTTCAGATGTAAAAAGTCTACTCCCAATATCATTTTATGAATAAGTCCAGTTAATATCAAAAATACATGATAAATACATGTTTGATTAATAGTTAGTTTGATCCAGATCTGCTTTTGAATTAATTTTGCCCTTTTATTATTAGCTAGGTTAATCTGTACTGATTTTAGAGGTAAGGTTTTAATATGTGGATTTTTATCCATCAACCTTTTATAAAACTCCTCAGATATTACAGATATTTGGCTACCACTAGCTAATAAGGCTCTAATTTGCAAATCTTCAAACATAATATTAATTAATGGACAATTTTGAACAGCATACTTGGGTTCATCATCTTCCTCTGAACATATTATGTTGGTGATTTGTTTAACTACAATTTTATTTTTGTTCCTCGTTTTAAATGTGGGTCTTTGAGGAGAGGAACTATTTCCGAAGACCCTCTTTAATTTAATTTTGCTGTTGTTTTAGGTATATTTTTATTATACCCTATTTTACCTTTATTCAATCCACTAGTAGATGCTATACTCTTAATTTCTGAAATTTGACGTGTATCAGAACTTAATTTAACATCTGCATTATTATCACTCATCGTTGTTTTACTTTGTGAATGATTAAAAGTCTTATGCTTTCTTTTTTTATAATTAATAGCATTTACTTGAATATTTTCTTTCTTTCTTTCAACATAATTTTGATTAAGATTTTGGTTATTTGAGTCAATATTATTTAAAATATCTATAATTTGTTCGATATTTTGTGCATTAGAAAATAATAAAGACTGCTCAATTTTCATAGGTAAGTTGTGTTTTGCAATACAAATAATTTGATTTTGGCTGAAATGATAAGTATCAAGGGTTTTCAGTTTTGATACCTGTCTTCTAAAAAATTTAGTAAGTTTCACCTGGCATACTTTTCCTGAAGTATTTGATACAACAGTGATTCTTGACGATCACTATTCCAAAAATTCTTTATCAATAATGTTTGATATTCTTCAAAAGTTTTAGGTATTTGGAATAATGATTCCCACCATGATAAAGCATCACCTTGTAAATGACTGTATGCTACTATCAATTTTTCACCTTCTGTCAAATTACTATTTACTGAAAAATATAAATTTAAACTCTTTAGATGCTCTATTGGAGCTTCATTTGTAAACCCTTGAAAATTTTTTAATTTTACAAATTGATTCACAACATTAGATTGTAATACGTGATTTGTATTGCTAACATTTTCTTTTTGCAGATTTATAGATGATTGTTGATTGTGATGGTGAGCAAAGTCTCCTATAAAATAACTAATATTATCCTCATTATTTTGTTCCCTTTGCATGTTTTCCATCTCAATCACTATTTCATCTTGATGATCCTTTTTATTTGGATCTTCCCTTATCCTATTAATAGCTTCTAATATTTGATTAAATTTATCTGAAGTAGTGTCTTCTTTAATATTAGATAATTTAATCCTTTTACACGCTTGGGTATAATTTTCCATCATTATTTTTCTTTCTTTCTCAAACTCATCCTTCAAAACTTTTATGGTTTGATCTACGGTAATATTTTTATTTTCCAATTGATTAAATATCTCCGATTGATTCTCTAATAATATTTCAATATTATCTTTATTTAACTTTACATCTGAATCAATCAAATTTTGCTTCACATTTAGACACTGAAAATCTTTTTCCATAGATTGAATTTTCTTGTCTTGGTTATTAATTTCTATGTGGACATCTTCTATTTTCTCATCTAAAACCTTTTCAGTCTCTTCTTGGATTTTATACATATCAATTTGGAGATGATTGTATACAGTTTTTATTTCTAGAAATTTGTTTTCTACTTTATTTTCTAGCTTTGTTTCAAATTCAAAAAATCTTTTTTGACACTTAAGATCTGTTTCTTCAATAACCTTTTGAATTTCATTATTCATATTTGTTTGTATTTGTGATACCTCGTCCTGCAAATCTATTTTTATACTATCTAATTTTATTGATAATTCATTTGTAATATCTACTTTCACACTTTCCATTTTGGTATTCATACTTTCCATCTTGGTATCAATGTTTGTATTTAAATTCTCTATCATTTGTTGCATCATTAACATCATTTGACTTAATGATGGATTATCACTGGTTTTACTTTCTATAGGTTTGTCCACAATGTCCATAATTTCTGGAACATGAGTATCTAATATAGAATTACTCTCAGACACACCTATATTTATTTGTTCATTAGTACGATTCATAGTATCATCAGCTATATCTGAACTAAGTATCTCAGTTTGCATTTCCATATTATTAGTATTAGAAGAAAATATTTTATACTTACTTCTTGTAATCATAAAACTATCTTTAACTTAACTTTATTTGTACGATAATATATTATTTATCATAGGATATTAATGCGATGCCTTTCTCTTTTCAAGATATATATGTGTGTTCTTACCCTAATGCCTAATTTTAAAATTATATTTTTAAGCGAGTGATCTATTCATTTAAATTCTACTTATTTAATTTTCAAAGTCTCCATTATTTTATTACCTACTATTTTACAACACATTTAATATGACACCATTATTAATACCATTTATCCCTCAATGTTTTGTATCGCTATACAAACAATATAACATCTATGATTCAATATAATAATGATATGGAATCTATGATTCAATGCCCTAGTTGTGTGCGCCATATGTAACAGTATATATAATGCAGAGCCTCACTTGGATGCGCCATATGTAACGGTATGCCCCCTCTCAACAAGATAAGTTAAGGAGTCGCATCTCACTATAGTCAGATTTAAGGTCTTCGTATAGGATGCCACGAATGATGTGATTTAATTTTGATATAAAACTATATTTGTTCCCAATAACTAATTTATTATTTTAAAAAAAATTATTATATCCAACCACATCAAATCAATTTTCACCTTAATTAACTTTACCGTTATGCTCAGATTTCGAACTCAGGGAAGTTTAACACTTTACTCTCTTCAGGGGTTCCTATCAATATTTTAAAGTAATATTAACAACGAATCTCACTAACTCTTTAATTCAAATAAAACAAAAGTGAAGACTTCATTTAATATAAAAAAACATACTTATTTATTTAACACTTAAATAATTTAAATTTTACAATATATATAAAAAAATATTTATATATCTACCTCCTTATATTAAAAATATAAACATTCTCTTTGCTTACGGTAGATATATTTTCTAAACCTATAACACTACGTGATTTTACAATTTATTTAAAATATAAGTATCCTAATATTTAGACAATTATATTAACACTAATTTACACTAATTAGATAATACAAATAATAATCCAATTATTTGTATATAACACCTTCATTCGTTAAAATGATTGTCAGTCAAGTTATATTTATTAATATAAAAATATATACTTCGCAACAATGCTAATCATTTATTTCTTTATCACACATTACATTTATTAGTCTATTTTGATTAGTATAAACAATGTAGTGTCATGTCAGGGAAAATAATATGTGGATTCAAAAATAGTTTAATATCTTACCTCCAAGTTCACATTATCCCGTTCCCAAAATTAACATTTATTAACCGATATTTAAATCTTTATTAATCATAAATAAAAACAAAAATATTCTAAATTATTAATTCTCTACGATGATAAAGAAAATGAAATTAACTTTTCCTAATTATAATTTTTCAAAAATCCCAAATGGCATTTATAAAAGTTAATGTTCCTCGCGAGAATGAAAATCCTTCGAAGACGCAGTTTTTTGATTCCTTTGTTGTTAAACATTAAAGAGAATAATATTAGGATATCCTAAGTTGACATTTAGTTTCCTCTTTATATTCATCTTCTTAATATAAAGTTCCTTCATTAATATTTATAATTCCATTTTGAAGATCTAATTTTTATAATTTTAAGGCATTCATAATTCCATTTTAAAGATCTAATTTCTTTATAATTCTAAAGCATTTGGCAACGATGTTATTCCCACATATATATGTTTGATTAGGCAAGTGCATTTTATCTATCCCATGATAAATATTGATGTTCTAGCCACTCTGCATTTTCTTTATAATGAAAAGTACATAAAATTTGAATGAAGTTTTTATAAACATGTTCTTTTTTTTTTAAGATGCTGTTTAGATTTTAAAACGTAATTCAAACAATTTTTTCTATAAAACACGAAAATATATTTAGATTACTTTCGTTGAATAAGTATAAGAAACTTCTTTTAATGAGTATTAAATTGTTTAAAATATAAACTTCAACTTACACTGTTATTTGTAATCAAACATAGTAAAAGTTTTTATGAAAATATAGCTGATAAAAATAGAATCCTTATTCTTCTAATAACAAGAATAGAAGAATTATTTCATGTCTCGCTCCATCAGCTCGCTGAAGCATACCCATTCTCATTGTTGCAATAATAATTAGATATTAAAACACTAAGTTAATTTCACTTCCTTTAATTCGATAAACTGTGAACCCAGAGGTCATTTATCACCTTGTCAACAGTCTTTTGTCAACAACGTCATTTTTCATTTTAAAGAATGAAAAATAGTAACTTTATATATTTATTTTCATAAGTATAATCATAACGTAAATATAATCTATACATATTGATTACATAAATGTATGAGTATGTATGAGTATATATATACTCCTATATATGCTGCTAAAATAAACAACACTACATATGTGGGAATAAAATTATTCAGTCATTAGAATTAAACCAAAATTATCTAAAAAAAAAAAACCACACACACACACACACACACACAAATGACATATTATCAAGTTTCAAATATTCAAAATAGCAAATTAATCCTAAAACTACAAGCTGGCAAAATAAAATATGAGAGAGAAAATTGGTAAAACGTTATAAATTCTAGTGGTAGTAGAAATAAAAGGATTTCATTCAGCTATAAAAGTCTTAATAAATCTAACACCGTAATGAAGAAGTCAAAGAAATTTTAGAAATTGCAAATATCAAAGACAAAACTATAGTAACAACAAAAGTCCATTAAACAAAGCAAAGCAAAACTCTACATAGTAAAGCAAAACTCCATATAGTAGTGCCATGTTTGCTGGTTCAAAAGTCCATTAACTGACGACAGAGCAGTTGACAAGTACAGAGACGATATCATAATTTCTCCATTATGTGTCATTTTCATAATTTTTTTAAAAAATTGATTTACCTTTAGAAGAAAAAAGTGTATTTGTATAACATCATACAAACACATTTAAAAAGAGCTAAAGTATTGATTAATTTAGCTGCAAATATGTTTATATAAACATTTCCGCTAATTTACATCAATTTTTATTTATTTATTGTATAAAATCATAATTAAATATTGACTACAAATAGTTTTTAAATGTTTTATGTATTCCAACATATGAATTATATTTTAAAATACTACTACCTGAGACTATAATTTACAATTCTTGATATTCAATCTCTTGAAAATATTAACTTTGTTTAATATCATTATCGTTGGAAAATCTTGATGTAACATTAACATTAAGAAAATGATATATGCAGTGAAGTTAGTTCTATCATCTCTTACTTCTAGAAGTCACTGTAATTCAAGATGTACCGTATTCAGGGTCCAAAAATAGTTATGACTACGTTAATTGTGAACATCACAAATATTTCATAAGCCATATTTGCACTCCTAGTATTTCAGGATCTGAGAAAGTTAATCAAAAGTCGTAGTAGAGTATATTTTCAGAGGTGTTCATTATTTTTTTATCAAAAATACTAATTGTGATAATGTGTCTTTGGCCAAAATGAATAATGTTTAGACTACTCTTCAAAATTAAATGAGTTTTATAGGCAATATAAAAGTGTTAATGAACTAATTTTTTCATTCAAAATGAGTGGCAATTTTCAAAAATATGCATGCTTAGCTTCTAAATCTTGTAAAAATTGTTCAACTATTCAATGGATACTTCCATCTAATTTAATTTCCAGAATATTAGGGAGAATATTTAAATTTGAATAAATATATTCTGATGAAAGTGTTCCCCTTTACTTATTATTCACAGGTTCTAAATTTTAAGAGCAGACTGGGAGATTCAAGAAGTTTCACAGTTTAATTGTGAGTGCATCCTACTGTTTTACCCATCACTTGGGCTTTAAATTTAGGTTAGATGAATCTTGGAAAACGGCTTAACATTTTTCTTTCATCCAGTATTGATTGATAAATAATATATATCGTGATTGATAAATGGTATCTATCTTTTATTAACTAAGGAGTAAAGATTTCAGGTGAATCTAAATGTTGATGCGTTATTTATAAAAACAAATGTAAATGGTCTTGTGACATGGCTTTCATTACTTGAAGATAGAGTTTTATACCATTTTTCCTGCTTCAAAAACCCAAGCAAAGCTTACAGCCTGCAGTGTCAATTGAAATAGTTTTTTATATAGGTTCTAATAAAAAATTATTATTTGAATTGAATATATATATATTACATAAGAAAAAGAGGATAAACTCTCCATACAGTAGCGCCACTCAGTGCAAGCCAGAGTAATCAATAGATGCAAGAAGGTTTGTGCATAAAATCCTTATCAACTCTGGCTTATACCGAATGTCGCTACTGTATGGAGAGTTTAGTCTCTGGGTAAAGAGCTTGTGCAAGCATAAAGAATAGTGATTATGAAATTAATCATAGAATTAAACTTGGTTGGAGTGCTTTTGGTAGAAATAACTTGATACTAAAAGGAAATATGCCTATGTGTTTGAAAAGGAAGGTTTTTAACAAATGTGTTCTACCAGTTCTTACTTATGGATCTGAGACTTAGACACTTAATAGAAGAGCAATACAACTTCAGACCACTCAAAGAAGTATGGAGAGATGCATGTTGGGAGTAACAAGAAGAGATTGAAAACGCAATGTATGAGTAAGAGAACAAACAAGTGTTACTGACCTCATTGAAAAAATTAAAAGATTGAAGTGGAGTTGGGCTGGACATATTGCTAGAAGAGATGATAATAGATGGACAATTGAAATCTTGAACTGGATTCCAAGAGATTGTAAAAGACCCAGAAAGAGACAACATGTGAGATGGATGGATGAAATAAGAAAGTGTGCAGGGGTGATGTGGAGAAGAGAAGCTAAAGATCGGAGAAGATGGATTGAACTTGGAGATACCTTCATCCTGCAGTGGACTGATAATGGTTGATGATGATGATGATGAGTAGCATTAAAAAAACACTGAATATAATAAATGAATCCATCTTTGCTTTTACCTAAAACCATAATAACTATCTTCATTACATCACTTTTTAGATTTAAAAAATATAACAAAACTTGACTGCAGTCAATCACTATAATAACACTTTGTATATTTTTTCCTGAGTAAATATTTATGTTTTATCCTATTAATGCTTCTACTGCTCAACTATGACTGAAACTTAAACAATATTCGTACATTTAATATCACTATCAAATAAAGTGGATCTTTAATCCTTACTGTAGTAATACTTCTTAAACTAAAGTTATAACTATCTGAAATGTGAAGGAGTCACACAAAAATTTTAGGGTTGCAGAAAATATAAAAAAGCAACAATTATAGCATCTGCAAATGGATTTGACGAGTGTGAGCTGACATACTCGTATTCAGAATCAGATTTTTAAAAAATGCTTTGTTTTGGAACTAATAAAATATTGTATTAGAGAGCTTTTTTTTTTTTCTATTATAAAAAGAGATGACAGATGGAAAAAAAAAAAATGTGGTTATATTGCATTGATTAAACAGTTTAATATCTTCAAGAGTAAAGTTATAAAATACATCAATATTTATTTCAAATGTATAAGTAAACTCTTTTAAAACTAATTTTGATGAATAATTAAATATACATTTATCCATATTTGCAGTTTTGTTGTGTAAGTTTTAAAATTAGGTATGTCAAATGAAAACATTTTATTTTAGCAACAGTTAAAAAAAAAAAAAAATTATTTGAGATTTGCTTAAAAAGCTCCGATATACATAATGAAATTTGATAATGATTTAATTATACTCTACTGTAATATTTAAACAATAAAATGATAATATTTGTAAGCAAGCTTGTAATGATAGCATTTTTACTTATATTTATATGTTGGGCAATTTCTGTCATCTACTTTGTGAAACGCTATGGAGAAATACAAGGTCACACCTGAGGTGATGGTCACCAGTACATGAACATCAATTGCCCTAAATTGGTTAGCCATTTGAACATCAATTGCCCTAAATTGGTTAGCCATTTGTAACTCTACAGAAAATTGGGGTTTAAACCATGAGGGATCTGAGGAATTGTATGTTTATCCTCGAGTTAAAAAAATAATAATTTAATTTCAAAAGGGATGAGCATAATAGATCACTCTGAGAGATCAGCATAGCTAACTATAAGTTCACCAGCACTCCCCAAAATTAATAATCATTCATCAACATGAATGATCTATCAAAATAAATCAACAGTCAATCTTGTGACTGGATTTGAAATGGGTCTCCTGTGAGCCTTTGCCAGCTTGGGCAATTATTTAAACCATAGTGTGAATGCACAAATTTAAGTGATAATCCATGAGAATAGAACCAAAAAAAAAATAATGCTGGGATATCTAACATGTTTATCATCATCAAGGCTCTGGCCACTTAGTACCATTAATGTACTCGCCAACTATAAACTTAATTTCTAATAGAGACCAAACTAAATAAAATGTAGTGCATGGACTTTGAATATCCTCTTCGCGCAACCCAGAAATCATCGCCATCATCTGGATGCCCATACGCTAAATATAACCCCCCTATCCCATATAGCTATTATGCACAAACCTAGCTCAGGAAGCAAGAACTCTTTAATTTATTACTGTGAGCAAGAGGGAAATAAATAAATTAGCTTATTATAAATAATCTTAAGCGATTCATGAGCTTCCCCTACTTATAAATAACTAATTTTGGGGAATCAGCAAGGAAAAAAAATATTAAATCCTAGAATATAAAGTCATGATATAATGTCACACCCATACTGCACTTCATGAAACAGGAATTGAAATTGGATAGAATAAAGTAATTAACACTAGAAAGAATATTTTTTAAAAAACAATTATTTAATATCTAATTAATTATAATAACAACAACAACAAAAAAAAAAAAACGATATGATAGTAGATAATTTCAAACATTCATTTCATCATAAAAAGTAAATATACAGTTTGATAAAATTATATTAACCTATCAATTAATTTTTATTCATGAATTAACTTTCAATTCATTAAATTATTTCTTTAAAAATAATTAAGAGTTTGTCAAACATTTCAAAATCAAAGATAACAATCTTTGTTTTAATTTCTTTCAAATATTTAAGAATTAATTAAACAATATATTCAGAATCAAAGATAACAATCTTTGATTCAGTTTAGCAAAAAAAATTATTTAATCTTACAACAGATTTATTATTATTATTATTATTATTATTATTTTGAAAGCTATTTCACAATTTGAAAACATTAACTTAATGAAAGTTTTACCATTATCAATTCTTATAAAAAAAAATATTATTATCTTTATGAAACAAAAAAAAATTGTTTCTATTAACAAAAGAAAAAAAATTAATGTGTGCACACATAAAAAAAAAACAACCTATAGCCACGGCTTTCTTGTTATGGAGACCTTTCCAGTTGCAATTTGTTTTTTCTAATGGAGTTTCTTCTTTAAGGCTTCTAAACATGGACCTGATTAAATTTACCCTTTTCTGGGTCTGTAGCAATTTCAGGTAAATGAAAATAGCAATTTTTGACCATTTGGTTTTCCTCTTGAAATTTCCAAGTGAGACAGATGTAGACAGATTTTTCATGCTTTTGATTGAAGGCAAGGCTGCAGACTGCTTAAAGGGGGGTTTTAGCTTCCCTACATTTTCTTCCAGTGAAGGTAGGTTATATGGAGAAAGGTGATGCCTAGCTTTTAGCTGAACTTAACATATGGTTTTTATTGTACGAACCATTTTTAGTGCTAAATTCATAGTATGCTAAAAGCTGGATTAAAAACTTCTATTATATTCAATAGCCTGGTTAAGATTCCTACTGTATTAAGCCACAGCTTGGTCAATGCTTCTGCTTCTTTCTTTTCAGCAGCTGGATTAAAACTTCACCGCTTTCTCTTCAACCACTAGGAATACTTTCTTCTACTATCTTTCTCAGCATCAGAATTAAGATTTAATGCTCTCTTCAACAGTTACACCCCCACATATATTTTTTTCTTAGAACAATCTTCCCCAAAAGCCAATTACAATTTGCCTCTTAGATGATAATTTTCATGACAACCAATCAGATAAAATTTTTATAACTACAAATATTCAGCCAATTATCTTCTTAATTAAACAGGCAAAACTCTCTATACAGTAGTGTCTCCCTGAGCCAACCAGAGTAATCAATGAATGCCAGAAGGCTTGTCATAAAATCCCCATCTAGTGCCTACTCATCCAATATCCCCAGACTAGTTTCTGACTTATGGCCTTCGTCAGACAGGGTGGCACTACTGTATGGAGAATTTTGCCTGTTAACTAACAGTTATGTGCTAGCATAAGAGATGGTGATCATATGATGTTTAGTGGTTTATCTTCTTAATCATAGATTAAAAACAAGCCAAGAACTTAAATTTAACAACATAAAATTCTTGATATTCCTTTATAATTAAAAACCATATCTTCTTGCAAAAAAAAAAACCCACAATAATAACAAGATAATCAGTTAATTGCACTGATCTGATTTTTCTTTTTCATTAAATAGAGATAAAGAAAAACAACTCTGATAAATTAAAGATAAAATTTACAAATGTATTAAAATCTTATTTTGTTTTTCCTTTTTTTAAAAAAAAAAAAAACTCTTAAATATATTTAATATTTGAGAATTCTCATACTATCATGTTGGGATTTCAAATGTTTAGTTAAATAAAGACCCATAAAAAAAATATGTATTGGAAAATTAAATTTTATTTCCCCTATTAATTAAATATATATTTTTTTTAATTCTCAAACCTGAGGAATGCTGCCAAGTATCTAATTATTTATTTTTCTAGTACAGCTATGTAACCAACTGGTTACATTTGTTTAATGTTTTTAGAAAAATTCAAACTATGTTCATATGTTTCCAAATACATTCAGCTGTTAGCATTCACACACTATTTTAAATTATACTATTCATCTCTCTCCTTAAGGTATTGCTGGTTTAATCAGTAAAAGTACTAGCATGGGAATCAAATTAGTGAATGCTGAATTTAAAATGAAGTTCTGACCAATTAGGCCATTCTGTCAAAAACAATGGCCAATAAAAACGTTATCTATTTATCTGCGAGACTCATTCTGATTTCTTCGTTTTTCTTTTTAATGGCAAGGTACAATAAGTGGTCTCCAAACATTACAGATTACCACACTAAGTTGCTCGTATATTAAAGGCAAGCAACCCTAAAATTCAATCTAGTGTGATAATCCAAATATTTGGAAAATAATCCTGCTATTAAAAAAAAAAGGTGGAAAAATCAGAAGGGGGTATATAAAATTTCTGCTGATTGTTGTTTTTGTCAAAATGACCTAAGGGGGAACATTGTCTTAAATTCAATATTAACAAGAACTATCAGTTATCAAGTAAAATATTTAGTGAAAAGAGGGGAACATTATCAGTCAAAATGTTTATATTATATATTAATCTGTGTCTGATTTCTAACAGTTGAACATATTTAGAAAGGAAAATATAAAGTCTGAATTCATAATAAAATTAGATGATAGAAATAGTCCAACATATAATTACAAATATAATAGTAGGTTAAGACAAAAAAATAATATGTTACCCATCATATATTGTAGCTAACATTATATATATTTTTAAACTGCATAAATATTAAAAGAATAAATGCATATTGCAGCAATAATATCAAATCATAATTAGAATATCTTTTGTAACTTCCATAAAATGAATAGTATTAATAAAAAATGTTATTCACTTTATGAGCAGCCCAGTGAAGAGCTGTCCGGCCTCCTTTATCCTTAGTATTGATGATCGCTCCAGCTTTGATCAACGTTTCTGCACATTCCACCCGATCGGCCAAAATAGCATACATTAATGGAGTCCTACCAAACTGATCACCTTCATCAATTTCATATAACGAAGCTAAGACAAATAAAACAACAATTCCAAATTAGAAAGCAACATATTTCTTAAATATGAAATGAAGTAAAAATAAAACAAACCTGCAATCAGTTTTTGTAAGGTGGATTTATCGCCATTAACTGCAGCTGCATGTAGTTCGGTGATAAGGGGGCCTCTGGGAGACTTTTTAGTCACCAAATATGGGCTCTCAACTTCCTAAATATGAAAAATTAATATTGAATATTAAAACTTACTTAAAAAAATATTAATGTTAGACATGCAAAAGTTTAGACATTTATAATGTAAAGAAAAGAGATAATTTATTGAATGAATTACGTTAAAAAAAGATCAAAATTATTAATCGTAATAAAACTATTTTATTATGACATACTTTATTATTTTTAACATGCTAAATGTTATTCCTGTATGAGTGAAATGAGACATAACTATATGCTTAATTGCTTAGGGGTATATAACATTTGAACATCCAAGTGATAGGTCGAGCATAATAATTCTATTTGGTTAAATAAAGTGAGCTTTTTTTTTTAACTTTCTGAAAATTGATTCAGGAATTCTTTTTAGTCCTCATTTATGCTATTCTACCACTGACCTAAAAAACAATAAGGGCAATGAGTTATGATCATAAGCAGTTAATAACTTATTATTAACATATGTCTGATGTAATTTATTATAGTGGTAAATTATCACATTCTGCAACATAAAGTCCTCGGATCGATTGCAGTTTCAGCACTTCACTCAAACTTATGAACTTCCGAGTACTAAAACCATATCATTATTTACTTTATTTAATAACTTCTGGTAAAGATTTTATTTCTGATTCTACTATATTTCACGGAAATCAATTTATAAAAACAGGCAAAACTCTCCATACAGTAGTGTCACTCAGTGCAAGCTAGAGTAATCAATGGATGCCAGAAGGCTTGTGCATAAAATCCCTATCTAGTGTCTATTCATCCAATATCCCCAGACTAGTTTCTAGCTTGTGGCCTTCGTCAGTGAGGAGTCTTGGATCTGAGAGCACTGCATCTAGATCTTATGATCTAATGCAACCCTCCAGCAGCCACCTTTTATCTCTACTTAACTACAAAACTAAGAGAACAAAATTGAAAACACAATATTTTCAATCTAAGCTCATTAGCTTATATAGTCATATAGGTGTGAATTCATTTCAGTACCCACTGAGTGGCACTACTGTATGAAGAGTTTTGCCTGTTTTAATAACAGTTATGTTCAAGCATAAGAAATGGTGATCATGTGATATTTAATGGTTTAAATCAATTTATATTTAGAAAATGTTATTGTTAAAAAAACGCATAAATAAAATTAACAACTAATGTCATAGTGAAATTATTTATTAACTATTTGATTTTTTTATTTAGATATAATTAATTTCTATTATACTTTGCATAAATAAGAGAAAGTATTTGTTATCAAAGATAGACATTTGTTTACATTAAAATAACAATATGAAGGCAAGCTGCATACCCTGCAATGTTACCAAATCCAAACACTGTTAAACACAATCATATATAAATTTTAAAATTTTTCAGATTTAAATCTTCACATGACCACTGTTTCTTATGTTTACACAAGTTGTTAAAACAGTAGCAAATTTTCACCAACCATAGTTCTATCTAGTGCAAGCTCTAGTAATCAATAGATACTAAAAGGTTGTGCATTATAACCCCTATCTAGGGTCTTGTCATCCAATATTCCAGATTAATTTCTAGCTTAAAACTTTCATCAGAGAGAAGCTTTGGATCTGGAATAGTGGATAAGAAGGCATTGAATTGGGATTATAATACACAACCTTCTAATAACTATTGATTACTAGAGCTTACATTATGTGGCATTAGTTGCTTATGTAAGCATAAGAAAAAGTGGTCTTGTGGTCTTTTAATATCAATCCTAGCTAAAGGATATTGATGTATATGTTTATTAAACAATCAAAGATATAAAAATAAACAGATACTGAAGACTGTACCAGCAAAATAGCTTGAATTGAAAACATTATTGTGTTTTCAGTTTGGATTGAGAGCTTTATAATTAACCAAAAAGATAAAAGGTGGTGCCGTAGAGGTATATTACATTCAAAGAAATGCTTTTATCTTCACATAAATGTAATAAAACGTGAGAAAATATGTTGAAAAGTAAAAAATAAATTTTCTTCAACTTTCACAAATAAAAATGAGGGAGAATCATATTTAGAAATTATCAATGACAATCCATTTATCAGGACACTTGCAGCTAACATCCACTTGGCATCGATAAAAGAAAGGAGCATAGTGATCTAATGAATAGATTGGCCCTGATACAATTTCTAAATATGATTGCTGCACACTTTTACTTGTGAAAGTTGCAGAAAATTTACTTTCTTACATTAATGGCATTTTATTTTTTAGCACATTTATGTAAATAAAAACCTTAAATACATATATATATATTTTATTTACTGCTAATTTTATATAATTCTAGACTAGACATTATGAAAAAAAAAAGTTTAGTAAATTTAAGACCGCTAGATGGCAGTATTGTAAAGAATACTACATCCCATAGTGCATCTCATCACATCACATAACATATAAAATAAAAATTTTAATTTTGTACAATTTTTTTTGTGCTAAAATTGTTTGCTCGTTTAAATAAAGTGTATTACCATCGGGAATATATCAGTATACAAAGTTTCTATTAGATTGGAAATTGGTAAATAGATGAAAATTTAGTCATAAGATTTCTCAAAAAAAAAAACAATCTTAGAAATATAATTCCTATTTTTTTTTATGTTGTCTGATTGTTGAATTTATGAATGCTTCTTCATAAGGCTGTTATGTGTCAAATTCAAACAAGGTATATTTTTCAATGAAAAAAATTATTATTTGTTCCGCTATTAATAAACAGTAATAATTTTTTTACACAACATTTTACGGAAAAGAAGTAATTTGTTAAAGCAACCAATAAAAGAAATATACTACAAAATTGATGACTGGTTACATTTCTGGATTCTAAAAAAATATAGTTTTGGAATAAAACTTTTTGAAGGAAAAATACTCGTAACAGTACATGTACTTTTAACTAGAACTCTCGAAAGGTATAATAT
Source organism: Epiperipatus broadwayi (assembly GCA_028023455.1). NCBI lineage: Eukaryota > Metazoa > Onychophora > Udeonychophora > Euonychophora > Peripatidae > Epiperipatus > Epiperipatus broadwayi. The sequence goes on from JAQFVV010006326.1 coordinate 251,427, forward strand.
TTAAATCAAAAAGAAAATGTGATGACAGTACACAAATTCATGTTTGAAATGTGATAAGAAAAAAAAATAGATGCTATAGTACAGTATTTACATTTAGTTTTGGGTAACGGATAATTGAAGTTGCATAGTTTGACATTGCGTAGTTCAAGCTAATTCCATCTAATTTAGAGGTTTAACTTGATTACGAGCATTTTATTCAAAGCAAGTAATTCCGCAAAGCAAAAAAAAAAAATCGTTACAGCAATCAATTAAAAAAAAAGATGACCCTTGCATAGGCCAGGTACATCTATTAAGTTAAATAAAAGCTATAATAATGTATAAACATTTATGTTTTAAACATAATAAAAAAATAATTATTCCCATTATTGTAAAAATAATGTTTTCTTCTCCTAGATTCATAATTTAAATAGGTTGGTAAATTTAAAAACAACAATGAAACATTCTGTGAAAAACATATGAATGACATGTATATGCATGAATGTGTTGGCTTTATAGATTTTGAAAGACTTATTTCTGATGGTCTAATTAAAATGCTCCTGATCAATCAGATGACTCACATTCGATTCAAGGTTCTCTTATAAAAACCGTGACATAAACTTTTGGGCTTGCACTGTAATATTAATATTTTCCAAAAATTTATGAATCAAAATTTATTCATTTACATAAATTATTTTGGGATTGAACTTTTTTCTCCTATTGTCATGTTCTTAGAAAATAAAATATCCCATTGGAAACATGGTCATTATTGATATATAGGAAAATATTTCCAATGTTTTTCTTCACAAAAATCCAAGATAAAAATTACGGAAGGTATGTGCATAACTGGCCCTAAAAATAAACGACTGAATACCAAGATAAAAATTACGGAAGGTATGTGCATAACTGGCCCTAAAAATAAATGACTGAGTACCAAGATAAAAATTACGGAAGGTATGTGCATAACTGGCCCTAAAAATAAACGACTGAATACCAAGATAAAAATTACAGAAGGTATGTGCATAACTGGCCCTAAAAATAAATGACTGAGTACCAAGATAAAAATTACGGAAGGTATGTGCATAACTGGCCCTAAAACTAAACGACTGAGTACCAAGATAAAAATTACGGAAGGTATGTGCATAACTGGCCCTAAAAATAAACGACTGAATACCAAGATAAAAATTATGGAAGGTATGTGCATAATTGGCCCTAAAAATAAACGACTGAGTACCCCTAGAAATTAAATTCTTTGGCCACGTAGAAATTTTGTTTTTCTTTAAAATACTAAATTAGTAATAAATAATCTCTAAATAGCAGCATTATTACAAATTTAATAAATCTGCTATATGCAGGCTACCAAGTGTAAAGATATATGGCCTAGTGAACATATACACATAACGTCCATACAAATTCTAAATGGCTATCTTCAAAGCCTTCACCATAATAAAAACATTGCATTAATAAGAATTTGTCATAATTTATTAATAATACATACAATCAATGATTCCTTTAAATTCAAAATTATACCATTTGTGCTTGTAGTTTGTTTGTTTGTATATATTGGGGGTTGTCAAATAACAATGAATTTATTAATTTGAATTTAACAAAGGGCTGATATTGATTTGATTTTTGTTATTATTAGTTAGACATATTACTCTTGGTTAATAGCAGTTTTTTTTTTAGTTTTTTTTAATTATTTTTACATTTGCATATTTAAATAAGTTATTGACTACAAACACTGTTAAATCCATGATTTCTATATTATAAGTGATTTTAATCCTTATATCCAAATATAAGTGTGTGATAGTTGTTTCAAATAATTTTTTTTTTTTACAATTTCTTATCTTTTTTACTAGTAATACATATAAATTCTCGCTTATATATCTTAGACATTTTAACAAAAGATCTAACTACTATCATTACTATAGAAAAAAAAAATTATACGCTGGCATATTTAGGTATGGAGTTATATTTGGTACCTATTTTTTCGATATTCAAATACAAATGTAAAATAAATACTGTACATTCTCAAATTTATAGAGCAGTAAATTATTGTTCAAGTAAAGATTATAGTAAACAAATCAATTTAATAAAAAAAAGAATTTATAAATAATGAATATCCAAATAAAGTAATAATAATATTGATAAAATTAATTAAAAATAATCAATTTAAAACAAAATTGAAATAGACAACTAACTATAAATAAAAATATTATTTAATACATCAATCCGGCTTTCATTCCTTAGTGAAATCTTTTCAAGATGCTTCGTTTTACACAATCACATGAACAATTATCCTGCAGTAACTCACCCCAATTGCTGTAGGGTAATTGGTCATGTGATTGTGTAAAATTGACATCTTGAAAAGGTTCCATTAAGGAATGAAAGCCGGATTGATGTATTAAATAATTTTTTTTTATTTATAGTGAGTTGTCCATTTCAATTTTGTTTTAAACTGATTATTTTTAATTTTATATATAGAAGGCAACATTTTGGACAATTTTTAACATTGAAATTTGATCATTTAAAGTAGTTATAAAATTAATTACATAGGTATAAGCATAGATAACAACTATATAGTTAATAAAATTATAAGTAAAATTAATAAAAATTTGATAATACAATAAAGGGTAAAATAGTTACTAAAAAGATAATATATTACAAAATAAATATATTAAAAATTATAGTAAAGATCCAACTAATGAAATAAATGGAATATATGAAATTAATTATAAACAACGCAAATTAATAATATAAAAATAAATTATGTTGGTAAAATAAAAAATTCAATATACAGAAGACTAGTACAACAAAAATATGATAGAAATTCACCAATACATTTAGATACATTAGAAGCAAGACATGAATTTGAAAAGGATTGTATAAAAATAATACAATTTACAAATAATAGGAGACAGAAAAATAAGACGATATTCATATTAATAATACTGAGCTAGAAATAAATAGAGATTTGGGGTTAAAAAGATTTTGCCAAAAGTAAAAAAATAATATATTAAAAAAAAAAATTAAAATAAAGATAAAAATAAAAATAATTTATTAAAAATATATGTATAAAGAGGGAACCATTAGAAATTATTGAAAAATTCAAAATTTTAAATAGTTAATTATTGTTTAGGAATAAAAAGGTGAGTAAAAGATATAATAAAAAAATAAATAAAATAGGTTAAAATTAATTAAAAACATCAAATAAAAAAGAAATAAAGTAATGAATATGAATTAAGAATGAATATTGATATTAATAAAATAGAAAATATAAAAGATTGAAAATATGAATAAATTATAATTTTAAAATTAAAATAAAAAAGTGAATATATTAATGAAAATAAAAAATAATAAATAAATAAAATATAAAATTATAGAATATATTATATATGATTATAGAAAGTATTCATTAATTATTTAAACAATATAAATATAAAAATGTTTTAAAAAATTAAGAATATATCTGTGCAAGTATATATATAAGTTGAAAGAGGAAAATTATAATATGAAATATGTGTAAAAATTATATTTTTGTATATAAATATTCTTATATTTAAATTCATGTTTGTTATGAATCTGAAGAAGATTGCTGAACCATCATATAAATATTGTGAAAGATAATAAAATGTTAATAATAATGTTTTCCAATAATAATAATATTGGTAAATTAATTTCATTTGCATAGAAGATTATTGTGCACATGTGCCAGGTTATGAATAGATTTACTATTAAATAGATTCAAAGCCAGTATTTAATCTTCCTTTTATTAACTACTTCTTTATAAAGTATATTATCAATTTATCCTTCTTTATGCATTGATAAAATTATAAAAAAAAAAAAACAAATCCACCTTTCTTATTACTTTTACAATGCTTAGTTTATTAAAATTTAAGGTGGCTGGTCAATCAAAATTGTCAGATTGATTAATTTTAATAAAATAGGCATTGCAAAAGTAATAAGAAAGGTGGATTTGTTTAATCTTTTGTTAACTATTCATCTCCCTTCACTCATGCATCAAAACCTACCTCTAGAAAATATGATTAATGCTTTTACCCTTAAAAATACATTAATAAATATATAACAGAGTGGCAGAGTCTAGAGCTTAGATCCATAAAATGGGTCTCAACTTTGTCATTTATAATGCTTGAACTTCAAATGAACTCCACTTACAAATCAATCAACTGTATATATGAAATTAGAATAGCTTAATGAATATGAATTAAGAGAGCAAACCCTTCTCTGTCAAACCATTCTCAGTCAGGCGATGAATAAAAACATTTTGTATCCCTATCATTTGGATTCATTCTATTCTTAATCCTTACTAAATATACAGTGCGCTATTCATTCACAGCCTGAGTGAGATTGGTTTGCTCTCCTTAATTACAAATGTTGATTTAAATACAAGTATAGTATATGTACTTAAGGTAGATATAATTAGAAGGATTTGAATCCAGACTTTCAAGTTCCCTACAGTCATCTACTATATCATAAACAACCAATACACATGACCACATGCATGTGAAAAAGATAAATAATATCTAATACACATATTTCGTGCTGACCCAGTACTCATCAGTTGGTCCAGATCACCATCTTCCACACACATATATATAATCAGTGCTTGGTTTATATTAAGATAGCAAATCTTCAAACTTTATTGGACAGATTTCAATCTTCTCCACTCTCCAACTCGTCAGCCATACATATCATTATAGATTCAGCTTGTATTCTGCCCATATGTCTTCTGCGTATTCAAATGGTCTTAAGATCCTGCGTATGAGGGGTCAGAGTGATTTACAGTCAACATGGGTATGACAACAAAACTGGTAAGCAAGGGCTTTGAACATGCCATCATTGGACTTTCAATGATATGAATGGCTGAAGAGTTGGAGATTGAAACCTGTCCATTAAAGTTTGAAGATTTGCTATCTTGATATAAACCAAGCATTGATTATATATATATGTGTGGGAGATGATAATCTGCTCCAACTGGTGAGTGTTGGTTCAGCACGAAATACATATATTGGAGAACATGGATGACAGAAGGGAGCTTGAAAGTCTGGGTTCAAATCTCTTCTAATTAAATTTATTTGATTATATATATATAAAACATCTTGTTATTCTAAGGAAAGTGATTTCTTCAAGAAGAAGAAAGGTCAGAACTATTGCTAAGAAGAGACAGCATAAGTTAAAAAATTATATAAATATATTGTAACGAGCACAGACGTTCGTTACATTGTTTTTTTTTATTTATTAAACATGAAAGTAAATTAAAAAGTTCGCATTTAAAAATTTTCTTTAAGAATTAAAAATTGAAATTAAATATCATCTTAAACTCGTATATATTAAATCGCACAGATAAAAAAAATTATTAAAATAAAACTGTATTAAAAATAGAAAAGGTATTTTAAAAAACAAAAACTTAAAAAGATTTAGAGATAAAAATATATCTTTGATTTGGAAAACAGGTTAATTAATCAGAAATGGAAATGATTGTTAATTAGTTAAATGTAAACCAGCCTTGGGCATTTAAATGTAAAAACATCGGTCAGATAGGGAAACAATAGAAACTTTTAGCAAATGAAATAAATCCATTGGGAAATCGGACCTCAACGAAAAGGATCATCACATCGATGACGTAATGTTAAGTCAATCTTTCAAAGTAATATAAAAGGACAAGTTTGGAAATTATTAGTTAGTGAGTTGTTATGATTATTACGATGTGACAGATAGATGTTAGTGCGGAGGTGCGGGAGAAGAGATTGAAGGACGCACGTTCAATCCCTTCAGTTGTTATAAAATGGAAAAATGAAACATCGCTTTTCTTATATTCAGAGGACCACAGGATCATCGGGAAATTTAACGCTGGATTTCAAACGGCAAGCAATTGTAAAAGATGAACATTTCTAAAACCGTAAGAACTTTCTAAGATAGATATAACGAACAATATTAATTTGAAAACACTAAGAACTTTAAATTTTAAACTTTCCTAGTATTTAATTGTTACAAATAGAATCCTATCTGACCAAACTAAATTCTTTATTAATAGTGTTATTTGATGTATTTTTTTTCCTTATTTATGTAAAATCATTTCCATTTATTTATTTTTTATTCTTTAAGTTTTTATCATGATTTTTTTTTGTTTTTCGTTAAATTAATTATATAAATGTTAAACTTAAGTCGGGCGTGAATGGCTGTATAGATTTGTAAAGTTATATTAGGGGAGGGTAATCTTAGGTTATTTGTTTCGTGGTTAAATTGGGTCAATGGATTGGATATATTGGTGTGATTAGTAGATGTAATATTGATTCGCTATGGGCAGAATCGCTTCATACGCCGCACACTTCCGTTTGCCTATGGAAGGAATTATAAGTCGGATACCGCAGTTCCTTTCTATGGAGTTTTTTGTTTTATTGCACTTCTTTGCAGATAGATGTAATATTCCTATCTCATAAGAGGCAATTTCTTCTCTTAACCTTTTGTGCTGCCGTATTTTATTACATTGAATACATCGATATATCAGATGAATTGATGCCAGTTTGACTACGAATTTTAGCCTAAGGTTAAATAGGGATAGAATGTTTATTTTCAAAAGCAAATTTATGTGGTCTATTCATTCATACTCGACCCTAAATAAAAATGCAGTAAATTTAAGTTGTTTATAGACGCTTGCATGGATTGGTTATCGGTTAAGTATGTTTTGCGTTATCATATTTGATCAAAATATATAGACATTCGATAAATAATGATACCTTACGGTGAGTATCTAAAATGTATTTATTCGGATGTCTTTTAAGTTATTGGTGACAATGCAAGTATCTTATGGTGAATACTATTGGGTTACGTATAAATTTCCCTCCGCAATTGTCAGTAATCAATAATTTTGTATTTTGATCGTTTATGTTTACTTTGAAATGTTTTTGACCGTGAAATCTATGTAACCGATCTATATTCAACATTATAAACAAGCTTTCATAAATTTATCTGTGCGAACTTAATTAAAATGTAAAATTAGAATGTAATAGTAATTAAATGTAAATTAAAGTCAAAAATCAAAGTTAAAAAATAATGTTAAATGTTAAAATGTAAAACTAATACTAAAATAATTTTAAATCTTATATATATGTGCATAAATAAATGTTTGTATGCTAATTACTGGCAGTGGCTTATTTTATTTATTTTTTAATGTTGAAATCTAATTAGATAAGATATGATATTATTAAATCTCTGCTACTCCCTGAGCTAGTGACATGGGCTAACGACCGGAATCAAAATTAAAAAAAAAAAAAAATTTTTTTTTTGACTGACGTATCTGCCTACTTTATAAATTTTTCTAGGTTCAAATGCCTAGATGGCGCCCTGTAGTGCAGATTACGTTAAGTGCTTTCTCCGCATTGTTACAATATAATAATTGGCAAAGTTATATATCAAATATCTAAATGATAATGATGTACCAGATGATTGGAAGAAAAAGCAGTAGTAATATTAACATTTACGAAAAGCACTAAAGATATGAGAAATTAAGCTCATATGTAATATATAATATATAGTATGGAAAATATAGCCAATATAAAAATGTTAATGGAATACATTAAAGAATTGGAAGGATGTGAAATATCAAGAATACTAAATAACAGATGAGAGTTTAATTGAGGCAGTGAAAAAGATAGAGCTCTGATGAAGACTGCTGGACACTCGAAACTGTAAGAAAATAAAGAAGTGTTAAAGAAAATTTGTTGCATTAACGTGTATATGAATAGTGTTATAAGCAATATATAAGCTATCAATTCTATACAAAACCTTTACCAAAATAATTATAACTCATCTGGAGCAAGTCTTGAATTTCAATCAGTCAAATTAATAAGTTGGATTTAAAAGTGGTTTTAGAACAATGGATCATATCCATAGATTGGGAGAAATTATAGAAAGGTCCGATGACCATGATTTGCCATTATGCTTTGGATTTGTAAATTATAAAAAGGCACTTGATTCTACAGTATTTTCAGGGTGATTAAAGCATTGAAGCATCAAGATAGAGACCCAGGATATTCTCATATTTTGAAGAATAATTTATCCAAATGCATAAGCAATGATTAGATTACATAGTGATAGTAAAGAGGGCGTACAACATGTTGATTCTATATCGCCAAAACTTTTTATAGCAGTGTTAAAAGAAGCATTTTGTGAATTAAAACAGGAAGCTAAAAGGAAGAAAAATAAATGGAAATTACTTAAGTAAACTAGATTTTGCAGATGATGTGATTATTTTTGTAAATAATGGTTCAGGGCTTCAAAAAATGTTGCAAGAGTTATCAGATGAAAGTAAGACTCGAGAGAAATGCTAAAAGATTAAAGTAATGTTCAATGGATTTTTTTTTTAAAAAAAAAAGTAGATTGGTAATGATGAATTAGAATTTAACAACTATAAATATCTTGGCCAAATTATAGTTAAAAATGAACAGGAAGTAACTGAAATACGTATATTGGAGATCATTTATCTTTTTCCCATGTATATAATCATGTGTACTGGTTGCATAAGATGGAGTGGATAGCTGAAAGGAGCCCGAAAATCTATGCTCAAATCCCCTCTAATTACATCTAAATTTCAGTATATACAGTATACTTGTATGCAAATATTACATTCAGCCTGAATTCTGCCTATCCCTCTTCTACATATTTAAATAAACATATTAAGGTCCTATATATGAGGGGTCAGAGTGGCTTAAAGTCAACATGGGTATGACAACAATATCGGTATCATCAAGTGCTTTGAGCATTCCATCATCAGATTTTTAATAAATGTGGATGGCTGAAGAGTTGAAGATTGAAGCCTGTCCATTAAAGCTTGAAGATTTTCTATCTTAATATAAACCGAGCACTGATTATAATATATGTGTGGGAGATGGTAATCTGGACCAAGTGACGAGTGCTGGTTCAGCACAAAATATGTATATTGGAGAGCTTGAAAGTCTGTGTTTCCTGCAATTACATCTAAATTTCAGTATATATATTCTACTTGTATTCAAATATTAATAAGTCATATAACGTTTGCAAGTTTGTTTGTTTTTTATCATCTATCGGCCCAGAAGTCAGATCAACCTCTCACATTATAGATACATTAGAAATATATGTTTTTCCAAATAATTCAAATTAATTTCATTTAACTTTCATATAATATGTGTTTAAATATATTTCAAAATTCTATTCCATCACACATTACTAAAACATATAATCAAAGAAGTGAAAAAGACAAATGTGTATATGAAATTAATGTGTAACATGCACTATATGAATTACCTGGAAAAGTATATATTTCTAATTTATCCATAGTCGGAGAGATAAGTCTGACTTCTGGGGCTGATGGATGGTAAAAAAAAACCCAATAACTTGCAAACATTGGAAGTTTCAGTTATTTCCTGTTCAAGTTACATATAATCCGAGTTATTTATTATTTATATATGTAATAATATTATAATTTGATGTCTGTATTTCTTCAAATCAATATATGTAAACTTATAATTGAATATTTACAAATACAGCAACGTTAAGATCACGGAATTGTGGGAAGGTTTAGCCTTTCAAAATGTTAATGGACAAAGACTATGAGGATAGTCGAAAGCGCTCCTAAGTGGATAAAATTTTTAAAGTTATACTTTACATATATCTAATTACTGTATTTATAAATATTCAATTATAAGTTTACATATATATATATTTATTGTATAGAAAACAAAAGTAAAGAGAATTAATTATAATAAATTGATTGACTAAACATTTAAAATGAAAAATATGGCATTCTATCAAGTATTATGAGCAAATTATTAAAAATTCTGGTTTATCGGAAACATTTTACTCTGAAATTTTTAGATTATTTTCTCGTTTATATATGAATATGAATAGAAATCTTATTTCCAAAATAAAAAAAGAGTTTATGCAAGAATGTGCACATATATCATATTGAATTACAACAAAACATATGAGTAAAAAAATCATATACTTCCAGAATAGCAGATGATTATTTAAATCACTTTTCCCTAATGCAATTTTAAAAGTATTCCTTTTTTTAAATGACCAAATATCTTAGCATTTATTAAAATCAGAGTTTTCAGAACCAAAAAGTCTAATATACTACCTTTAGTAGATTACTAATTCCACATATTTCTTATCTACTAATCACAAACTGAACATATCTCTTTTAAAAAGCTTCTCAGTCCAATATATAGCAGTTCTTTCTGATTATGCTACACATATATATCATTCAAACATATATCTTTTATATTAATATATGCTTTCTAATTCAATAGATATTAATGTCAATGTTTTTTTGCAGTAGAAATTTCTCTGTAATTTTTCTATTTTCTAATTCATTTATATTATTAAAACCTTCTCTCTTATTTATTTTTGTATAAAATGACTAAAAGATGACCCTCCTTATGACTGAAATTTAAAACTTCAAATTTCTATATTTTTATCTTTTCAGGACAAAGTTATAAGTAAAAGCATTATACCTTAGAAGTTCCTTTCATGTTCCTAGCTACTGCCATGCATGCCTATAATTTAAAAAAAATTATATAAAAATAGTTAATAATTAATATATAATATTAAAAAAATTATCTGGTCTTTTAATTTGATACATATATATATATATATTTAACAATAAAAATAAACAAGAAAATTCCATGTGTATTAAACCATCAAACATCACATGAACATCATTCTTTATGCTTAAACAAGCTGTTTTCACAGACACAAACTCCCCATACAGTAGTGCCACTCAGTGCAAGTCAGAATAATCAGTGGATGTAGGAAGCTTTTGTGCATAAAATCCTTATCTAGTGCTTACTCATCCTACATCCTCAGACTAGTTTCTAGTTTGTGGCTTTCATGAGGAGTCTTGGATCCAAGGCTCTAGGATCAGTGCTCTTGGATCCAAGGCTCCTCCTTGATGAAAGCCACAAGTAAGAAACTAGTCTGGAGATATAGGATGAGTAGGAACTAGATAGGGATTTTGTGCACAAACCCCCTGCATCCAATGATTATTCTTGTTTGCACTGAGTAACTCTGCATATGAAGAGTTTTGCCTCTGTAAAAATTCCACGTGATAACTAGGGAAAAATGTTCAGCAATGATTATTAATAACAGACCATATTTTATTTCTAATTAAATTCAGGCAAAAGCTAATATCAGTTACTAAAACATGTTGTTCTGCTTGAGGCTGTCAATTTTAATTGGTGGCCACTTAGTAACATCACTGGATATTTTTCTCTACTTATTATATGGTGTTTCTCTTTTGATTTTTATGTTTACATCTTAAAATAAGCCATAAAAATATATAATATATATATATACATATACGTCATGTAGAGATAAATATGATATATATATAAATATCCCAGTGCATATGCTAACTGAAAATTCTAATACAAAATGTTCAAATCACTCTCCCAAATGTTATATTTTTTTTAGCAACACCCTCTGTAAATAAGTCTCAAACTTTATATATATATATATTGTACCTACTGAAGTGAGTTTCAGTATGTGGTAAAATGTAAATCATAAAATTGTCTTTTTTCTTTCTAGTGTGATTTTGATGGTAGATATCTTAACCTATGAAGCATTGAACTGTGTTGCTATGCCAATGATAATATTGATATAAAAAATTGTTTATTATTAATTGTATTGATTAAAATTGTGAATTGACTTTATTCACTTTAAACTGGATATGTGAATAATAAAGCATATGGTTTGGTTAAAAATATTGTTTTGTTATTATATATATTTTTGTTACTGCATTCACAATAATAGATTATAAACAATACAACTAAACATTTAATGTCCCAAATATATTTGTTATTTTATGTGTATAATATTATACTGGAAAGATATATATGTGAAAATATATTTCCAGTGTAGTATAGTGAAAATATATTATAAATTGTTTAATTTATATTAGAATGAAAGAATGGTATTTGCATTATGAAATGTCAATGTTTGATGTATATAATATTTCTAAGATTTTTTTTTTTTTTTTATGTATAATAATATTTTTATTTATGGAATGCTGGCTAGAAATGACTAACGAGTGAATGAAAGATATTGCTATAGTTACCATACCATCAAGGAAAAAAATTATAAATAGAATTGAAGAGAAAAAAACTAGCTCTCTATTGTTTTAGCTTCAACAGAAGCACATCTAAATTTCTTTATATGTTTTTATTATTATTATTTTAAAAGTAGATAGTTAAGTGGACAAAATGATAGGGTGAAAAGCAACAATATTCACCCAGAACCGTACAGTGTGTCGAGAATTTGTGAGGAGCCACAAATTATTATAAAAAATGAAAAGTAATCGACAATGATTCTTAGCATTTCGAAGCCATTGGAATATTACTTTGCTTTAAAAATGGATATTACCTACTTTTCAATGATGAGATCTAAATATTAATAACAGAAAAATGTATACAAAGATTATAGTCACCTATTAATATGATTTTATGAGCTTGATCCATAATTTATACACGGGATAAAACTTGGTCAACTTCCATAGCATCATCATAGGTGAAAGTAGCAACTGTTCACTTGTAATATTTTATGAATTGATTACTTACTAAATGAAAGGATATCTATAGTGCTTGCATATTTATAACCTTCTATAGATCAAATATCTACTAAATGAAAAGATAATTTTGATATTTGGAAAATATTGGAATTGACAAAATGTGCTTGAATCTTATAGCTTTTCTTAATATTTCTACTTTCCTTTGAATAACAAAATATTAGATCACATTTTTTTTAAAAAAAGCACTAAAACTATGATACTATTTTTGAAACGCTGTATTTAAAGACTATTACTCAGATTGTTTGCTTTTATTTATCATTATTATTGCTGTATTTTTTTTCTTCATTTAAAATGTATAGTATTGATATACAAATATTAGTATAATTTCAAGTTAAATAATGATCTATTTACATACCTAAATATAAGAGAGTTGTCTTCCTAAGTTTGAATTTATATCTTGCAAGATAGTAATTATTTTAATTTAATTTAAAATATTATTTTTTTTATTGATTATAAATTAACTTAAAGTTTGTCACTTTTTTAGGAGTTCAAAAAGATTATATCGTAATAAGTATTTATTTTATTTATATTAACAAATAAGTAAGATTCATTTTAGTATATATTATATTTCAATTAACTATATTTTTATATGAAATATTTCGGAAAACATGCAATAACATTCTTTTGTGTGCTACATAAACATATGTGTTTGTATTTAGTATCTAATTAGTGGATATTGAAGTGCAGTCATCTATTTAGATATAAAGTTAATGTCAATTGAAAACCTATTATTAAAGCATAATTTGATTATATGCATATATTTTAAATGTTTATTTGCCATATATATATTTTTGATTTTAATTTATATCAATTTCTTAATAAATTTTGAATTAATTTAAAACAAATAAGCTTTCTTGGTTGTCATTCAATTTTACAGTGCACATTTATTAGTTAATCAAATTTGGATGAGGCCATATTCACTAATTAATTATATTACATAATTCATTAGAAGCAGTTATAAAAATAATTCAGAAATCAAAAACACAGAATGGGTAAGAAAGTGTAATTACATATCATTTTCTTTGTATTAAATTTAATGTTTATTATCTGACCAAGTACAGATTTCATCCAATAATAAATTAAATGATTTGACATTCTTAAATATTTAATAAATAATTGGAAGCTTGTTGTAATTATTTTGTTAGTAATAAGTAATAGATATACTAAAAATATATATATATACGAATTGATTTCACAATTGATAAAGGTGCAAATATGATAATTATAAAGATGAGTAAAGGTAGTTATAATGAAATGTTCACATATTTTATTTTAGGTCAAAATTAAAATAAATATTATATTACAGGGGTGGGCAAATAGTGGCCCGAGGGCCACATGCAGCCCGCTAAGAGTTTTTATATGGCCCACCAAGCCAATCAGAAAAATCCGCCTTGGACTGAGATTTCCTTCCCATTGCGTGACTGAATATTCATCATGTATTTTCCACTAGGATGGCCACATCAATACACATGTGCAGTGTAGATACAATATGCAATGCTTTTCCAGTTGATCTGGTTAATTTCAATTTTGTCTTTGCATTAGCAAATATGTTTCCAACTTTAGTGAAACCATGAATCCTCCGAAAAAAATGTAAAATTGGTAATGTCATGTGTTTAATAAAGAATGGACAAACAAATATTTCTTTTGTAATACAGGGAATAATGCAGTATGTTTATTGTGTCATGAAAAAAAGATGCGACCCTCTGCTAGCCTTCGCTTCCACAAAGTGGCCCCTGATGCGGCCCTCCACCAACCTATGTGGCCCTCGAGCCAAAACAATTGTCCACCCCTGTTATATTATGTTAGTATACTGTTATAAAGATCGTAATCTTATTCAGTTATAAAGCGGGTAATAATAAATTTTATTCTATCACAAATTAGAGTAATTTGCTTTAATTATATTTAAAGTTTGTTAATGGGGATCACAAATTTAGTTTAAATATTAAATTTTAATATTAATATTTGACTATAATAAATCTAACAATCCTTTACATGCTTTGACAATTATAGTCTAGTTTTAATAACTTAGCTTTAATAAGCTGAAGAGACTAATTGGATGTGATTGGTCTATTGTTGGAATAAGGATCTATCATTTACTTTATATATTATGACTGCATATTGAAAATCTTAAGTTTATTTAATACGACGATTTGATGAAAATGGAAAGATACGTTAGATTAATTAATTTTATATTATTATTAAGTATTTAATCTTATTATAATTGACTTAGTTAATAAGAATATATTGATATCAGTAGAATAGCAAGGTTGGGTTGTCAGTATTTTTATTTTATTTAGTTGTAATTAGAAATCAATTATCGAGTTACATATTTTGTTAGATACGATATTTGTAAACTGTAGGGCATGATTATCATTTCATTCATCCATGAATTATTTCATTTAAATAGAAATAATGTTTGACTTTTGGTTAGTCTTATTATAAACAGTGTGTTGATTCATGAGGAATATTAAAGTGTATTTGTGTAACTCTTTGTCATTATTTTCATTCTATTATAAGGGATCTATATTATAGGCATATACTGTTATTTATAAGACAGTGATATTTAGTTTTATTGCTTCATCTTTGATCCATTGTAAATAATGCTTATATTTTAGGGTGGTTTGAAGTAATGTTTTGTTTTTTGTCAGTTCTGAATGCGATTGGAATTTATGAGATTACAGCAAAGATTATTATCATTCTTTATTAACTTAAGTGTTAGGACTGTTATTCATTTTAGTTTGGTTTATTATTTTCATTCTGTTACAAATCCTGATCGATAATTAGGTTATGACTCAGAATACAGCATGACCCACATATTTATTCCATTAAAATATACATATATATATAACCAATGAGGATTGCCAATTCCTCAACAAGCTTTGTGATAAATGCTTAGCCAGAGAGAGCATTTAAAATATCTCTGTCAGGAACCCCTCCCCAAATCCCTGAACCATGGTTTCATGCTTTGGCACTCCTCAGAGAGGTGTCAGGGCAGGTTCAGACACTAGATCTAAAAATATCAACCCAAAGATCTAGTGTCTGAACCTGCCCTGAGACCTCTCTGAGGAGTGCCAAAGCACGAAACCATGGTCAGGGGTTTGGGGAGGGGTTCCTGACAGAGATATTTTACATGCTTTCTCTGGCTAAGCATTTATCACAAACCTTGTTGAGGAATTGGCAATCCCCACTGTTTATAACTTACAAGCTTAAGAGAATAAGGTCACGTGATCTATGACTCTTATTTTGACTATATATATATATAACGTCTAAAAATTTGTGAAAATGGTAGTTTAGTTAAAATTATAAGATGAACTATAAACCATTATCTAACATTAATTATTATTAAATGCTTTTAGAAAAATTCAAACTACATGTAAACAATTCAAATACATTCAAGTGTAAATAATAGCACAGCACACAGGTTCATATATAACACAATATTTTGAGTGCTATTACTCTCTTCTCTTCTTCAAGTATGCTGGGCTGACTAATGACCATATTAGCATGAGAATCAAATCGGGAATCTTTATATTTCTTAAATATTCCATTTAAAGGGACATCTTAACCAACTAGACTATTCCATCATTGATAAATTAGAAAACATTTTACATACTTAGTCAAAATAAGTCATAGATCACATGACCCTATTCTCTTAAGCTTGTAAGTTATAAACAAAGAGGATTGCCAATTCCTTAACAAGCTTTGTGTTAAATGCTTAGCCAGAGAAAGCAATTAAAATATCTCTGTCAGGAACCCCTCCCCAAACCCCTGACCATGGTTTCATGCTTTGGCACTCCTCAGAGAGGTGTCAGGGTAGGTTCAGACACTAGATCTAAAAATACCAACCCAAAGCCAGCATTTAACTAAAAGTTATCTATTGAGTGGAAAATCTAAAATTTTCAGACACCTACATGTCTTCAAACCCAGCTATCCAACTCAAATAGCTATATGGGGCTGATAGATCGGCTTTGGGTTGGTATTTTTAGATCTAGTGTCTGAACCTACCCTGACACCTCTCTGAGGAGTGCCAAAGCACGAAACCATGGTCAGGGGTTTGGGGAGGGGTTCCTGACAGAGATATTTTAAATGCTTTCTCTGGCTAAGCATTTAACACAAAAATTTTACATACTTATCTCTTGATTTCTTCATTTCTTCCTAAGGACAAGATTAATGAGTGGTTTCCGAGCATTACGAATTATCACATTAGACTGAATTATTTGTCACTATCATGTAAGCAGCTTCTTTGAATTTTCTTTATACTTTTTCCTCTCCGTTCAATATTTTTGCCTTTTCATAATTGAACATATGTATTCATTAGTGTAACTAACTACTTTGGATACATCTGCTTTTTTTTCCTTTCTAATAATCAGCTTGTGCTCTTTTAATCACTTTTAAATGAGGTGACCAATTTCGCTATTTATACAACCTTCCACATTCATGTGGTATTTCATAAATGCAGTTTTTGCTTTTCAGTATTCCAAATTTAGGTTTTGTAGAGATTAGCATCCCTTATAATGTGCTATGGCTTTGAAAAACTGTTTTGATGTTGTAGTGACTGCAGTTTTTTTTTATTTTGTCTTATGTTCCTCGTATATATGGATACACTACAGTACCTAATAAATTGTTTTTTCCTTTGATGCTTTTTTTTTTTATATCTATTCTTTTTCCAAATCACCAGCTTCTGACTAAACTTCTTTTGCTTAATTCCACAAAGTTAGAAGAACTCCTATGTTTTGTATTTCTGTCATGATTGGATCTATTTTCTAAATATTTTTCTGTGTAGATTTTCTGTAAACTGTTGTTTTGATTTTTCCATGATGCATCGAACTTTACAATGATGGCTGAGATCATTACATCAAAATCAAGCTACCTAACAATTCCTATTATAAAACTTTTATTATAAGCTGGATTTAACAAGTAGAATAAATTCGTGGACACACACACATATATAACTGTAACAATTACTTATAATATGCCAAGAAATATTCCACCTAAGTTAAAAATAATCAGTATCTTGTTCATCTTCAATTGCAGTTTGGCAAATAATGTCTTTAAAATCATAAAATATCAGATTCAAATTTTATGAAAGTAATAAATTACAACTGCAAGGGTCTCTTCTTTATTGCTTTAGGGAAAAGTAATAGTAATGCATTAATTTTTTCTTAACATGTTTTAATTCAATCACAGTAGTTTATTATACTTGTTAAATCCAGCTATAAACAAAAAAAGACTTAGTTGCTTACTTAAAAAGAAATAGCAATTTCATTAATTAGACAAAATGCATTTTAATAGAAATTGTAATTTTTTCTTTAAAAAAAAATCATTTATTAATAATAAGGCATAATTCTAGATTTTTTTTTTAACCAAGGCATTAAAAAAATCAAAACCACTGTACCTTGCATCCCTGATTTCTATTGAAATCCTGTCACCTGTGATTACCTGTATCAATTATAGAAAAAAGGTTTAATTTTTATCTGTGTATATATAAATGTGCTTTTGTATGATGTCTTAATTGCATGATTGCATTTAAGTGTAAATAAAAAACAGATAAATTATGCAAAAAACAAATTTTGATACTAAATATGAAAACCATAGCAGTTTCTCAGCTTTATATATACAATAATAATCAATATGAAGTATTTTATAAAAGTAATAGACCAAGTATTGAAATATCTATATTTTAAAACTAAAATAAATATTTATATCATTAGCAAACTGATCAAACATTCTACTGATGATGTAATAATTGCTTTCAAATATACAGATATAACACTATATTATTATATACAGGCCTGCCATGTGGATATGAGGTACCTTTCTGCAAGGTAAATAATATTCAACTAGTAACTTGAACTACTATTTATCTTACTAATACCATTATTGTTCAGAGTAAATGAACCTTGAGTTTAGTTTTCTTTATTCAACCACATATATATTCAGTTGCCAACTGATTGCATGGGCTTAAATATATTAAATCTTTATTTTAATTTTTCTGTTTTTTAAATTCATTGTTCTCTTAATAAGTAAATATTAAATACGTTTTGTAAAGATACTATGGGCCCCCGAAATTATATCAAAAAATACAGGCTATCATCTTGGTTTACAAAAAACTCACAAGTAACCATAAAAAATTATACAGTAAAAAAGTTCTGTGTTCAAAAGAAAAACTTTTCATATTTTCTTACCTACTCGCCTTATAAATATCTGTTTTTCCATGAAATTCTAATCAAAATCTAAATTTTATAACACTCTTATCTCCAAGAATCTGTTCATAACTTCCTTCTTTTAAGCTTTTTTAATGCAGATTCATTTCTCTATCAATAAATTCAATATTTCAGTTATTTATCTCTTACAATCTTCTTTATATCTACATTTCAAATCTCTAGTTATTTATCTGCCTGTTTTCTAATTTTATCTGAGCTATTTTTTACATAAAATATTTAACAAATTTCTTTTTTCTCCAAGTCTATCAAAAACATCAATCAATCCCTTATTAAACTGTGTTTAGAGATGGCAAATACCATTATAATCTCATTTCCTCCATTATTTATCTACTTTTTAAAAACATTTAAATTATTATTCTTTTCTATTAATTTACTACTTATTAAGACCCTTTTCAATTCACAATTTTACTTTCTTTTTATCCCCCCCCCCCCCCAGCATTCATCTTCATATCAAATTATTTCTATTTTATCAATTATTTAATATATTTATACAAGAATGTTCTTTAAATTTAAGTAAACATCAGCCATTCAATTTTTAAAAAATTTTTTACTTTGTTAGTTGTATGTTAAATATTGTTTTTTATACATTATGTTTTATATTTTATCAGTTATGTTTTATTTTTATTTAGACACATATTATCTGTTAAATTTTAAAACTTCTCATCCGAGATTGTTCTATATAACATTTACATTGCTATATTATTTATTTGTTGTTTATTGAATAAAGAAATAAAACATTCCTCACCATTTTTGAGTTTCAATCTCCTTGATTCAAATACTACCATATAACACAAGCATAAATCTGATGTTTTAAATCTAATATTCAATAATGTGCATTTATGAAATTTATATGACGATTAATTATTTTAAAAGTGTAATTTATAAGCTCGTAATGTTTTCATTGCATTTATTTTCATTTTCATAAAAATGAAGATAATAAATATAATGGAAAATGGCAAGTCTAGAAAGCAACAACAATGAAAACTTTATAACACAAATATTAAGACAAGGAACAAATGTTTAAATTTTGTCTAGTAAAAATATTATTTGTATGTGTGGATGCACATGAAAGTTTAGAATAATTAAGACTTATATAATATATAAATTCATTTAAGAGCTCGAATACAAACCAAAAGCAAATTTGACTTCTGAAAAGCAGCTTAGACAAGATATTATAATCTCAACCTTCACCGCTAGTTTTAATTGGTTGGTCCCTTGAAAACATCATGGATAAGAATTTTAACTAGATTTTAAAACAAAATTTCCATTTATTAAATGTTTTACCATCTACTGTCCTTTAAAAAAATATTAAATTAACGTTTATGACTCACGCTAGA
Source organism: Epiperipatus broadwayi (assembly GCA_028023455.1). Lineage (NCBI taxonomy): Eukaryota > Metazoa > Onychophora > Udeonychophora > Euonychophora > Peripatidae > Epiperipatus > Epiperipatus broadwayi. The sequence goes on from JAQFVV010006326.1 coordinate 271,589, forward strand.
AGTCTTGATTTTAGATGAGAAATAAGAGAAGATTGTGACACTTCAAATTCTTATACCTATATATATGTTCATTGTTTCACATTACACTCATTTAAAACTTGAGTACTAACCAAAAGTGAATTCAACTTTTGGTAAATAGTTTACACAATGTATTATTATCTCAGTCTGAGGTGTTTTGTTTTTTTAATAGAAAATATTAATTTATAAACATGGAAGGAGAATAGAGATTAAATTAGCTTATTAAATTAATATACAAATTTAAAAAAAGGTAAAAAAGAAACAAACAGTGAAGAGAGGAAAACTGGTTGGTTTTAATACATATATAATATGTATGTGTGCACATATTTAAATATTAGCTTTTTTTATTTCACAAAAATTATGCAGTTCACCAAATTTTTTTTTTACCATTGGTACTTGAGCTGTTAAATTTATTTTTGGTACATTGATTTCAAAAATGACATTAGTTTATTTCTATAAGCTTTAGTTTTGAAGTGTTGGTATAACTTACTTTTGAAGTGTTGGTATAACTTCATATTTGCTATTTTCTTTTTTAAAATACCAATTTGTAGACATTTTGTAATAATTTATAAGAAAAATTAAAGTCATTTACAATATTCCATAATAATTATAAATCATTTGTTAAAAATCCTGTAAATATCCAATTCATCATATTAGTTGAACTTTAATTTATATAAACTTTCTATCCAATTTATCAATGCTTTAGGTATATAGGCCTAAAGTGATCATTTTATTTTTAAAGATCGAGATGTTATTGCTACCTCATGAAGAAGCTGCTTCAATCATAACGATGCTCTTTGATATATTTGTGGTGAATAGATCCTAAAAGTACAAAACCTGTTTTTGAATTTGTGAAAAGCACATATCTTATTTGTTTTGTTATCAAGACTGGAAACCAAATTAAGTTGTGAGCATTGTAAAAAGCATTTGTGTCAATAGAGAAATGGAAAAAAGGAGTTTGTTTGAAATTTGAACTATAAATGATTTGGACAGAATCAAAAATCATTACGATGACTACCATTTTTGTTTTCCCAATATTGTAGACTTCAATCAAAATAATAAAAGGAAGAGGGCATATAATGACTTAGCTTCAGCAAAAAGGCCTCTTCCCATTGAGATGAGGTTTTGTCTTTCATCTTTCAGTCACAAACTCGAGCTTCCAAATGATAAATCTTGTGCACTTGATATCATATAAGATAACGGAGTAGGACTAGTGACAGTGATTTTGGAGAAACATCATCAAATTTTCGATGTTTTGCTCAAAATAAACTTAAAGATCTCATGTGAGGAAAATTTTATTGCTGCTATGTGTTAAAATACGTTGTTTTAATTAAAATACATAATTGTTTTCAAAACATTCACAAATATATCTGTGCAGATAAACTAATTTTTTTAATTAATGTTAAGTAAAGTAAAATAATAAAAAAAAAACTGAATTAAATAGTTGTCCGAGTATAAGATAGATGATGAAAGGTAAAATATTAAAGTTCATTTCAATATTATGATTATATGCAATCAATTTTATATTTGAAAAAAAAAAAAAAATAGTATAGTAAATATCATAGATTACTTTCAATGAAATATGATGTGTATATTAGACTGTGTTTATATATCCACATAAACATATAGCTGATAAGAATTAAAAACAGATTAACTGATAATAATATATTTAAAAAATGGAAAGAATATCTTCAGTGACTATTTAGAAAAGAAAATAATTAATTATGAACTTGAAAATGAAAAGATATTGAAATGGATGATAAAAGTATGGACATATTGCTAGATGAAGTAATAAAGTGAATTGAACAAATGAAGAATTGTATGGATGTTGGATTTGATGCAATACCTATGGAATTTTTGAAAAAAATGGGATAATTTACTGTGAAGAAAATAGTTGGACTTTGCAATTTGATCTATAATAGTGGAGTTTGGCATGAAGATTTTTTAAGAACTAAAATGATTCCAATTGCTAAAAAAAAGAAAGCCATGAAATGTGAAGAGTATAGGACAATAAGTTTGTTATTTAATGCTTCTAAAGTTTTATTGAGAATTTTAACTCAAAGAATTTATGAGAAGTTAGAGTATTATATTGAAGAAGAACAGTTTAGTTTTCAGAAGAAGAAATGTACAAGAGATGCTATGTGTTGTTAGAACAATTGCAGAGATATATTGAAAAAGATAAAGACACTGGTATATATTTTGTGGATTTGGAAAAAAATAAAGGAGTATTTTGCAAAGAAAGAAGATTGATTTGAAATATGTATACTGGTTAAAAGAATTAGATTGGGGAATAATGGGACTGATGAAGTGAACATAGAAAGAAGCGTTAGGTAAGAATGCAATTTGTCAACTGTTCTTTTTAATATTTATTCAGAAGACATGCTAAATAATTATTTAGCTCTGGAGGAGCAAATGTTGGAGGTAGAATAATAAAATGTATAAGATTTGCAAATGATATGGCTCTTATAGCTGAGGATGAAAAGGGTTTTCAAAATATGTTGAAATAAATTGGAGGAAGGATGTATGGAATGAAGATTAATGTTGAGAAGACTAAGTGTATATGGATAGGGAGAAATGAAAAAGACTGCAAATTGAAATCCATGATAACATAGTTCAACAGCCAATGGGATTTAGATATTTGAGCAATTGATTGAATGAGGATAAAAGTGAAGATGAAGTTAAAAGAAGAATAGCATTGATAAAGGAAGCATTTACTAAAAGAAAGAAATTACTTTGTGAACCTTTGAAGAGAGAATTAAGAAATAGATTATAATTATTTGTTATGTGTAGAGTTTACTATTGTATGATTGTGAAACATGGACAATGAGTAATAAAATTAGGAACATATTGGAAGCCTTTGAGATGTGAACACCGAGAAGAATGGAAAAACTCAATTGGATGAATAAATAACAAATGAAGTTTTGAAAAAGAGTAAATGAAAAAAGACTGATTGAGGAAATCAGAAAGAGAAACTGGATTGGACATATATTAAGAAGAAATTATAATTTAATGAGAGATGTTTTGGAGGAAATGGTGAATGGAAGTAAGAGGAAAGAACGGACAAGATTGACATTGTTGGATGACATAAGGGATGAGAAGAGTTATGTGGAATTGAAGAAATGAGCAATGAAGAGAATGAAATGGAAAAAAATAGATGAAATTGATGATGTGAATATTCTCTGGAAGTGTCTGTGGAACAGAATACTAATGATAATATTTTACATATTTTTATAATTTTTCCATATCAATGGTTTTATAACCCTTGATAAAGACTATAAATAAATAATCAAAACATTAGCTTTTTATTATTATTTATATATACTGATTCAAAAAATAAACACAAATTTTAAAAAAAATGGAGGAGCATTATTTGATAGAATTAAACATTTTCTGCAATTTAGTTTACAGATTTAAATTTCATAAAAGAATTTATAAAGTTATAAAAAATATAAATGAATTTATTAACAAGACTATATTCCAAACATTATTTTTAAAAAAATAAATTGTAAAACACAATGACCATTGACCATAGATAGATAATGAAATTATGAGATTTGTAATAATTTCCAACATTAACAATCCCCTAGTCATATTTGCATAAATTAGATATATATATTTTTTCATCTAATAATATCTGGAAAATGACCCATTTACTTATTTGTTTAATTAAAGGTATAAACTGATCCCCAAAAATATGACTGATTGAATCCAGATTGTTATACTATAAATTTGTATGTGAAAAATTTTTAAATGCTTATTTCCAAATATTGTTGTGGCCCAAAATATTCTCCTAATATTAACCATATATGTAATAGCAGTTTTTCTAAATGAAAATTTTACAAAATTATTCCAAGATAAATTAAGGGATATAGCAATGATTTCTATAGAAAAGACTATAGTTTTTTTTATTACATTTTAATTTATTTTATTTCATTTTTATATTATATTTTTAAAAAATTTTAAGGAAAAACATCCTTCATTTGATTTATTTTTTTAAGTTTTTTTTAAAAATATTTTGAATATTTTTTTTTTTTTAAATTTGGCATTTTATTTGTAAGTTTTTATGATGTATCTGAACTTGGTTCAGTTCCATATGGCTATTTAAGTTAGATAGCTGGATTTGAAGACATATGGATGTCTGAAAATTTCAAAAATTTCTACTTAATGGTTAAACATTAGCTAAAGTGCTGGGCTTAACCTGGAATTTTAAATCTAATGCTGGAATATCCTAGTGCCTCACTGGTGACAGCCAGAGCTAGAAACCGGTTTGAGGATAGGGTTATTCTGAAATGCTTGTTAAAGAGCTATTGGCATGCTCATTATATAATACTTTTATATAAATATTTCTTTGTACTTAATACATATATTTTTTTCTATTACATCTACTGCTTTGATTACGTAACCATTTTAACAGTGCACTTTTTCACCATCTCTGTGCCACCTATTATAAGCTATAATAAATAATAATAGTTGCCAGATAATAATGCTCAATAAATCCCTATTATGAGCTGTCCTATCCAATATCCCCAGATTAGTTTCAAGCTTACGGCTGGAGATATTGGATAGGACAATAAAGAATATGGATTTATTAAACACTATCATTTGGCATCTATTAAGAATTACCAAATCTTATAATGTGACACAGAGATGGTGAAAATATATGCTGTTAAAACAATATATAATTGAAGTTATGTGATACAAAGTCATGTGATATTTATTGGTTTATTTAAAGACCTGTCCACAAGATAGAGGTGCCTATAATTATCAAAAAACTAAGGACATCATAAATGTAATTTTACTTCTGAATATTATGTAAACAAAACATTTATAAGTAAGTTTTAGTGGAAAAGATATAAATTAAATATTAATATCGATAGGCTTAACGTTTTCGAGGATCCATGCCTCATAATCATAGCCATCATAAAAAAATATATAATAAAATATATGCAAAGATATTTAAATAAGCCAGTGTTACATAGCCCATTTCTTCGAGATCTCGAAGCAAGTATCTTTTCTATTGATAACATGGATGTTTCGATTGTAGAATGCTTCTTTTATTTTTCTCTTATGATCGTTTGATTCTGAGCATAAGATTATGGAATCAGCAGAAATTGAACTCATTCTAAATCTATATGGCTATACAGACTAGTTGACTTAGAATGAAACATTTAAAAGTTTTTCAGTTTTGGCTAACGGCTTGATAGTATAAAATAGAGATAAATGATAGAAGCTGGAAGGAAAATTCATTAGATCCTAAAGGTCCAGGTACACTGATCTAAGATCCAAAGCTCCTCTCCGATGAATGCAGTAAGCTTGAAATTAGTTTGGAAATATTGAAAAGGCCAACGCAAGATAGGAATTTATTAAGCATTATCATCTGGCATTTATTATTACATTACAGTAAGTGACATAGAAATGGTAATATATATATATATTGTTAAAACAATATGTAAGCTGGAATCATGTGATATTCCAGTGGTTTAAATTATTTTAAATAGGTAAAAAAATGAATCTTTTGTAATAATTAATCCATTGAACAGCAAAAGATTCTCCTACAATCCCTCATAGATGAACAATGAAGAAGGCAGTACTCATCATAACTGTTAGATGATGATGGGTTCAAGTAGTTTGCCAGTTTTCTTTAACCTTTAGCTAAGGATAGTTAGTCATTCATTTAATGATCAATGTTAGATAGTTGGCTGCCTGCTAAACTATTAACAAAAGTTGCATTTGAATCTAGATAATATATATGGTAAGTGAATATCTCTATACCATGAAATTCCTACATAATTTTTAAATTACTATGGTTTACCTAAGTAGCAAAGTTGATCTACCCAGTTTTGTTGATTATTTTCCATTCCCAGTGCTGCCATTTCACATTAAAAAGAATAAAAAAAATTTTAAAGGAGCAACAAGAATCATAAATCTACCGGTGCTTTAAAGAAAGAATAGGTTGATCAACCATGCACCAAACTTGAATGAAATAATTATAAAAAAATCAAAAACGAATATTTTATTTTTAAATAAAATTACAAAATTATCTAAAATGGTATTTGTCCAGTTAATGTTATGTAATATTTTAAACTTGTTTACATCTTATAATCAAGGCAATTTAATGTAACTTAAAAAAGCAGTATCCTCCCCTTTCCATATATAATTCACAAGCAGCTTTTTATCCAAATACATATAAATATATTTTCTGGGAGTTGACGACTCGTCAAAATTTAATCAGGAAATTTTAATAAACACATTAATTGTAATTCGAACAATTTGTTTTCATAATTTCTTTTGAATGACTAGTTAATGTTTATATCTACAGAAAAAAAAAAGAACTTACTTTTCTATATGTACATTTTTTGATTACCAACTAATATAATGCTAAGTTTTTGCTTAGCGTGGCAAATCTCATACCTCGTACTTGAGTCCAAATGGAAAAAAAAAATAGGTTAACCAAATCAGCATAGAAGTCGGTCTATTTTGATTAAATTGTCAAATATAAAACACAAATAAAAAAGATATTCTTTAACTTTTTTGTTAATGAAAATTTAACGAAGTGCCTTCACTATTAAAAATTACAGTGTGACAAGAATTTGTAATGTACACGAGCTTTATTCGGCCAGAAGGTAGAAGAATGGAAGTTAGGGATTTTAACATTTTTCACTAGTAAACAAAATCATTAGAAACACATTAAATCTAATTATAGGTAAAGTGTTGTACAATTAAACAAACTTGTTTTTATGCAAACTTTGCAATAAAACATAAAATTCTTCTAATAACTAAATCGACATGGAAAAACTTCTTTCGCGTTTAGCACGGTACAGAGTTTTTAATGTCAACAGAAATTTCACCGCTAAATACCTAGCGGCAATTGCACAAATGAGCAGCACACCATAACGTTTACAAAATTAATTCCCGAGCATTACGGGACTAAAACAAATTACAAAAAAATATTTCTTAAATATTTCTTGCATATCTCTAACTACAAAAGTAAACACTATAATTTAATAATATTACATTAGTTATAGGAAGAAAACAGTTTTTATAAATGATGTGCTAAGCAAATTTTCAATTAAAGAATGTCACATTTAAATTGCAATTAATAAAATAATTATAATTTTTTTTTAAATTTGCACTTACTCATAAATTCTTTTATGAAAAACCAGGAAGAGTAAATGGGAAATACAATTAATATTATATACTAACTTTGATGAGAGAAATAAATACCAAAAAATTCAACATAATTCACTTTTTTCCCCCCACCAAAATAAATCGCCAGCAGAGACATCTTGTGAAATATCTACAAATTAAAACGCTGCTTATCTATTACGCGAGCCTATTACAAACATTTTTAAATATGTGAAATGAATGAAAATTTGATAATAATAAATCTCATGTTTAGATATATATAAAGTTATGTACTAGAAATCAGAAAGGATATAATTAAATATTATTATGACCAAGTGATAACATCTGTTATTTGCCATCGCTAGCTGTACTCTGGACGTTTTTTATCTAATATCTCAATTTAAACTGAAATAAACTATTAGATTCATCCCATTCCGAGAAAGTATAGCGTTCGAATAAGCAAATTTTGAACTTCTAAATTCTATAATCATTTATTATTAGTAATGAAATGTTCTGTCTTACGGACAGATCTATTAAGCAATCATTTAACCACCTCACTGATTCGCAGTTCTGTTGAATTCATTGTCCAAATCTTTAACTCAGTGTAATGCATTATAACTATTATATCATCTTCTTCATCCCTTTCTTTTATTACTTTCCACCATTCTAAGACATTTCTCATTAAACATTTTTTTCTTCATATAAGTTGAACCCACTCTCTACGTTCGATAATCTTTTCATTCATTCTCAATAAAATTTCATTTGTCATTCTGTGTTGTTAAGTAATTCTTTCCATAGCCATGGCCTAAAAATCGTCACTCTATCTGCAATTTTTTTTATTCAGTGACTATATTTTATAAACCAAAAAAAAACAAAACAACTTATTTCCACACATAAACCTTGACCATTATATTTCTCAAAAAGGGTCACAGAATATTTTTTTGATAATGCTTTCTCCTTGGCCCATATTATTTTTTAAATCTCATTATCATTTCTTCCGTTCTCATTCAACCTAAACCCTTCCCCCTGTTGAAACATTTTCAGGTTTCTTCTTCACACACTCCCTCACCCACCCCCGACACAAATTTTTTTATATTTTTTTTCACTTCTACTATTCAGAATCCAATCAGATGAAAAAAGAAAAAATCACTTGCTTATCATTTTTATTGTTTTATAGACACCAAGAACTCAAAGTTTAAACAAACGGTAATTCATGTGACTAACAGTTTATATCATAGGCTTTGTAAAGTTTAACTTTTGTGAGTTCATTGAATCTCATAAACTAATGTCCAAGATAGTAGAAAAATACAGAGGCAAAACTCTCCATACAGTAGCACCATTCAAAGTTATAGTAATCAATGGATGCAAGAAAGTTTGTGCATAAAATCCTCATCTAGTGCTTACTCACCCAATATCCCCAGACTAGTTTCTAGCTTGTGGTTTTCATCAGTGAAGAACCTTGAATCTGAGAGCACTGTACTTAGATCTTAGGATCTAATGCAATCCTCCAGCTGCCACCTTTTACCATTTTAATTAACTATAAAGCTTTGAGTCCAAAATAAAAACCCAATAATATTTACAATTCAAATTCATTTGATTGTATAGTCATGTAGATTTGAACTCAGTTCAGCATCTATACATTTTGATGTCTATGCTTCTTTAATAACCACAGAGACCATAATTCTATTGAGTTCATATCTATATATTACAAGCAAATGAGCTTGAATCGAAAACATCGTTTTCATTTTAGATTCAAAGCTTTATAGTTAACAAAAAAGGTCAGTGCTAGAGAGTTGCATTAAATCCTAAGACCTAGGTGCAGACCTTTCAGATCCAAGGCTACTCATTGGTGGAAGCCACTAGCTAGAAACTCGTCTGATGATATTAAATGAGTAGGCACTAGATAGGGATATTATTTTCTATCCATTGATTACTATGGTTTAAACTAACTGGTATTACTGAATGGAGAGTTTGCCTCTGTGTTTTAACAGCTTATGTAAGCATAAATAATGGTTATCATGTGATATTTGGTGGCTTAATATCAATCCTTCCCGATAGGATTATGCTGACTAGTTCGTAAAGAAAAGACACCAAAATGTATAGGTACTGAATTGAGTTGATTTATATGATTATACATGCAAATGACTTTGAATTAGAAATCATTGTTTTTATTTTGGATTCAAGGCTCTACAGTTAACTAAAAAGGCAAAAGATAGCAGCTGAAGTGTTGCAATAGATCCTAAGATTTAGGTGCCGTGCTCTCATATTCTGGACTGCTCACTGATGAAAGCCACTAGATAGGGATTTTATGCCCAAACCTTGCATCCATTGATTATTATGGCTTGCACTGTGTGAGGCTGCTGTATAAATAGTTTTGCCTCTGTTAACAGCTTGTGTAAGAAAAAGAATGGTGACCATATGATGTTTAGTGGTTACTGTGATTATTAAAGAACCAAAGACCAAAATTTATAGATGCTGAACTGAGTTCAGTTCTACATGACTATACAAGCAAATGAGCTTGAATTGAAAACATTGTTGGGTTTTTATTTTGGAATCAAAGCTTTATAGTTTACTAAAAAGGTAAAAGATAGTTGCTGGAGAATTACATAAGATCTCAACATCTAGATGCAGTGCTCAGTAATGGTACATAGATGTGAATTATACGGAGTTCTTTTTGCTTGCTTTAGTTAAGGGCTTTTCCAGGGGAGTAAGGCATCTAAATATTTTATTTAAATGAAAAGATAATTTCTATAATCCAAATGGCTAATTTAGAATAAAAAATTATAAATATTTTGTTTCACAGTTATTGAATTTGTGTTTAATTTTTATTATTAATTAAAGTTGGCTATTATCTGTCAAAATTTTAACTTTAAATAACTACTTAAAGTGAAGTTTGTATATATCTTTTTTTCTTTAATTTCAATATAATATATGATCACCATTTCTTATGTTTCATAAATTATTAAAACATTAACAACTACAGTAGTACCATTTAGCATCCATTGATTACTATGACTTGAAAGATGTCCTACTATATGGAGAGAGTTGCTACTGGGTTGTGTTAATTTCAATATAATGAAAACTTTTAGTGTTATATTTTTAATAGATCTTGCATATGTATGTTCAATGGGTAATTCTATTTATATATGATTATGGCTTCCAAAATGAAAAAATGGCTTAGATATAAAACCTTTTCTGACTACTAGGCACACATACTTCTATAAAATTATTGTAAAGGGGGGGGGCACATATTAAAAAAAGTTTTTGTTTTCCAATAGATGAGTTACTCATAGAAGAGGAAAGTATTGTGTTCTTGCTGGAAACTGGTTTTCTATTTTTAATAATAAAATTCATTACAGGCAATCTTAAGGTGAGGTCTAGCATCGTATGTATGTAATCATATCATAAAACATTCTCACACTAGGAGAATTCAAACTGAATGAAGAGACATTGATAAATGAAAATTTCGCAAAAGTTTATTATGAGTTTGCCTACAAAAATAATTCTGAGTAACACATTTGGAATGAGAATGTTCTGTGATATGATTATAATCCTAAACGTTACATCTTCAAGCAATAGTATGTTATTTAAGTGCTATTGAAATTAGCAATAATATACGTATATGTATGTTTGGACCACAATCAGCTTTTGTAGACTTACATACTTGTCAAATTGTACCAGACACATATTGTTTGTTTATATAACTTAACATTTCTGTGATAAAATTTAAAACAAAAATCTTATACTTGCAGAAGGGCTGCACAAATCATTTTCACAGGCCATGGTTCACCCTAGGTTGTATTGATATGGGATATGGAGGAAAAGAAATCATAAAACACATAAACATTTTATCGTTAATATTTGTACTTGATATCTAAAAACAGTATTAATATTTTGTTAACTTTTTATAAATCAAATATAAATAATAGTATTACACAATCATTGAATCATTTTAAACATTAAGTAAATTTTATCTATAATTGTATAATGCTTCAATTTCAACCATAATGTCATTGTCGATACTAATGAATCACTAAATTATCTTGGGACTTCATAGCTATACTGTTCCCGTAGATTCAATACCTGTAAGTATATAATGCTTTTCTACTCAACTATTAAACTTGTATCAAATATATCCATCCTATAGTTAATAAATATAAGTAAGTATATATTTAATAGATTCTTTTAGTTGAATTAATTTTTTCAGCCAGATGAAATAATAGGGGTATTTATCAATGGATGTTACTGGAAAAAATATCCTGATCTTGTTTCAAATAAAGATATGGTAGCGCTTATGTTTAGAAATTGTATCAATACCAATCTATTCATCAGATCACTTGGAACTAATACCCACTTTCTTGTATCAATACCAAGTATGCTTTAGTTGGAAAGTAATCTGCAAATAGTTTAGCACTGATACGATTTCTAAATATGTTTGGTGCATGTTTTTATTTCTGAAAGCCGGTGAAAATGTATTTATTTCTTGAAGCATTTTTAACTTTTTAATGCATTTATATGAATAAAATAAATAAGAAAAAATTATAATGAAGAGTTAGAAGAAGTTAATAACTAATAATATCGTAGCCAGGTTATTACTATAAGTGGAAAGGACAATGGATGAAATTAACTTGGTTGGAGTGCTTTTGGTAGAAATAACTTAATATTAAAGGGAAATATATCTATGCGTTTGAAAAGAAAGGTTTTTAATAAAAGTGTGTTACCTGTTCTTACTTATGGATCCGAGACCTGGACGCTAAACAGAAGAGCAATACAGAGATTTCAGACCACTCAACCAAGTATGGAGAGATGTATGTTAATAGTAACAAGAAGAGATGGAAAATGAAATACATGTCTGAGAAAAAAATTGTCACTGTTATCATTGAAAGAATTAAGAAACTGAAGTAAAGTGAGGCTGGACATATTGCTAGAAGAAATGATAATAGATGGTTAGTAGAAATGTTAAACTGGTTTCCAAGAGATTGTAAAAGACCTTGAAAGAGACCACGTGTGAGATGGATGAAATAAGGAAGTGTGCTGGATGTGAAGAGGAGAGGTTAAGGATTAAAAAGATTGATTGAATTTAAGACTTTCACCCTGCAGTGAATCGATAATGGTTGAAAATGATAATATGAATAAGTTTTCTTTAAAAATATTTTTTTTTATTTTCTACTTTTTAGTTTTATATAATTTCAGAAATTATGAAGAAAGTTTAGATACAATTTATTATTGCTAGATGGCAGTACCTTATATCAAATTTAATTTTTTTTTTCTATTTTTTTCTTCTAAAATTGTTTATAAAATTTAAAAATAAATACTATCATAAAGAAGACATATGCAAAGCGTCTTCTATATCAGAAATTGAGAATTGGATAAAAATTGAGATCCAAGACTTCTAGGATAAATAAAAATGTATAAGAAAGTACCAACTTCAGATTTTAATTAACGTTAACCGTGAAAGCCTTCATTTTAGAGACGTTTGCTATTTTTTTCAGGAACAATACTATTTATTAAAATGCTTAATTCTTCTAATTCCTAAAAATGTATATTATTCGTCCTTTTGCTTTGTTTTTAGAAGCCAATGGTCTCATTTCAGTAGTTTTAACATGACTGTAAACGTAATACTCAAGAATTATCTTTAAGATATATTTTTGATTTTAAACAAACATTAAAAAAATTTTTTAATTATTACATATTTAACATAAAAGTATTGAAAAAGTTTACTCATATTCAACTACAGATTTCACTCAATAAAAATAGCTTTTATTAGACGAGAGTAAATTGTTTTTGAATAATTCTTATCTAAAAATATTGAATTAAACGAAAACAATAATACAATGTTAAAAAATTTTACTCTGATAAATTATCATTAGAAAGCATTCGCTAATGATTTTTATCTTATAAATTAATTTATGCCATCTGATTTAAAAATAGGCCATTATAGAAAAACATGACATAGCAGTATACAAATTGGTATTTATAGACTGGTTAGAGCACTACCTTAAAATTCAAAAATCATGAATCTAAGGACCCAGGTTCGACCCCATGCTAATACTGTTACTGGTCAGGCCAGCAACACTTGAAGAAGAGGAGAGAGTAATACCTCTCTAAACATTGTGCAATATGATGTGCTATTACTAACAGTTGAATGTATTTGGAATATTTAAATAAAGTTAAATTTTTCTAAAGACATTCAACTCATATACTAGATGATGAAAATAGTCCAATATAATAATACAACTAGAATACCATTATCACAAACCTTCAGAAAAACACTATTTACAGCAGTATTTGTGATTATAAGATTGCTACAAAATCAAAGTGAAAAGTACAAGAAGAAACACATATAGAAAAAAAACCATCCCTGCACCATATGCAACTATCAAAGTATGAAGCAAATCACATGTAAGATTCAAAGAGGTATTATAAGGAACCCAAATTTAGAAAAAAGTATCTAGAATAATATGCTTCATATCAAATGAAACTGTACAGTAATAGAAAAGATCAGTATTGTTACAGTATATACAAGAAATACAAATAACCAAGAGATATCTATCAGAAAATTAGTTTCTTACTAAACATCACATGATCACTATTTCTTATACAAGCACATAACTGTTATTAAAACAGGCAAAACTCTCCATGCAATAGTGCCATTCAGTGCCAACCAGAGTAATCGATGGATTCCAGAAGGCTTGTGCATAAAATCTCCATCTAGTGTCTACTGTATGGAGAGTTTTGCCTGTTTTAATAAGTTATGTGCTAGCATAAGAAATAGTGATCATGTAATGTCTAGGGGTTTAACAATACTGTCTAATAGGATAGTGGTGCCTATGGTTGTTAAAGAGCCAAAGACACCAAATATATGGGTACTAAACTGGTTTAGATCCATATGACTATATAAGCTGTTGATCTTAGATTGAAAATATTGTTGTGTTTTCAATTTTATTCTCATAGTTTTATAGTTAAGTAGACATAACAGGTGGCTGCTGGAGGGTTGCATTAGATCCTAAGATTTAGGTGTAGTGCTCTCAGATATAAAGCTCCTCACTGATGAAGATCACAAGCCAGAAACTAGTCTGGGGATATTGGATGAGTAGGCACTAGATGGGGATTTTATGCAAGCTTTCTGGCATACATTGATTACTCTGGTTGGCACTGGGTGGCACTACTGTATGGAGAGTTTTGCCAGTTTTAATAAGATTAGTTTGTTTTAAAACAATCATAGAATATATTGTAACCCCCCTTACTTAACACCAATCCTACACATTATATGAACAAATGCCCAGGGAGCCAATTCTATTAATGAATAGAATAAATTAACAACTGTATTTTGCTTTAAATTAGTATTGAGACTCTTCTACTTATGCCTGACTTATAACTTAGCTCAGTGGAGGGTTATAAGAAGTCAAGAACATATAGAATATAAATAAATAAAGGAAGAAATACTATTGATCATTAAAATAAGATATATGCCTCATTTGTTAATCAACCAAATAATAGAAATCAATAAAGTTTCATTTGTTCAAGCTAATAAACTATAATTTCAATTTGATCTCTTCCATCATCTAAATACACTCTTATATTAGCTACAATATAACTTTAACAGAAAAACATGATATTAAATAACTCCACTATCTAGCACATCTTAATCTAAATAGTTGAATTAATATTAATTTGGAACTATGAAATTAGATTTCAGGGAATCTTTAATACAATTTGATTGGAGAAATTCTATTATACAATAACTTATAACTATTATGATAAAAAAAATAATGGAATGAGTTGAATGATGTTTCACTGGACTAGCAATTAGATAATGAAGAAAACAGGGTACCTTTTAATCTCACATCAGTGTCTAAATAATAAACTGAGTATACAACCTTCATAAGTTTACCAAATAAGTAAAGTATTTCACATTATGTTTGGATCAAGAGAAAGTCAGATTTAAGTATGTTCATTATCAATTTTATAAAGTAGTGCATTTATGTTGTAATAGATATATGGAATGTGGAAACTAGAATACGGATGCATATAAGAATAACCCGAGACAAAGTTTTGAATAAATAAATAAAACATTTATTTACATTTTGCAATCAAAATAAATATAATTGGTTCACATTGGGATTATTAGTTCTAATTCCTAAATTTACAAATACATTTGCTAATCTGGGTTTGATATCACTTTTTATTATACACTTTATTATTTAGTGATTAGATTGAATAAACAAATAAAATAATGCCCTCATATTCTAACTTCCAATATATGTAGGCTGTTAATTAACTCTAACATCTTTTATTAGCAAACAACACTGGATAAATAAATATCTTATTATGGGCTCAAATATACAAATTGGAGAGATCACACTGTCATTTATTGGGACAAAACAAATTAATAACTTTGGCTGTCAAGAGAGTAACCTTAAATAACTCAATCGAATAATCCTTTTAAATAGCTATACTTTTCACACATCCAAAATAAAAATAATTATTCTGATGATTTAAAGCTTGCGGAAAATTAACATGATATAATCCAAAATATTTAATTCCTGATGTATAAATTTAATAGTACTATACTCTTATGTCTGCAAGGTTATATGCATTACGTGTGTGTGCCACATCTTATGCTATAATTAAGATAGAATCAATATATTTACATCTTGTCGGTTTGCTTATGAGTTACTAAATAAGTTTCATAACACAGATAATGCCATAGACCAACCAATGAATATAACACTATTTCTGTTTTTAAATATTCATAAAGAATTTAATCTTACCATTTATTTAACCACCAACTACATTACGTATAGCTATGATTCTACGATAACAAAAGATATCTTAAAAAAAAAAAAAAAATTAAGCACATGAGGAATACACAAGCTTCTTGACTAATAAATCTAAATGATGAATAATGACTCCCCACCTAACTTTGAGGTATACCATTGGTGTGGAACTCAGTCTCACCACCAGAATAAAAGGGAAATACACTACTCAACTTCATAACATATCATTTCTACAATGCATAAATACATAATCTGGAAATATACTTTACTCATGGCAAATACTTAGATACATTAAGAGAGAGAGTTCTCAATCCCAATCAACATAGAACATAACACTGATAATTTTCTTTCTCACAGCTACTCCATATATTTCATTCTATACATTGGATAATAAATACACACACAGATAAGTCCCTAGTTCTTTCAATTCTTTTAACATATGACATTATCCGAAATCAGCAGTCATAAAACTTAATATTTACTAATTATATATAAATAAGCATTTATTTTTATAGCGTCTGTATACAATTGTAATTACATTCGAATATCGGCCTTTCAAGCCAATTGTGCAAACGCTTCGCAAAGCGTTTGCACAATTGGCTTGAAAGGCCAATATTCAAATGTAATTACAATTGTATACAGACGCTATAAACATAAATGCTTATTTATATATATGATTAAGTTTCAGTTGGAATGACGTTTAGTAAATTATAGAAAATTTCATCGGCGTCATTCATTCAGACATTGTATATAGTAATTTAAAGTGACCGTTCTATTGTCACACCTTCTGTGCCAGTACTTCAGATTTGCTCATATATAAATATTTGAGTCATAGGAATAAGAGGGATTCTTTTTATTCCTGCATAAATTCTATATCTTGTATTGGTCAGAGGGTTATTTAACACTCGCAAAGCGTTTGCACAATTGGCTTGAAAGGCCGATATTCGAATGTAATTATATATAAAGTAAACTGCATAAGACAGACACACATACGTGTGAATAAGAACGTGTAAATAGTTTCAAATTATATAGTATGCAAATGTTACCGGTAAAGTAAATGGTAAACTGAAAATAAAAACTTTTAGTTTATGACAAACTATTAGTGGTTTTAAAACTTTAAATTGCAGCAATTATTGTCAACGGGGTTTCACCATTTCTGATAACAATATTTATCTTTCATACATTTACTACTCTCTGAGCCAATTGCTCAGTTCGAGACATTGAATAGAGAAATACCCCCCTTAATAAAACACATGAAAAAAAATGTATATATAACCTACGTAAGAAATCATATTTAAATAATGGTCAATTACCGGCAGATTGCAACTTGTAATACGCTATTCGAGATGTTCTTGAAGTCAAGGAAATAGTAGAAAATAAAATAAGCAAATAAATAAATAAACTATCTATCTGTCTATGATATATCAATAACAACAAAAAAAAAAAGATTGTCACTCTTCTTTAACTCAACAAAAATTCACTTGCAGAGTCTTTAACATAAAGTCTCATGAAGGACACAAAGACAGGGATGACGATTTCAAATGAGTATGTGTTAGTAAAACTAGGATAAACATTCACAAATTTAGATTTAATTAAGCAATCTCAAATGTTCTTAGCAATAGCTAATTGAGCTCACTAATATAACGCACAAGTAATAAGCTTTTTATAATAATGGAAATAATAGCTAGATAATTTCAGCTACACATTTAATATTTATCATTTAATTAATTCTGGAAATTTTTAACTTAGTAATAATTTTAGCAGTCGTTCAAAGAGAACATCAGCTTCCTATAAGTTCTATAAGTTAGCACGAATATAATTATTTTGGTCCATTGCTAATTATTCATGTAAGTGTGAAATTCCTTAGATAACAATATTTTTTTTTATAATATGTTCACATACCGAGGAGAACAAGAACCATATAATATTAATTTTCTTCTACTTGACTTAAATCAGGTACACATTAAATAAAAACTAATTATTGGTCAATTCTTTGTGAGTCACGCATTCACTTCTTTAATCAAATATATTCTAAATATGAATGATAAGCATAATTATTATCACGCAGTAGTTTAAATATAGCACAATAAATTATACACTCTCATTTTAACTTAACTTTTATATAATTATAAGAGAATTCAAACCAAGAGTCTATGATAGGCTTTGCTGAACAGTCCTGCATAAAATTCCTTAAAAGATTATAAAGTTCATGCAATTTCTTTTTTCTCCTTAATAATAGAAAACATAGGCACACAATACCTTATAAAAAAAAATTAGCTTGACATTCTTTTTCTTAAAGTTGTCTGGTAGCTAGAATTCCAATACTAAATTTTATAAAATAATAATGTTTAAAAAATACCCTTTGGTGTTTAACCGACTTGATTTCTGGAAGAGATTGAAAAAACCATGTACATAGAAGTGGCAGAAGCAGAATATATTTTATTACTATCACTTAAATACACCTCCTTTCCATCAATCAAAAGGTCACCTTATCCTCCAAAGGTTAGCTCCACCCTTCGCACTCAGATAATTAAGCAACAAATATTCAAGAAATCTTTTCTTAAGAAAAAAAAAATCGTTTGATTTTCTAAATTAAATCAAACTGAATAAAACAAAAAAATATAATTTTTACACTTTTAAAATAAATAAGCACAAAAAAATAGTTGATAACACAATTTAGTTTGTCAAATCATTCACTAATCCAGAGATCCATTAATCACTCAAAATATATTTGCATCTGTTATCAGAGATATTTGCTGTAATTTTAAATGTTTTATTGTAAAATGTAAAATTCTGTACTAATTAAATATGAAAATGAAATTGGAAGATGACATAGATATACATGCACACACATATGCTGCTACATGAATATTAAATTATCCTAACTTATATGGCTATTAAACAAGGCAAAACTCTCTCCATACAGTAGTGCCACCCTGTGCCAACCAGAGTAATCAATGGATGCCAGAAGGCTTGTGCATAAAATCCCTATCTAATGCCTACTCATCCAATATCCCCAGACTAGTTTGTATGGAGAGTTTTTGCCTTGTTTATAAACAATTATGTGCTAGTATGAGATGGTGATCATGTGATGTTTGATGCTTTATATGGCTATTGGTTAAACATATTTCACTGATTATAACACCTACACATGAATGGGTGTGCCAATGAATAAACAGATCAGAAAACCATCTAAACAAATACCAAACCCTATTCTACAAATAAATAAAACAAATTTGTATCAACTTAATTTACACATCAACAATTCCTGTAATAAGCCACCCCCCTTTCTATCATTAAATAGTTCACCAAATATACTAATGATACTAAATGCTTATAAAATTCCCAACTAACGTCCATAAGCAACTCTCACATAAGGTTTTAGACCATTAACATAAATTTTTAAAAATTTTAGCGCTATTTCACTTTTTTTTTTTAGTTAAATGCAGTTATTCACCACTGACACAGTATGATTTAATTAAAGTTTGTTTCTTGTGCCCATTCAGAAGGTCACAATATATATAAATTCTTGCTACATGCATCAAATCCAGATCATGTATATCAACTATGAAAGCAGTTAAACATTTTCCAATACAAAGGGCACATTGATCTCAATATATTGTTTAATGTTAGCAATTACAAAGTTACAATAAGGAATTTCAATGAGTAATGGCAATAAATTGCTCATAAATTAATTGATTAACTAATTATAGGAGAGGTAGTCCTAAAGTTTCAACGGTCTTTGCTGTTTTCATTGAATATTACCAACTTGAATGATAACAGAGTTGTAAAATAGTAGACATGATACCACATCATATTTAGAAAATAATAATTATATATAGGCATCATGGAGTTTAAATTGTGCCTCCAAAAACAAGTTCAAAATTCTTTTGCTAGTTGTTAGCATATACTCGTCTTGTACCATAGACACAAATTATTGGTTTGATAATGATGTTCGATTAAGTTTTACAATCTGTAAGTTTGCATTTTTTAAATGGTATCTATGCATCTATTTGTGTATATAAATCATAACAGGCTGGGTACACATTTCTATCTTCTAACTTCTTTAAAAGATCTATAAATCTCATTCATTGTATTTCTATGGAACCTTATCAGACGATGCTAGCAAATGCTGTTGCATATCTCATAATACCACAGACTTTTGAATTAAATAAATGTAGATAATTACTTATTCTGCGATGCTAATAATTTCTTTTTTGCATATCATGGTCAACATGATTTGTTTTATACGGTATAGGCATTGTTTTGAAAATTATATATTATTCATGTTCTGTTGGTGTTTAGATGCAACTTCCACATAAAATAGTTTGGGATGCACAAAATTTATGTTATTCTAAATTTGAAATGCGAGACTAAGTAAGCAATGATAAACTTTATCGCTAATGGCTGAACATTATCTGTTAGTTATGTACTCTTTTGCCTATTAATTTTATTTATCTTTAAGGAAAACTTGGCATATATACAGTACTGTTCCTAATACTAGACAGGCAGGCACATGCTTTAGATTCATGCTTAAGGACCACTGACTTTTGTAAAAATTAAATAAATTTAATAAAATATTTGAGATATATTTTAAAATATTAGTCTTATAAAAAAATGACAGTAGATTCTGCAATTCTGCCGAATACTATGAAAATGTATTTGTCTGAAAAATAAGGATTTTGAAAATGGTTATATTCTTATAAGTGTATATTTGATATATTTATTGACAAACTTCCCACTCATTATCTGCAATTTTTCATGTCTGAAATGGTGTGCTAAATTTTATCATCAAATTTTTAAATAAATAATACTTCTGTTAATATATAACTATAAATATAATACAACAATTTGTCAATTGTTAAAATAGAGAATCTTTAATATAAATAAAATAAATTAACAACTAACTTTTTTTTTTTTCCTCAGTGATGAACGTTTATTCATCAAAAAAAAAAAACAGATACAGTTAAGGGAGTGATTATAAAATAAATTGAAATTTCAGGAGCAACATGGTGAGAGGGGAAAGATACATGTTAATAACTAACTATTGCCAAGCACTTTCAACTCTTATGAGTCATTATCAAGGCAATGTAAAAAAATTCAATTTTCTCTGAAGAGATAAATTCAACATTTCATAAGCATAATTTACATGTGTTATACACCAGAATATTTTTGTTTATTATTCAATATAAAATTTGATTTTTTATTAAATAAAGCATAAAATGGATTTTACGTGGTAATGGTATTTTAGCAATACGTATTTTCATGCTGACATGGTATGATTACACGGGCAACAAAATAAATGTCAGATGAAACAGAAACATACTTTCCAACTTGTTAATTTATGTTTTAATGCTTACATGCATTATGTATTTGCTATAAAAATTTATCATTTACAATTTTTAAGCTGGGCTGGCTTTAAATCAATTGGGCCTATTAATTTTGGTTCGGTCCTGCATAACTTAAAAGGTAAAAAAACCATCCAGAGCTTCACAAATTTCTTTAATTAAAGGAAAATAATTAAAATGTTAGTATAATGCAAAAAAAAAAATAAAAATACTAATGTCATCTATTAATTTACTTTGCTTAGAAATAACAAATCAAGAACTATGTTAACATTTATATTTTATTACATTCTTTAAAAGTCTGCCAGACAAACTGTTTTGTAACTTATTAAATTCTATGAATAAAAAAATCAAAGTAGATGGAAATTCTCATTTATTTTCATATTCCTATTCTCAGAATTTAATATGTTACTAAACAGTTTTGCATTTAATAGCTTTTTAAAGAATAGTTAAAATTTTTGTTCCACTAAACATCATATGATGTTCTCACTTTCAAAGCTCCCCACTAATGAAAGCTGCAAGCTAGAAACTAGTCTAGGGATAGTGATTTTATACACAAACCTTCTTGATCCATTGATTACTCTGGCTTGCACTGGGTGGCAGTACTGTATAGAGTTTATAATTATGTTTATACTGTATAGAGAGTTTTGCCTACGTTTTAACATTTTTGTTTTTGATTTATTTCCAAAAGAAAAAAAAGTTTGACAGATAATATTGTTTGTTTTTTGCAGGCACTAACAAACAATTTAATTATCTTACTTTAATTAGAGAAAATTGTGTAGTTCCTGAAAATATATTCTTTTCCTCCAAATTGAGCAATAATAGATCCAATCAGCTTAAAGCCAGTTCTGAGCTGTGCAAAATAACTTTGTACAGCATATAAATAACACATAGAAACATTTGCAAGAATATATTAAAGAGAGTTATTGAGAATTGTATGAAACCAAAAAGATTTTTTAATAAAAATTGAACAAAAAAGTGAATAGTAAAAAAAAATTGAAAACCATATATATAGTAAAAGTTACAGGTGTTTGGTCTTAATATACATAGAATAATTAATCATAAATTAAAATACTTAAATTATGGTTTTACACAAGGCACAAACAAAAGGGTAAGACCCATAGAAAATGGATATATTATTAAAGAATGACAGAACTAATTTGCATGTATTTAGGGTGGAATAGATCAAACTGAAGATAGTTGGTGAAGAAATAGGCTATGTTTAATACATATACTACTTTACAAATCACGTTTCAAATTTAACAAGCCTATTTTTTTCAATGACTTGTGATATACTGTATAGACTTAAGATAACCATAGTTGTCATACTAGCGTTAAACTGAAAAACAATATGAAGACATAAAAAAAAATAAAACTACTTTCCTCTGCTTATATTTATCATTCCTTTTTGCCTCTTAATACAATTTATTTTAGAACTTGAAATAAATTGTTTTCAGCTTCCGTAAAAAGTATAGTACAGTATATATGTTTACAAAGTGATGTCAGACTAAATGAATCCCGAGTGTAAAAAAAAAAAAAACATTATTGAGTAGAAAGTCTTTTAAAAATTATCTCCGAGTTGAAAGATTAACAAAATGATTCATTTTTAAAAAAACATAAGATTTTAGCCTTTATTATCCTTACGTAAGAACATTTTTTTAAAAATCATTGACCAGATATTTAATAATAAGGAAAACCTTTTCAGTAAATTACATATCTTAAAATTACCGTACTTTTCGCTAGGCTATCACGTGACTTTATTAACATGGCGGAAGCCTTCATTCAGTGTGAAGGTTTCAATGAAATAAATTTAGGATAAAAAATTTTAAGGTAATTTTGTACTATTATTTTTTATTTGTTGGTAGAATAGAATAAAAGCATTAAAAATTGTAGGCATAATACTTTTTATCTCTACAATATAATTTAAAGTGTTTTTGGGAGGATTTAGACGTCGAATGTATCTATATATCTGCATTGATATTTTTATATATATAAAAAAAATAATTTAATACTTTTAAATAATATGATATATATCATCGTCATAAAACATAAAATCTATCTAAATTATTTTGTTTTATGGTAAACAATTTTAGTCCGTGAAACATGATGACCATTGTTAACGTTTTCTTGGACAGCGCACTTGACATTGGAGTTGATCAATACTCATCATTTGATAAATTGAAACTTATAAAATTAATATCTATTTCAGTTTTCTATGGGGATAAACTTATATGCATTTTATGTCTGTCTTCATCACACTAATTATTTCTTATTTGATAATTTAATCAGTAAATACTTGACCTTGCTTATCATTTGTTTATATATTACTAAAATAATATTTTTTTAAAATTATGTAAATGACGTTGTAGAATAAATATATCTATTTTAAGATAAATCGTAATCATTAGCTGTATATACTAATTCATATAATGTCCATTTTTAAAATTCATTTTAAAATAAAAAACAAAATGTATAGTTCCGGCATTTTTTATTTCGTAAATTATTCAGAAATATTTGTGAAATGATGTCGATAAGACGATGTCAATTCCAGACAAGTCGTTTCATTTTTAATAAGACATTATTCTGATAATGAAACCTGTTCATTAATTGCTGTTTATTCTTATGTCGCTCCTGGACAACTTGACCCTTTTTTTTGGCGCATCATAATTAGCAGGTTCAAAATAAATAAATTTCAAGTCATTTGTCCTATATGCAAAGTCCAATTTTACATTTGGCTGTGTTTTTTTTAATATTAATTATATAATCCCAAAAATTAGTACCAGCATCAAAATTCAAAAGTATTACCAAATTTTTATTTTTTCTTCACTTCCATCGATGTTCGTATATCTAAAAATTTAATGAAACTTTACTCATTATCAGCAATGAATTGTTTCATTTGATTCCTTTGTTTTTCCTGAATGATCCCAAGTACAAAACTGTTTACATCGTCCTTCTCTTCATCAATTTAATATTTTCTGGCATTCCGGTTATTTTAATCCTGTTTTTTCCATATTTAGCTATAATTGCATCAATTGATTCTGTTCTTTATTATTCCTAATAAATGCTTTCCATTTTAGACATTAAGTGTTGTGATATTGTTTCTTCTGCCAGCATTTAATCGGCATTTGTCTTTCATTCAATCTGGTTTTTCTCATAATATATTTGGCATACAAATTGAATAGTTGGGATGCTTTTGCAGCCCTATTTAATTCCTTTGGTAATGTGAAATTAGTCAATTTCACCATAGCTTGGCATCTAATTGTATATAGATTCTTCACAAGGTCATTGAAATGCTGCGGTATACCTATTTAGATAATAATAATCATAACTTGACATGTCAACCAAATAATTGAATCCCATATTTTGGCCAAATGATATCCATGATCATTATTGAAATTAGTATGTAATTCTAGAAATTCTCTCTAGGTAAAACTATTCTAAGTTGAACTGAATGATTTTCAGCGTAACCTTAGTTCCACATGGTATGTAAGCTTGTACCCTGTTAAGTCTGTCACTTGATGTGTTTAGTTGTTTTTCAGATTACTCAACACTTACATTGAATCTTCATCTTTCTATAAATTATTTTTAATATCTCATTTTTAACATTTTTTTTTTTTTCCATTAATGTCTTCTTGTAACCAATCCATCAAAAATGCCTTTTTGGTATAGATTTTGTGGAGTATTTCTTATTTTATTTTGGATATAATCTATATCAACATTTTTTTTATCAAACTTATCTCATGAATTCATAAAAGCCAGATCTTGTTTTTATTTTCATTGTCTTTTTTATTTTGTCTATAATGCATTGATGCTTTTTAGAATTTCCAGTTTAGATCCCTCAAAATATCAATTTT
This sequence comes from Epiperipatus broadwayi, assembly GCA_028023455.1. Taxonomy (NCBI): domain Eukaryota; kingdom Metazoa; phylum Onychophora; class Udeonychophora; order Euonychophora; family Peripatidae; genus Epiperipatus; species Epiperipatus broadwayi. The sequence goes on from JAQFVV010006326.1 coordinate 296,711, forward strand.
AAATTTGACTTCTTTTCTTTACCAATGTCATATTGTATCTTCTGTCATTCATTTTGATTTTTCTGATTGTTATAGTTTACTCAAACATAGTTTTACTATTAGGGTTTTTTATTTTATTTTCACTCATCTATTTGGTTTAATATCAGCAATAATTACATCTCATATTGAGTACTCTGTTATTTCTATAAGTATTGATTTATTTTCTTGGTTATATCTAGAGTACTAATGTGCAAACTATGATCTGTGTGCCATATGGGGTCCACAGTAACTATTAATGAAGCCTGCAGCCCATACACAAGTGCACAATTTTTAAAAAAAATTTCCACAAAAATATTAAATTATATAAACCAGCAATACATGTTTGATAGCATATAACAAGTCTCTAAATCTATATAGATAATGATTGTGAGTCTGCCTTAATATAATATTTTGGTCATATGCCATTGCAGATGTCATCATTCTAAATAATCCATGCCCAGTAAGTAGCTATTTTCGTGATTGTAATTGAATTGTGTAAATCGAGTTTTAAAAGGTTTATTTTGTAAAAATTCATTGAAAATAGGAAATAGTTTTCCAGTATTATCACAATACTTTCCTCTATTTTGAATATCTCATGTATCTGAAATTAAAAACATTTATTTACATATGGCTTGCTAAAAGCCTGCGGTCAGAAAAGTTGCCACCCTACATCCAGGGCATTTCACAAATTTATGAGTTTTCCCCCATCAATTTTATTTGAATTTTCGTGAGTAATTTATGATCCAATTCTCAGTCAGCTTCTAGTAATGTTTTCATTGTTAAAACTAAAGTTGAGTCAGCATTTAACTTGCTTAAAAGGAGCACAGGCAATAAAGAAGTCATTCAATTCGCAAAATTTAATACTTTTTTCCACTTTATTTTCTTTTAACCATGTTTTTTTTTTTTTTTTACCTTTTTTCAATTCCAATATTGATATTTCCGTCACCAATCACTGGAAATTAATTCATACCTGCAAGATTTGAGAATTTCTTTTTGAACCAGATCATAAAACATTTTTAATTTTTCTTTTATTTAATAAATTTATTTAAACACACATTCATTACATAAATAATATACATTAAGGCTGTAGCCTCAATCATAAGAGTAAGCTTGTGGTTTAAAGACCTGTAGAGGTCCCTACTATCGCATTTTATACACATGTGATTGAGGCTACAGCCTTAATGTATATTATTTTATTTAATAGAGATATTGGAGCACAGATTGCATTATAGTAATATTGATCTGATATCCACAAAACCCCATTTTAAACGACTAAACATCACATGATCACTATTCTTTATGCTTACAGAAGCCGCTTACACAGAGGCTAAGCTTGAATTGAAAACATTATTGTCTATTCATTTTGGACTCAAAGCTTTATAGTTAGATAATAAGGTAAAATGTGGCTGCTGAAAAGTTGCATTAGATCCTAAGATCTAGGTGCAGTGTTCTCAGATCTAAGGCTCCTCACTGATGAAAGTCACAAGCTAGAAACTAGTTTGAATATATTGGAAGAGTAGGCACTAGATAGGGATTTTATGCACAAACCTTGCATTCATTGATTACTCTGGCTTGTACTGGGTGGTGCTACTGTATGGAGAGTTTAGCTTCCTGTGTAAAATCACGGTTTGTACCTTAAGTCATGGTCTTGGTAGATAGATATCTTAATCTTCTACTTGAGGTCTTGAATCTTGAATATTTTTACCTCTTAATTATAGTAAAAGTAAATATTTACTATTTTTATCTCTTAATTTATTGTAAATTTTTTAAGAACATTGTGGTATAACACTTTTTTTTTGATAATATTTTATTAGAATTTTATTTTTTTGTGATGCATTTTCTTTATTAATTATCAATCTATATTAAATAATAATTTTTTTTTATTAACTATTTTATCATATTAACTTGAAATAAGTTTATGAAGTTACTAGCTTTGTTTAAATTTATAACAAATCATAAAAAACAAACAAACATCAAACTATTGTTATGATTAATGTAGTAATAGATAAAATCATTGTTTTGTGTGTTGAATGTATTTAAATGATCTTCTGGAAAACAGGTTTGTCATTTTATAAAGAGTACTGTGATCTGATGAAAATAAATGGCTAAAATATAGTAACTAAACATTTCTATTATTAAATAATATATATTGTAATTATGATAATGTCTCACTTCACATTTTTTTATTTTTTGAAAGTGTGCATGGTTTGTTTATACAAAAATAAAAAACTTATTTTAAAAAAAAATGCTGGAATATATAATCATTTAAATTTATAATTATTCTATTATAAAACACAAAATATAAAGAAGTAAAAATACAATATATTTTTTTCTATCGTAATGGCTTTTATTTTAATATGTTTCCACATTTCTAATCATGTGTCAACAACATGGCTAGAAATATTAATCTTAGAATTTGTAAACCCAAGTAGATTTCTTTTAAATGCATAGGTTGCTATTTTTATTTTTTCTTCGCATTATTATTTTTAATAAACCTTTTGTCAAATTTAAAAGCACTAAAATATCTCTATCAGAAACCATATTGCTAAGACTACTAACATATGGTTTGGCTGAAGATCTCTCAGCCCCATATAGCTATTTCAGTTAGATAGCTGGGTTTGAAGACATTTAAGTGTCTGAAAATTTCAGTTTTTCTACTCAATGGTTAACTCTTAGATAAATGCTGGCTTTGGGTTGGTGTTTTTAGATCGTGTCTGAAACTACCCTAGCACCTCTGAGGAGTGCCAAAGCATGAAACCATTGGTCAGGGGATTGGGTGTGGTTTCTGATAGAGATATTTTCAATGCTTTCTCTTGGTTAGCATTTATCACAGAGCTTGTTGAGCAATCAGCAAAGCTCTTTATTTACCTTTTCCAAGCTTAAAAAAAGAAATTGGGTCATGTGATACATGACTTTTTTATTTTTTATTGACTATTCACTAAAATACATTTCAATTTTAAAATGAACAGTAAATTATCTCAGTATTTTGGGGCATTAATGTTAGTTAATATTTCTGTTGGAGTTTATAGTATTGATTTTGTTTTCTTTTATTTAGTAAGTATGGAATATAATATCTGTGTAATATATATATCATCTGCCTTTTATCTATAGATTGCCTTGATAACAGATTGTAGATTCTATGTTTTATTTAAGCATTGACTGCTATTATGTGATTTACATTTAGAAACCATCTAGCTATTAGCAATTTGTGATTTATTTTATCTAAATAATAACGAATATATATGTTAATTAAATATTTTCATAGATTTACGATGATGTTAACGAAACAAAGTGTGGAATTATTTCCATATTAAAAAAATAGAGACGATCTTTACTTTTGATGTAATAGTGTTGAGTTACTGTATTTATTTGAAATCCACTGTGGCTAAAAATATTAAGTAAAATTACTAATATTTCCTGTTGTGACCCATTTAACTAAGAAAGATTCAGAACTGTTACAGAATGGATGGATGTATCAGACCTCATTGACAGAATATGAAATTTTATGCTAGCTGCAATGAAAGAAATGAATCTGGAAATAAATATATGAAGATAACTAAGTACCACTAGCAAATACTAATATAACAGACCATAGTTGGGAAATTGAAGAATTTGTATATTTCAATGTTAGCTTAGAGTATACCACTAAGTTCTTGGCAGTCTAAAAGAGTCACTTATAGCTAAGAAAAGATTGTAATAAAAAGTTAAGAAAAATAAGTTGTTTGACAAAGAAAATATTGACCACAATAGTGAAAATGTACATGAAAATATCATGTTGAATAATTCTAATTATGAAATGTGTGAGTTGAAATTTTTTTTTCAAGAACGTAACTCTTAAGTGCAAGTGAAAAAAATCTGAATTTTTAACAGTACTACCAAAACGTTGACATGCACAAAAAAAAGGGGGAAAAGTGAAATTTCAAGATAGCAAGAGATTGCAAGAAAACTAAAACTTAAGTGAAAGAAAAGGTATGATCCAAAACCTGGAATATTTTTAAAAAAATCTGTAATTGAAATAATTGATAGTTTGCACAACAGTTATGATATTAGTCATCTTACATCTGAGGGAAAAAAGATCAGTGGTATAAATGATAAGATTAGAATACATGGGCAAAAAAGATATTCAAATATTGGTAAAATTTGAAGGCACTGAATAAGCTGAAAGAGAAAATTTTTAAAGTTTGATGAAAGACAATCCAAACACGGTTTTAGCTGGAAAAAATGGCCCTCACTCTGTGCTTAATCTGAAATTTACAAAACAAAGTCCCAAATTAAAGATGGTTAGACTCGTTGATGATACAAATTGATTGATTACTGTGCATAAAAATGGGTGATGAGACAACTACAGCATGTCATTTCAATGAATTTGCTTTTTTATTGATATAGAATATATATCTAAAAATGGGTATAGTATTTGTTATAACTAAAAAAGTATGACCATTACACTTATTTGAAGAACATTATATATAAAAAAAAGCTTATGATATCTTGATTTTGTATAAAATTAAGCTTCTGTTTTACAAAATTAAACTCCTATCTTTTCATTAGAATGATCATCAAGCAGTCCATTACAAAGATTCAGATAACATAAAATTTAAAAGTTTTGTTTGCAATTCCGAATATTGTAAATATTTAAAAAAAATTATCTTGTACCTAAGATCAGATCTGATAACCAGATTTTAAAAAAATATACTACTTTTCAGACGGTTCAGCTGCATAATTTACAAACAGGAAAAAAAATTTAAAATATTCCCCACTGCACATTTCTATGTAATTGCTCATGATAAAAGAAGCATATGATTGTTTGGGGTTGGGTCTGTGAAAAGATTCATAAAAGCAAGTAACCCACGAAGAACAAATTGTGACACCATTTCAGCTGCGTGCATTGAATAAGTCTAATATTGATTTTATGGATTTTATGACAAGAGATTGCTTGAAAAGCATTTTTAAGACTAAATCCAATATCAGATACCAAGAATATCCATTGGGGTTTTTTCCCCCCTTTATCAGCTAATAAAGATATATTCAAAGGAAATTCTTACACTAGCAAAAATAAAAAAAAGATTTGTAATATGTAAGTACAATGAACATTGATAATGTGGATAATTTTGGCTAAGGAGACACCCAAGATGGTTGAAGTGATATTCATCTATCCCAAAAGTCCTGCTTTTGAAATGTCTGTCCCAAATTCGTATCTTGATGAATTCCAAATACATCACTGATTATACTTATACCTTTTCAAAAAAGAAATGGATGCAACAACTATAATGCTTTAAAATAATCTTGCAAAGGACAGACTTGTAATGGTGCAAGCCTGCATGGAGACACACAATTATTTAAGATTTTTGTATCTTAAGAATATTTTAAACAAGAGTTATGCAAAAAAAAAAAAAGTTATTGTGTGGGTATTATACTTCTAAGAGTTTTGTAGACTTCCCTATCCCCCCCCCTCCATTTTTGTTATAATAGTATAGCGTCACTATTTTTTGTTTATTATTTTTCCAAAATAATTGAATATTAGAATTAAAATTTTAATTAGTTAATTCATTTATTTGTTTTTTCTGTTTGTAAAATATTTTCCAAAAATAATAAAAAATGTGATCTATTGTGATCTCGTAATGAAACTTTCTACATGTTATAATGTACATGCATTTTTGGAATTTTTTTTTTTTTGTGTGTGTTTTAAAATTTAAATTTTTGAGAAATTTAAGCTTAAAAGCTTTAAGAAATGATGTTGAAATGGAAAACTGTCAAAACTTAGTTGTGTTATGTGGGAGCTTATTTTAAAAAAACCCACATTTGTTACTTTCAGTAGCTTTTTAACTTAACTCTATTTGAATAATCTTTTCTTATGTAATTGTTTAGGAGCATAAAATTGCAACTTTCTGAAGATATAAAAATTTAGATTTTTTACTGTTTGTTGATATATATATTCTAACCCAATAATTTTAATTAGTTAGTTTATTTATTTATTTTATTTCTAACCCAATATTTTTATTAGTTTATTTTATTTGCACTTGTTGTTAAGGCAACCAAAATAAAGCAACATATCCATTAATTTTCCAATATGATCTAAAATACCTTTCATATAATACAATTGTACATTCAATTCTCTTAAGCCATGCCACGATTGTAATAACAACAATAATTGATCACTTATTAATTTAAAGAATAATTATAATAATATTAATCTCAGGGTTCTTTGTTTCATGTGAGGAAATGCTCGGCAGTATTGTGTTGTCGCATATGACTGGCATTCTGGTCGGCTATAGGAAACATTTATTTTACTTAAATTCAATGTGTCTTCATCTCTCATATCAACTGCTATATTATTTAAAGAGATGATAATTCTATTCAATAATGACGTATAATTTTGAATAACACAGCCTTTTTTTTTTTTCAGAATCTCAGTCAGAATAATAAAAAGACAAGGGTGCTTTTTGTGTCCTTCCATCATCCATGACAACACAATAATATAACTAAGATTTATTACTTAGACAATTTAACTAAATGGGAATGGAATAATGTGCAACCAAAGTTAATGGTTTGGGAATAAATTCATTTTTTTTTTTTTTTTTTTTTTTACACAAAGGTGAATGTTTAGTCTTAAGTTTTCAACTCCATAAATAATTATCATTAAACTAAAATATAATGACATATTCCGATCTGCTTAACTTTATTTATCTGGTATATTAAGTTTTTAAGAATTTGGAATGATTTCGGACTCAAGAAAAGGTTTTGCAAATATTGTGCAAACACTTATATTTAGCATATAAAAACAAAAAAATGAATCTACAACAAATTTTAACAAGACTATAATTTATTATTATCACAAAAAAAATATATGAACATTTATTCAATAATCCCATAGTAATACAAAAAATATAAAATATAACTGACATTAATCTGTATACTCTTTTGGTTATGGACTAGAGGTTACTACTTCTCCTGTATGCAATCATATGGATTGATTAACTAAAAGTACATTTCATTACCAATACATTGTTTATTAAATTTTGGTAACCTTGTAGAAGCTTTTATTCAAAATTATTGACTAACTATTTTTTTTTTTTTTTTAAAATGATTAATCCAATCATATGCAATACGCAAAATATTAAATTTATTTCTAATACATTTACTTTATTTATGGTCTTTAATGGGATAACCTATTCTAATTATAGGCCAGTTATCAGAAGTTACACTTACCATCTTACATTTAACTTAATGCTAACTTAAGTTATGATACAAATTTTATTCATACGTATAATTTTAAATATGAGTATTATTTAATTACTATCCAGAATTAAATATTGCATTTGAATATTCCTTCATTAAATAAGCGTTTTAAATTATGCAATTTTAATTACTTTCTCCATTGATTTACTTGTTAAATACTAGCAATATTTAGCAGCACAATACAGATATTGATCTTAGTTACTAACGCACTATTTATACTAAAGTGGATCTTGAGGAACTAACACCTCCAATATATCCTTTATCTTGCCCGAACTTTCAAAATTAAGCACAATAATCAACACTTTCCATGGTGGAGCTATCTTTATTTTCACATGAGGAATATGGAATAACCACGAAGGTCTGTAGAGTAATCTACTACATTAAAATATTTTGGTGGTTTCTTGCCTCTTACTTGGGCATACAACGAACACACACCAAATACAATCCTCTCCTGGGATTTAAACGAATGAAGCATACTAAATGCTAGATAAATTCTTGATCGTCCTATCTATGAGAATCGATCACTTGGGCTATAAACATACCCGAACATTATATTTAAAGTCTTCCTCTCATGGAAAACAAAGCTTTTGGGGAGATCATTTTTCATCCCACAAAATAAATACATTATAATTATTACTTATGCGAATATTAAGCATATACCAATGCTATATCTGGGCAGGATAAGTAAATACACTGATTATAATAAACTTATGTTACCGTGTAAACTTTGATCAACATCTGAAATCAATGGACATCATAGAATAAAAGTATAAATTTTTTTTTTTTTTAATTTTAATAAAGGAACATTCAAAATAGTTGGTAGCATACTATCTTAAACTAAATAAAGTGAATGTGTTATTTAAGAATAATTAGGAATAAATTCCTCAATTAATACAGTATAAATTCGTTTCAAAACTTTAACAAGAAATATTTTGTTATAGCATTTTTTTTTTTTTTTTAGTTACCTCTGATAATTTTCAATATTTATTTTACCCCTTAAATATCTAAATATTTTTCTTTTACGTATCTAACATACAAAATTTCTACCTACAATTGTATGTAATAATTAAAACACATTTTATAGATTTTTTTTTCTTTCGTGTTAAATATCAACTTAACCTATAATAATTATTTTAAAACATACCTTTGTCATTACAAGGCTATTAAATATCCCTTGACCATACAGACTTTAACCTAGGTGATATAACAAAAAAATACATATCATTTATACCTTAGTTTTAAACAATCATTAATTAACAAGTGCATATTCTCTCATTGAAAATGTTTTTCTGTTGAGCAATTGGTCCAGGTGAAGAGCTTTATCCAGTCGTATTTCACGAAGCAAGTTGAAAAACAATAAACGCATGGTATTATTTCCTTTAAATAAAAGTTTTCTCTTATTTTGTGTGTTTAATAAATTAGGTAAAGAAACATATAGCAGAATTGAAGATTAATTCTTACTTGAATTAAACTACTACAATTTGGGATCCAAGAAAAAAAATAGACTTCTAACATAGACGAATATTTGACTATAGACGATAAACATACACAATATTTTTTTTATTTTTTATTGACGATACGTATACTTATTAGCTAGCTTACTTATGGACGAAAATGCGCAATTTTCCGAGAGATTATTATGATAATAAATGCAGTCAATTTACGTGTACATGAAGTTTTAATAATTCCAACTGATGTATAATACAATATATCATTTATTTTTATCATTAAGTCACTAAGATATTTGGTTTTGTTCATACTTTAGGAATTATAAATTTTTTTTTTTTTTTTTACGGTAACTTCTCCGTAAGAATGCCCCTATATAACTTTTCCTATATTTACTCTGAGAAAGTTTATATTTTTTTTATATTTTTTTTTTTTTAAAAAATATACAGGTGCATAATTTAATCTTATTTATCATTATTATTATTTCCAGACAATTCTTGGTGAATAAAACATATTTTAACGTATGTAACTACATTACTTGTAAAGGCAGACAATATTGAGAAAGAGCGCGAAAATGTTTCTAGTTGATTTTCCTTGGTTTCAAAATATTTCTTTCAATTATTTTTTTTTTTCTTTCTATACCAAGAAAATATCAATAAATGACATAAAGTTAATAAATAATTAATATTTTCTTGGAAATCGCTTCTTTTCCTTAATTTAGATATAATATAATTTTTCGTGACTCTTTTAGTTACATCTGTCATTTTTTGAACTTTAGCATGAGACAATAAACTTTTAAGTATAAAAGGTCTTTAAATAGGTAGATGGCAAAGAAAATCAGGATATCTTATCAAAAAAAATTTAGCCACACATTATATTATTAAAATTTTACTTTGATTACATTTATTTCTGCAAAATAAAATGAAAAAATTGAGTTACCAAATTTCAGCACTGTTCCTTCCTTGAAAACTAAAAGCAGACTATATTTTTCAAAAAAAATGATCTTGATTATGAAATTGGTTGTTTCGTTTTGTTGTTGTTTTTTTTTTTACTTTAGCGACCTCTTCCAGAAAAATAATCATTTGATTATAACATAAACAAAAGAAAGGAAAAACCTATTACAATCATATAGTTTTAGTATTATTTACCTGGATTACAAAGTAATTTGACAATATAAAAAAAATAATAATAAATACATTAAATTAACAATCAGTGATGTATAATTCTTTAAACATTATTTTTTTCTTTTTTTTTTTTTTTAATTTTTTTTTTTTTTTTTTTTACAAAAAGAAATTACCAGAAGTTATTGTGCTTTATGATAAGACACTCATCCACTCTCCCCTCTACCCATCCAAAATCAATTACTGTTTAGCTTTTATACCATATTAATTTGCTCTAATTAGTAATATCTCAATTAAATTATTCATGTTCTCTCTTTAAAAATGACATTGAGTTATTAAATCTATTAGTTATTCACCCAAAACATGCCAAAGTGAGTGAATAGCATACTTTATTAATCAATTATTACTATTGTTATTTTATCTTTTTATTTCTTTAAAGAATAGCATTGTTTTCCTGCAGAAATAATGCCAAGTGAACCAAGTGTCAATAACACTAGGTTACAATATGTAGTGAGGTAAATTTGAAAAATATTGAATATGGTCAGGTTTTTTTGATTGGATCATTTTGACATCACTATTCACCCTGCAATGGACTTTTTGATGCTGTTTTGCAAAACTTACCATAAATAAACTCATAATTGAAATATAGCAAATTATAAAATAAATAAATAAATAACTTCTCAGAGTTGATGCTGCACAAAATGATATATATATATGTAATGCTAAAAATATAAGATTTTATTAATTTGCTATATATAACTAAAAATATGGCTTTAGTGTTTACGTTACTGTACGTATATTTCTCATGATATTTAATGAGCATGTACATTATTTTACACTTTATAAAATATATAACATTAAGAATATAAACCCATTCATGGAATTAACAAATTCAAATACATTACTAAGATAATGCATATGTGAGATTTGAAAGAACCATTTAAATAAACTTACGAACAATACTCACCTTTAGTTATATCAATGCCAGTCTCTTTTGTCAGATAAAGATTTCTTATATGAATTCTAATCACACTCATTTTATAGTCTTAAGGGTACAGCCTTAATATATATTACTTACGTAATGAGTATACGCTTAATAAATTATTAATTATAAATATATATTAATAAGTAAAAAATAAAATTTTAAAAATAATTGTTCATTTGGAAGTTTCTTTTTTTAATATACTTGCAATTATTAATTAAACTTGAATATAATAAATGCTATTTTTAAGACATGTTAAGATAAATTATAGTTGTAACGAGGATACAGTTTTTTTGAAAGTCATCATTAGTTTGTATGGAAATAGCATAATAATCACATTGAGTTGATAATTTATTATAACCTATTTGATCTTTCACTAAATCTATATCCTATTTTTTTATTAAATCATTTCATTTCTTGGCCGAAGGAAGAAAATAAGATGAATTCCAGATAGAACTATGTATTAGTGTAATATAAAACTTAATATTTTTATATTGATGTTTGTTTTGCTGATATATCGCAGTAATTCCATATTCGTTATTTTTACTTTTTGTAATTAAAACTGTGTGTGGGTATTTTGTAATGTGTCTTATCTGTTAAAAATTAAGGATTATGACTTCAGTGAATCTTGATATTAAATGATCTGCTAGAAAAACCAATTCTATGATTCGAAAGAGTTTCTAGCAAAAGAACAATTGTGATTAGTGGCAAATGTTTGATCATCAGGTGGAACTTGCCATTGGTATTCATTCTTCCCTAAAAAATGGCAGCATTTTAGGTTCATATTTATTTTTTAATAAATTTTAAATTAGATGCTTGGTGAGAAGAAAAAAGTCTGTTTAATTTTTACATTATAAATTATATTCAATAAATTTATTTTCTTTATAAATTTTGTTTATTGTGGAACCAAATTTTCTCTCTATCCATATGTTTACCAATCTACCGTTCTACCTATATATTGATCAGTCCATAGTTCTCTCCATGTGTTGATCTTATCCTATAGTTATTTTCAAGACCAATTTCAAATTATTGTAATAAATACATGTAGATTTATACTTTTATAAATTTTGATACGCTGTTTTTTTTTCAATATAAGATACTCCCGAATTTAAGATGCAGGAGGATTTTAAGCTTAGAAAATTGGGGGGAGGGAGTCTAATTTTTGCTTCAAATTTAAGACGCACCCCCACTTTCATGGGTCCAAAATTTGGATAAAAAATGCATCTTATATTCAAAGTATTATGGTAATTGGTAAATCTTTATATAGTTGTAGGGACTTTATCTTTCCGATTGCATTACCAAATCCATGTAATATTAATACCATCTATGTTCTTTATTACTTTTACAGTGCCTTTTCTACAATCTAATATGACAGTTTTGATTGCCCCAGTAATCTTCTTCAGAACTTCTACTTCTGAAGAAAACTGCTGGAGCAATCAAAACTGTCATATTAGGTTGTAAAAAAAGCATTGTAAAAGTATTAACGAACATAATTGATATTAATATTATAGTTGTAGGGACAATTGGAAGTTGACATTGACATATGGCCATAGGATAAGAATATGGTTGAAATATAGGTAGAATTGTACGAAACCATAAATATATATATATGGCTGTAGAGAACTTTGGTTCATACAATAAACAAAATTTTAATAGCCAATAAAGTTTTATGCATTGGAATTAAATAAAAAGGAACTAATTAAGATTTCATAGTCTTGTCTTACTGTTAATTATTATGGTATTTTGTCCTGAAAATTTCTATTTTCTAATATTTTTTGTGCAAAAATATTGATGTTTGCTTACATCTTTCACTTCTGTCTGTGCTTTTCTTTTTTTAAAATTCCATTTTGTTAATTTGATATTTATTAAGTTTTTACTTATGAGAAAAAATATTTTTTTTTTTTGCTTTCTTTAAAATTAATTAAATTCATCTGATTCGTTTTTTTTTTTTTTTGTGAATAAAAAATTATACTGTAGACATTTAATTTATAAATTTTCTTTTTTGATTAAATTATTAATCATTGATCTGCTCTTTTACAGAGAGGGTCAAAGGTTAATTTTATTTTAGATGTCAATTGCAACATTTTTAAAAACATGATTGCAGTGCCTTTTTAAAAAAAATTATATCACAGATGTGGGTATATATCTTTGCTTACTGTAACTATTTAAAGCTTAAAATGATATGTTCCATAATTTTGAAATGTAATCATCTTGTGAAACTATAGAAACCAAAATTCTAACCTAAATTTGTCTTTCCGTAAATCAAAGATTAATTCATTGTACTATATATATAAATGTAATACAATTCATATATTATCTATTATATTTGTTTAAATTGATTTTTATATTTCTGAGGCTTTATTTGAAGATATGGGTACTGACTATCTGGTTGACATTTTTCTATTCTATTTTATATTTTTGTTTCGTAATTAGTCAAATTGTGGAAATACATTTTTTTCGATGAAATGCATGTTTGATTTACTTTGTTGTACTTTTTTATCTTCATATTTAAGCATGTATATAAATAGTTTGTCCAATGAAAAGGTGACTTCTTTGCATGCAGTGCCATCGGTTATGTAGCGGCATAGTTTAGTTATTCACTATAAACGTTTTAAGGCGCTAGCCTGTCTGAATCAGAAATTATGACATGGAAAGTGACCATGTATTTTATACTTTTGTAGATAGATGTCAATGCTCTCCCCACTATTACAAAATCTTGCAAACAGTCCGTAAACATTTCTGCAATTCATGGTTTCATTGTCATATGTAATTTGAATCATTTCAAAAATTTCACTCGCACCTTTGCCCAGTTTAAAGCCACATTTAATATTGATGCATTAATCTTTTGTGGGTCAAAGCACAAAATGCACTGTCTTAATTTTAAACATTTTTGGGAATGTTTAAGCTATGTCGCTATGTAACACATGCATTGATTGAGAGAGAATTCTATAGGTAGTTTGGGGAGAGAGAATCTATCACCAGTCATTTTTTATTGGAAAACACTGCATATGTAAGATGATTTTACTAAAATTCATTTGCTTTACTATAGATATGCCAATGTATATTTATATATTTTTGTATGTATGTTTTCTATGTGAAAATAAGTTAATTAAGTAGGTGATAGAGTACTAAGGTCAAGCAGTAATAGTTGATAGTTATCAATGTTGGTTTGACATTGATTGCTATCTTGTTTAACAATTTTTTTTTAGTATTTCAATATTTAGAACTGTATTATAAACTTTGACAAGATCTTTACATCATTAAGTTTCATTCTGTATGTAAAAATATAAATGAATACAGTTTATTCATATGTAAAGTGTCTTATCACTAACGTGATGTTTGAAATTTATTTTAATTCACCATAATTTTGAATGATTTATTTATTTAAATTTATTGATGGTTTTAAAAGAATTAATTATTTTCAACTTATTATTAATTCTTATTGAGCAGTTTAAACATTCTCCTTAGAATGAGAAATTTTTAATGGTTTTTTTTTTCAAACTTTTATACATGGCTTTTGTTTGGATGTGTATTTGTATGATAAAAAGGTACTTTTGTGGCCACTTATTAAATGGCACAACATAATCATATTTAGTGATAGTACTTGGTTTTTTACAATTATAAAGATGATAGGCATTGGTTTAACCCTCAAGTGCTATGTGCTGGTATGTCATATCAGCACATAAATTTGCCAACTGACAGTTTAAAATATACAGATTATGCATAATTGTCTATCTTCTTGATATTGTTAGTTGCAGTGACTCACTTATAGGTGATATTCTGTTTTGAATAGGTTTCAGTTTATTTATTGTGTGTGGTATCTGATATTAGCACATAATATTTCTATGAGAAATTTAAACATACTGAATTTTGACAAATATTTGTCATTTTTAATGGTTTTGATGGTATTTCTTTTTGAAAATTTTGCAGAGTGCTACCCTATCAAAAATATGAGGGGAGTAAATGCATATAAAAAATCTAAAACAATTGATTGGTTAGAATTTCTGAAACAGCTGGCCAAATTCTACATCTTACTGGCAAAAAAGATGTAAAATATTTAAATTGGTAATCTGAAGGTTTGTCTAAAGGCATTACTTGGCATAGTTGAAGAACAGAAAGAGCAAAGACCACCATTGGATTAGCATTTACAAATGATAAAAAAAACCCATGCTACTGCTCTCCAAGAGCATTAAATGCATAATTCTTTATGCATGTTGGGAATTTTATAAACTAATTTGTCTTAAACACCGTAATAAGTTGTGCAAAAATTGCATAAGCAATGATTAATAATATATAATATCAAAAATTATCATTTTTTTAAATAATTCCTTTTACGAAACTTGAAAATGTTAGTTCATTTTTATTAAAATTATATATAATCATAAAAATGACTATTTTGTTGAATGTTATCTCATTAATTTCAGTATATAATGACTGTGTAATTTTTGCAAGTTGTTGCAGGTAAGGGTTAATGCAGTATTAGGAGATATATAATATAAATAAAACAAACCAACTCCTTTTTAAAACTTGTTTTTTATATGACTATAATCATGAAAAAAAATAAAAATACGTTTCGACTATTTTATATAGTCTTTTTCAAGGCACACTAAAATAAAATAAAATATGTATATAAAAAATAACACATATTCCAAAAAAAAAAAAAATTACAAAATATATTCATAACCAAAAATTTACCTTATCTCACTCCCCTTTCCTATTACCAATAATCACAACTTAAACACAAACAATTTCCTTTTTTTTTAAAAAAAAAAATCTATATATATCCTTTAAAACATTTAATTAAAAACCTATTGTTTTCTTTTCTGTTTTTCTATTAACATCCTATTTAATTCTGGTTTTATTTCATTAATGTATACACTTTCTTTTATCATCCTTTCATTATATGATGTTGGATTTTTTTTTCATGATTATAGTCATATAAAAAACAAGTTTTAAAAAGAAGGAGTTGGTTAATTTTATTTATATTGGATATTTATGAACTATTTTGAAAAGAAGAACTGTGTGCTTGATATATTAAATTATTAGGAGATATATGAATACTTAGTTTATTGTCCACAAGGCACATTGGGTAAGTCTATTTTGTTAAATACTGCCTAATTGATTTCAGCATATAGTGACTGTGTAATTTTTATAATTGTGTCAATTGAGGGTTAATGCAGTATTAGGAGACATACTGAATGCTTAGTTTGTTGCCCGGAAAACATATTAACAACAAAGTAACAGCTAAATAGTAAGAATCGTCAGTTTTTTGATATTGTGTTATTACTCGACATCCTCCTAATGAACAATATAATTCATTCTAGCAGTTCAAGTTAGTTATAAGCTTTAATGAATCTGTTATCTATTTGTTTATTATATTTTATAAATGTGAATGTTTGTTTGTTACTTAAAAATATAGCAAATATTGCACCAATCTTAATGAATCTTGCATGATTTTCTTTCTTTTTTTTTTTTTTGGGAGAATTATATAGCTAGATTTTTAATTTATGGTATTTATTTAGTCAAAATAAGAGTCATAGATCACATGACCCTATACTCTTGAGCTTGTAAGTTATAAACAATGAGGATTGCCAATTCCTCAACAATTGGCAATCCTCATTGTTTATAACTTTCAAGCTTAAGAGTATAGGGTCATATGATCTATGACTCTTATTTGACTATTTATAGTCTCTGTCTTAAGTCTTATGCAATGTTATATTGCTAAGACTACTAATATATGGTATGGCTGAAGATCTCTCAGCCCCATATAGCTATTTGAGTTGGATAGCTGGGTTTGAAGACATGTAGGTGTCTGAAAATTTCAGATTTTTTACTCAATAGATAACTTCTAGTTAAATGCTGGCTTTGGGTTGGTGTTTTTAGATCTAGTGTCTGAACCTACCCTTGCACCTCTCTGAGGAGTGCCAGAGCACGAAACCATGGTCAGACGTTGGGGGAGGGGTCCTGACAAAGATATTTTAAATGCTTTCTCTAGCTAAGAATTTATCACAAAGCTTGTTGAGAAATTGGCAATCCTCATTGTTTATGGTATTTATTTGTTTTTAAAATGTTGGTAGTTTGCAATATAAAAATAAATGGGAATCGTAATCTTTTTCTAATGATGTCATAAAAATGCAAAAAGAAGGTAGCATTGGTTAAAGTTTATAGATATTGGAAAATATTGTGGCTTGTGTATTGAAATGCATACTAGGGAAATAGAGACAATTATAATATTTGGTAATCCAAGATAAAATTTTATTGCATAAATATATTTTAAATTAATTAAATTTTGTTTGGATTCATGTATTTAATTTCCCAAGCAAACTCTCCATATAGTAATGCCGATCAGTTCAAGGCAAGAGTAATCAATGGATGCAAGAAGTTTTGTGCATAAAATCGCTTATCCAATATCCCCAGATTAGTTTCTAGCTTGTGGCTTTCATCAGTGAGGAGCCTTAGATTTGAGAACAGTGCACCTAGATCTTAGGTTCCAATACAACCCTCCAGCAGCCACCTTTTATCTCTACTTAACTACAAAACTAAGAGTCTAAAATTGAAAACATAATAATATTTTCAATCCAAGCTCATTAGTTTATATAGTCATATAGATCTGAACTCAGTTTCGTACCCATACATTTTGGTGTCTTTGGTTTTTGCATCCATTGATTACTCTGGCTTGCACTGAGTGGCACTGCTGTATGGAGAGTTTTGCCTGCTTTAACAGCTTGAGCAAGCATAAGAAATGGTAATCATGTGATATTTAATTTTTCACCTGCATATGCCACAATGTTAAAATTTCATAACCATTTTAAAAATTAATTTATTGTGTGAGAAATATATTTAAGTTGAAATCCTAAACGATGATGAAATTCAATAGTACTATTATAATTTATAATAAAGTGAGGTAAAATTTGATTTTGTAAATATATTTTTAATTAATTAAATTTCATATATCACATATTTTGAAATGAAATCCTAAAAGTTGATGAACTTCAGTAGTATAACTGATCATAAAAAGTTATATTTTTTTTGCAATGTTGCTGT
Source organism: Epiperipatus broadwayi (assembly GCA_028023455.1). Classification (NCBI taxonomy): domain Eukaryota; kingdom Metazoa; phylum Onychophora; class Udeonychophora; order Euonychophora; family Peripatidae; genus Epiperipatus; species Epiperipatus broadwayi. The sequence goes on from JAQFVV010006326.1 coordinate 314,558, forward strand.
TGATAACTCATGTCTAAATATTTGCAATATAAGAATGCAACAAAGTCGTAATTGCTTTCATGTAAATATGTAAGCCACAAGAACAGCTATATATTGCAGCCATTTTGATGAATCTTGCACAATTTTTTTGCTTTTTTTTAATGGCATTTAATTGTTTTAAAAAGTTTCATAATTTGCGATATAAAAATGCATTAAAATCATATAAGGAAAATTGCCATTTGTAATCTGTCATATTACTTGGATTTATTCAACTTTTAGGATTTCAGTTTAAATATATTTCTCACATGATAAATTAAGTTTTACAATGGCTCTAAATTTTAACATCCTGGCATTTTGTTCATGCTCTACCTACAAGTGAGAAATTAAATGGGGATAGAAACAAAATTTAGTTGTTCTATCTATTTCATAGAAACTAAAACTGTCACATAATCACCATTGCCTTAGATAATCTAGGTGCAGTGCTCTCAGATCCAAAGCTCCTCACTGATGAAAGCCACAAGCTAGAAACTAGTCTGGGAATATTGGATGAGTAGGTCCTATGTAGAAATTTTATGCTCAAACTTCCTACATCCATTGATTGCTAAGGCTTGTGTTAGGTGGCATTACTGTCTTGAGAGTGCTACTGCAGACTAAAACCATTTTGACAATGAACATTGTTTATAAAAATACCTTACAATAGTTATTTTTAACTGCTGATGATAACTCCTGTATTATTATTTCTTGGAAACATTACTCAAATATATTTAATTATGAACCATCTTTTTTATTCTACCAACATATGAAAGTAGTGGATACAGTATTATTATTATAATTACATCAGAAAACTGTTGGATATCTCAAGTTTTACAATGTTATATATATATATATTTAAAGTTAGATAATAAAAAAAAAAGTTTAATGCCCTGAAAGTTAGTCATGAGGAATTCTTTTTTTTTAATTTCATTTTAATGAATCAGCCTGGTCTCCTTTTCTCCAGAGCTATATTTAAATTTAATTTATTTACTCTACAGTGCAGTTGTTATAATGATAAAATATACTTTTAAACAAAAAATAAAAAAAAAGATATACTATATTCTAAGAATTGCCAACAAGTGTCTTTTAGCTAATATGATTGGTTGACAAATAAAGCTTAAATTCTTTAATATTTTTTTTCTCTTTCATTCATGACTCATTAATAGTATTTTAAACTTCAACAATATTGAGTATATAAATATATTTGTTTGTGTGGTATACTTTTAATAACTGATTGCTCATTATTCTTAAAATGTACTATTTATGTTAAACTTTGCTCAAAGGCAGGTTAGAGTAACACTTAAGTATTATCAGTGATAGTTTGCTATTACCACTTCTTAACGTTATTGACTCCAGCATTTCAAATTCTGAATTATTCTTAAAATTCAATTGAGCAAATTGTGATTCTTCTATATTTTTTATCATTTTGAAAATGTTTATCTCTTATAGGAAACTTTCATGTTGCTACAGATTGATGTAAAAGTTAATATATATGGCCAATGAGTTACACAGCATGTACTCATGTAATAAAGTTAATCTGTAATTTCCCCTTTATATCTTTTATTACGAACTAGTATTTAAAGAATAATGCTCAATCATTTGAATGATCTTGCTAATGTCCTGACAACCATATGTTAGTTTAAAACAAGCAAAACTCTCCATATAGTAGTGCCACTCAGTGCAAGCTAGAGTAATCAGTGGATTCCAGAAGGCTTGTGCATAAAATCCCTATCTAGTGCCTACTCATCCAATATTCCTAGACTAGTTTCTAGCTTGTGGTTTTCGTCAGTGAGATTTAATATATTAGTTTAATCAGTTATTTTCTCAAATGTATAATTTAATATAATTTGAGGTACTGATCTAATCGGCTATCTATATGCAAATTTTCTCTTAATTGAGTCTTTGGGATAACTAATTGAGGAATTGTAGCAAAAATAGTAATATATCCTAGTGGTAAATATGACAACATTTTTTATAAATTCATTATTTAATCTAAAACCTCTTAGTTTCATTGGCAACAGATCTTTTGTTTTTTGGCAATAATTTCTTTTTAATTTATTTGTTTTAAAGGAGAGAGAAGAGAGATCTTGTTGGGGGGGGGGGGTAAGTGATTTATAAAATGAAGATAAATTTCAAAGAATCATTATTTGTAATTAAAAAAAAAATCATGAAATTTTGGATTGTTCTTGTTTTGCTTTTCATTTTAAAAGAGGAGGGGGAAGGGAATATAAGTAGTAATTCTAGTATAACTAAATTTATAAATTCACTGTATAATCTAAAATCTCTTACTTTTCATTGACAGATCTTTATTTAGTCAATGTTTATTTTTTAAAAATTCAAAGTGAATTTTAAAAAAAAGTCAAAGATCAAAACATAAAAAGGAAACAAAGATTTTCCTGATGCCACCATGTTACAAGAAATTATTTTTTAATTTGTTAATAATTAGTTTCAAAATAAACTTACTGTTTCTGGAAATAGTAATGTTTTTTTCATTTAAACGGTTGTTTTTAATTTAAAATAGATAAATTTTTTTTAATATTAAATGCTTTTATTGACCATGCACTAAAAAGAGAAAAAAATTGTTTCTTCAACTATAATTGGGGTTTTTAGATTTAACTTGAAATAAAAGCATGGGGGAGGGTGTCCATCCCTTATTATAAAAAATAGGGATTGACTTAATTAATTTCTGGATTCCCCATGCTTTTATTTCAAGTTAAATCTAAAAGCTCCAATTGTGATTTAAGAAACAATTATTTTTTTTCTTTTTAGTGCAGTCAATAAAAGCATTTAGTATATATAAAAAAAGTTTTCTCTATTATTTTTAAGTTTCTAGTAATGGCACAATAAATGAAAATTTAAAACTATATTATACTTTAAATTGACTAGGCATTTATAGTTGATATATATATATCACTAGATCTGTTATAAATTAAAATATATATTCCTTATGTACATATCATATTTAGTATGTGTACATAATTATATATGTTTATATAAGTGTTTAAAAATATGAAATATTCTTTTAAGTGAAAACTTTTTAACATAGTTAATTTGATTGGAAATTTTTTATTTAAAAATTTTTTTTTTTTTACTAAAACTATATAAATTTTAAAATGTTAAAAAAATATTAAATTGAAAGAAAAAAAATCTTACCACCATCTCAGAATTTATAACTGAGATACATAAAACTATTGAATATTTTTAATATTTTCCCACCGCCTGTTCCATATCTAATAAACAAGTGAACTACTGACAAAGTGAGTGTCTTATAATGATTAACTTTTATATTAATTAGTTATATATCATATTTCAAGCAATTCTATTGAATTTATATATATATAAAATCTCGATTTTAAAATTTCATTCTAACTTGAAAAAGATCAAAAGTTAACAAACAAAATGATTTTCTAACTCTTAACAAAAGCATTTAAAAAGTGTAAATCAATAAAAAAGTAGTTTTTATATTAAGCTTTTTTTTTTTTATAGCCAGACAGTTTATATATATTTGGAGTGTTTGATTGGATTTGTATTTAATGGAGCTAAATTAAGGTCTACAGAGCAATTATCTTTTCTTCCTGCTCCATCTCTTTCTCCTCACTTTTTAAAAAGCCCATAAGAAAGAAGGTTTTAAAGACAAAATATATCTATCTATTAGAAATCAAAACAAGTTGTTTGAATTAGATAATAGATGCAGTTCTCACACACTCTCTTATTAAAAATCCAATAAGAAAAAACTTTGAAAAAATTTTTAAAGACAAAATAATATTCCAAATCAAATACCCCTTTACAAATCAAAACAGATTGTTTGAATTAGAGAATACTATAGATGCCGTTCACTTCTCACCCCCCTCTTCCTCATAACTTTTTAATTAAAAAGCCAATAAGAGAGAAAAAATTTACACATTTTTAAAGATAGAATAATATCCAAAATGAAATCTATCCATTACAAATCAAAAGAAGATCTTCGAAATTCTAAAGCAATCAATTTTATAAACCAATATGATGTGAGAAATCCAAAGAAACCTTGAAAATTGACATTTTTTTTTTTAGATATTGGGGGAAAAAAAATACTACTAAAAGTTTGCCATAAAAACAATCTGTCAATGAAAAACAGTAGTAACGAGTTTTAGATGACACATTGAATTTATGAATTAAGTCGTAGATACTACAACGATAAATCAAATTTCAAAAGTTTTCAGATGATCGATTAATCTTCACAGTATTGTTTCATAATATCATATCACTGTTTAAAAAGTTAATGAAAAATAGAAATGTATATAGCCGATTAGATCGGTACCTAATTTTGATTTGTGATTGAAGGTTACAAATTTTTTACATATATGCTTGTAATCTTTTATTTTTGATAACATAATGAAAGCCTTTTTATAGATCTTAAATCTGTATGTTCACTTGAAGCTGAAATAAAAACATTACAATTTAAGTTTGCACTAATAATTAAAAATAAAAAACTAGGTCTAACTAAATGAACTTTATTGTGTCTTTTTGCCACCTTTGCTGGCAAATGTCATCTGATCTTCAAAGCAACTAATTATAGTATATATATATATTCGTTAAGTTTTAATTAGTCATTTAGAAATTTACATATTCTGGAGGTAAAATGATTGATGGAAAGAGCTTTGTTGTGAATCCTCTTTATTAGATCTTAGTTCTCGTGTTTTTTTCTTTTAAGGTGATTTTTTTTTTCCTCTTGTGTCATAGCATCAGCCGGGAAACGAACCGGCTAACCCTGGACAACTGCTTGTAAAGCAGCTGCCGCTGATCTCTTGACCACCAATGCTTGTTGAAGATGATTTTCTCATGTTTATTTTGCAAATTTGAGAACATATAATTATTTATTTTGATGCTATATGTGCTGAATAGTTATAGTTAATATTTGCTACAATGGAAAATGGGTTAATGGTTTTCCAGGAGCATTTTTGTGTTTTGTAACAACTGTTTGTTTTTTTGTTTACTATTAAGTACTAATGCTAAATTTAGTTGTTTTTATTTTTTAAATGAAAATTTTGTAATACCCACTAATACAATATTTTTTCAATGTACTAGCTATGCTAACAGAAAAATCAAATCTGTACGTGGAAGTCTTTATTTTCAATTTACAACTTGTTTGAAAAACACTCCAGTTTTGTATTCTTTATTTATAAATACTATATCATTATTACAGCTCAGCATAGACCTCGGTGTTTATGTGCCTAGATCATCCAAAGGATATACTCTCTACAAGTTTTCTTAAGAATTCAATAAAAAGTATTTGTTAGAAGTCTTCATATTCTACATCTATTGCATAAGTAGTTGCCATTGATTGTATATTAATTCTTGATCATGTCTGCTACGTTGAGTTCTCTGGTGCCATTGATTTTTAATAGTTGATTGATATACTTTCTGTCTTGATTTAAGTTATTTAATTCAATACTACTGTTGGGCTTAGATTAGTGATAAGAGTGACAAGTTCTGTCAAGTGTTGGTAGCTGAGAGGTCAGCACAGCCGCCTTGCAAGCAAGCAATTGCTTGCAGTCAGTTGTCGTGGGTTCGCTTCCCGGCCGATGCTTTGACATATGGAAAAAAAAAGAATGACAAGTTCTAGGACTCAAGGTCTATAGATTGCAACTCAATTTTTGTTACTTTCAGTGCTTGGAACTTTTTGCTAACCCTTGAGCTATAAACCATTCATTTATTATTGTTTTATTGACACTTTATATTTTGAGTTAACTTAGTCTTTAATTTGATAATTAATGTATAGGCCATCATTATTTTTTAATTATCTAAAGGAAAAATATATATTTTCTTTTATAATTATGTCAAATCAAATATTTTCACGAGTTTATTATGATGTAAGCAAAGCAAAGTTTGGGATTATTTTCATGTAAATAACTAGATATTTTTACCTTTGACGTTCACTAGAAAACCATCAGTTGTTATTGATAATTCTAAGGCTAAATAATTTTTCTGTAGTATCCTACAATAGTTTTTTTGTTTTGTGTTTAATTAAGAGTAAAAGGGGGGGTCCTTTTTTATTTCTTACCCAATGTTTTGTAAGGATTTCAATCCAGACAAAAGGATTCAAAAATCTTTTTTTTTTTGATCTCCTCTAAGTAATAATTCATCTTCCCCCAGAGAATTATATATGTTAAATTAAATATTTTCATAAATTGATTATGATCTCAACAAAGCAAAATGTGGTATTATTTCCATGTAAATGACTAGTGATATCTTTATCTTTGATGATGTTAGGAAACCATCAGTTGAACCACTAATTATCACAAGATCTAGGTGCAGTGCTCCCAGATCCAAGGTTTCTCACTGATGAAAGCCACAAGCTAGAAAATAGTCTGGGGATATTGGATGAGTAGGCATTAGATAGGGATTGTATGCGCAAGTCTTCTGGCATCCATCAATTACTCTGGCTTGCACTGAGTAACTGTATGGAGAGTTTTGCCTGTTTTGAACCATCAATTGCTATCAACAGTGCTAAAACTAAACAACTTCTTTCTAGTATCCTATAATAGCATTTTTGTCCTGATTTTTACATCAAAAATTTTATATTCTTGGTTTCTCAGCCTACCAGGTTAATAATTTTCTCAGATTAAAAGAAATTTTGTAGATTTAATTCAACTATACATACCTTCATATCCCTTTATATACTTCTGTATGTTAAAATAAATTTGGCAATTAATTTTTTTTTTTTTTTTTCAATACTCTTTTTTGATAAACTTCTTACTAGTTTTTAAATATTTAATTAAACATTATGGAAATGTATTAAACCAAAGTATGTTTTTATTTTATTTGCTATTTTAAGAAAAATGAAAATCATACTTACTAAGATCCTTTATGTTAATTTTTCTTGTAGTTTACTCAAGTCATTATAGCTCGCGTGTTCATTTATTAATTTTATGTTTATTTTTTAAATATATGTCCTAATTTATTCATGATTTAATAATGTTTGTCTAAATCGCATGTTGTTAATTTGGAAATAAATGAAAGTTTGCTAATCTTTCACATGCGCTAAGACAGCCAATCAGATTTTAAATAGCTGCCCTAAGAATGATCAGGCTTTGACACACGAGGCCAAGATGCTTAAGACTGGCTTATATATTTAAAAAGTTAAGTTGAGAAAAGGTTGGTATCATCCTTTTCTTGTCAAAATGTCTGTCGTTTGTCGAAGCCTGATCATTCTTACGGCAGCTATTTAAAATCTGATTGGCTGTCTTAGCGCATGGAAAGATTAGCAAACTTTCATTTATTTTATGATTTAATATAAAATGTTATTTGAATAAATGTTTACTGTTATCAAAATAAAAGTCTGATAGTCTATAATGCTAATTTGTGGAGTTATCAGATTATTGATGTTAACCCTATGAAAAAGGTATAGTTAATGATTTTTCAGTCTTTGAATATTTAAGTTAATAATTTGAGTAACTCATCTTTAGTACATTTGGGAGTTAGTTATTAGTTACTTATATTTTATGAAATATAGTGTCCTAAAAAACTTAAGATTGGTATTGTTTCTCACTTCATTTTTTTTACATACATATATAAAATAGAAAACCATGTAACATTAAAATACTAGCTACCAAAATTCTCTTATGACCATGATTTTATCTGTAAATAAATACACCTCAAGTGAATTTCAAATGGATACAACCTTTACATAGAAAATAATTCACTTCCAAAGCCAACTATTCTGTCTTCATGAGATTGATGGCCTGATTCATGAACATTTATCATGAATTTTTTTGACTCTTCTTTTTAATTCTTTTTTTTTTTTTTAAATAAAAGATAATCTCTGCAATGTCAAATATTTTATGACCTGAATTCAGTTTATGAATGTATAAAGCTGAGTTTTGAGATCTATTTTTAACTCTACTCTTATGAACGTTAACCCTTTCATTAAGACTTGATTTACTTTGACATATACAAATTTTATAACTGCAATTAATCTTGTAAACTATATCAGGAACAGATTTACTATCAATCGACTATTTTGAAGTATTTGTACATATTGATGTGCATTAATAGAAATAACCCTGTATAACACAGTCAATAAACTCCTAAAAAATGTTATGCAAATTCTTGTTATAACTAGTACAAAAAACAGGGTTAGGTTCTAAATGTTAAAAAAAAATTATACTACTTGCATTTTATAATTAAGAATAACGTGTTTATTAAAACAATAATTGATCAAAAGTATTATATATTAATATTACATAATGTTTTCTTTGTTATCACTACTAATCACCATTAAACGAGTGTTTTCATACACCCTTAAATGACAAAATCGGCTGAGATGGTGTTTGCTATTAAAAACTCTTGTCACGTCTCTTGTTATACAAGAATTTCCCTAATTGTCAAAACTTGTTGTACGAAGGCTGTGTTATAGGAGGGATTTCTCCAACTCTCGAACCATGTCAGAGTGAAATAGTGTTGTAGGAATGCCATGTTATAGATTTTTTTCCCTAGTTCTCAAATCTCGTTAGAGTAAAACCATGTTATAGGAAATGCTGTATTGTACGGGGGATTATCTCAAATTGTCTTTATTGTCACTATATTAAGTCCTATTTTTTCTTTCCCCAGCTATTTATTAACTACACAGTTGTGTTATGATTATTTTGCATAACATATTTTTATAAGAAAACTTAATAAAGTTTCTATTTTTTAATATTGTTTATTTTTGTCTTTCATCAGTCTGCTTTGAGCTTTTCATTTGTAATTTACTTTCCCAGAAATAGAATTTATATTGTGAAATATTGGGAGGGTTAGCATTGCTTGAATAGAAATTCTTTCCTGAATGTTATACATGTTATTATCTGCTCAGAAATATCTTATAATTTTAAAAATGGCTGCTCGTTTTAAGGCATTATTTACTATTAATGTGGGTATTGTAATTGAAGCATTTTGTAAGAATTTAATTTGAATAATTAATTCATGCAATAAAACTAGTATTCCTCTGTGATTAAACAATTTTATTGATTGATTATTTTTTAATATTTGTTACTTAAATAATTAAATATTCTCAAGGTATTTCCCTATTTTATATGTTTCTCAATCAATCTTACATTTCTTATATTTTTAACTGATGCCAGCACATAAAATATATATAAAAAAAGTATATAAACCTATTAAAGATTATTTTAAAAAATATTGAAAAAATATTTTTTATCTACTAAAAAGTTAGTCCTACACATCTAGACTTCTATTGCTCCAGCTTTCAGAATACTCCTTTTTTTTTTCTTTAGATAGCTGACTTTTTCTCTATCTTCTATTCTTAAATCTCTACAAACTATTATAACTTATTTTTTATAGTCCATCTGACCAATCCATTTTCTCTTCCATTGCATAATTTTCTTAATAAAATATCTCTTTTAATTTAGCCTCTTTAAAATTACAAATTCTATCCTTTCAGTTTTTTTTCTTTCTTAAATCCAGAACTCAAAAACCTCACATGATCACCATTTCTTATGCTTGCTCTTAACTGTTATTAAAACAGGCAAAACTCTATATATACGTAATTGCTACTCAGTGCAAGCCAGAGTAATCAATGGATGCCAGAAGGCTTGTGCATAAAATCCCCATGTAATGCCTACTCATCCAATATCTCCAGACTAGTTTCAGGCTTGTGGCCTTTGTCAGTGAGGAGCCTTGGATCTGAAGCCTTCTGGCATCCATTGATTACTCTGGCTTGTACTGAGTGGTAATACGTATATATAGAGTTTTGCCTGTTTTAATAACTCAAAAACCTCTGATCTTTTCACATTTCTTTTATTATTTTTCCAAGTCTTTGCTCCATATAAAGCTATATTCCAAACTGAACATTTTATGTAACTTTTTTTTTAAAAAAAAAAAAAATTTAACTGACCAAAAAATGATTTTTTTTTTTTATCAATTTTAATTTTAACTGATCAAAAAATAACTTTCTATCTCTTATTAAAAAATCTTCTTTAAATCTTATAAAATGTGTTTCGGCTTCATAGACATATTCTTACAATCTTAGGGATATATTATGGTATTTCTCTGCCACATTTGGAAAGTTTAAAACTTGATTTAAAATGATCTCTAAATGAAAAGTTAATGATAAAAACAGTTCTGCCATACTTAATAGATGCCACGAAGAGCTTCTTATTGTGTGAGAAAATAAAGACGATTGATTTAGATTTGAAAGAGAAAAAAAAAGTATGCCGAAGCAAATTCAAACTTGTATTCATATTACGTTAGTGAAGACTGAAAAGCTGTTAAATTTATGAATCAAGAATATGAATGAAAAGTATGTTCTGACAGGAAGTTGTGCATCGGGTCAAAGCATATTTGACTTTATATAAAAGCTTTAACAACAGTTCCACTGAAAAGATCAACACCAAACCACTTACTGCAAGCAAGGGATAATTGTATAAGCTCAGAAATTGCTACTAACTTAAAAGTATTAAAACTATAGAAGCGTCTGCTGCCGTATTTCTGAAAAAATTGGAAATAATAATCGAAGACAAAGGGATATTTTCTGAAATAATGCTTAATTATGGTGAAATTGTATTGTTTTCTAATAAGGTGCCGAATCAAACGTAAGTTCACAAAATATTAAAAAAGGAAAAAAGCATTAAACCTTAATGTTGGGTGGCTGTACTGCATGCCTTAAAAGGAAATTTTTATTGGGGGATATAAAGTTAAGTGTGGTGAATAGGTATAACTATTTGGGAATCGCCTTAAGTAATCAGAGAAATTGCTTGGATGAATGGGAGAAAAAATTGATAAATGAAGCAAAGAAAAGAAAAACATTGATAAAGAAATTAACATTGTTTTCGTATAATAAATATGACGTAGCTAGAATTGTATGGGAGTGGCAGTAGCAGGTTAACATATGGTAGCAATGCATTATGTATTAGTAAAGGGGTATTAGATTACTTAGAAAAAGTACAATGAGAAGTATGAAGACATGCATTAGATGCAGATGTGTGGATGGCAAAGGAGACAATTTAAGGAGAAATGGGATGGCCAAGTTTTTTATAAGAGATTCAAAAAGCAAAATGAAAATGTTTGGTAGATTGCAGTTTATGGATATTAAGAGAATAGCCAAAATAGTATTTAATTGGGTTATGAGTAAAGGGTAGGCAACAAAATGAGTGAGAAAGGTAATACAGTATGCAAAAGATTTGGACAAAGAATTTTTGTCAGTGTACTTAAATAAAAGATGGGATAATTGTGTTAGAATTGTCAAGTGTTATAGTGGTAAGGAATGGGATAGAAGAATAGATGCATTAATAAAGAATAAGGAGTTGGAGAGATAGAGAACTAGTATGGTGAATAAAAAGAGTTTAAATATATACAGAAGTATATGGAATATTGGGTGTGAGTTGATTTATAATAATAGAAAGTAAAGTAGTTTACTATTTAAGGCTCAAACAGGATCTTTAGCAATAAGGAAATATACACATAAATGGAAAAATTTGGGTGATTTAGTCTGCAAGTTATGTAAGGAAGGCATAGGAAGTATTAAGCATCTGTTAATTGAATGTAAATACTTACAAGCAGAAAGAGTACAAATAATGAAGTTGTGAGAGAATAAATATAAACCAAGTGATTATACACAAGGGTTTAGAAAAAGATAAAGGTGGTTTAAATATAAAGGCCATAGTGAGGACAAAGATAATGTTGTGGAAATGGGATGGAGCAGGATAAAGAAGAATATGGGAAAAACTTAGGGTAGGGAATGGAAAGGGAAGGTGGCTAACAGGTTTCTCTGGGTGTAGTGGCTGAGAGATTCCTGACTCTGAGAAAAGGGAAGCCATAGTGCATCGTGTCACATCAAACCATGACAGGAAGAAAAGAATATTAGTTTTGCTTGCTTTAAACTTCTCAAATTCTCCACAGAAAACGGCTTATCTGTATTATTCAGTGGTCTAAAGTCAGCCAAAGAAGATAAATTTTTCTAATATGAAGGTCAATCTTCACAAAAAGAATGAAAAAAAAAAGAATAAAAGTAACTTTTTTTTTTTTTTTTGAGGGAATGATGTAAGGAACACATTCATATATATGCTTATTTAGTTTTGAGTTTACTCTCAGTTTTGATATACATATGTGAACAATTTTTTTATAAATATTGTATTATTTATACTATACTATATGCACATGTTTAAAACATCTGTACTATATATGCACATTTGTGTTAAAAATAAACAATACTATCTTTTTTTTAAATATGTATTTCTAAATTAAGCTATGTCATAGATATGTATATGCTGTGAATTCATGTTTAAAATTTTTAGCTACTTAAATGTATATTATATTGGTTCCTACTATCTGTAGATTTTGATTTTTACTCGACTTGAAACCAGATTACTTGAATACTGGGTGCCTTCTGGGTTTTGAGAACTTATGATTAAGTTATTGGTGTCTGTTTGTTATTGCTTACATTTACCATATTTAGTATTGTTATAATATCTCACTTTTTGCTATTAATGTATAAAGTTACTTTTAATTTAAATTCAAATGTTTACTGCTTATGGAGTTACTGGAGTGGAGACAATAAAGATTCCTTAGTAATATATTGCCTTGATTATTATTGTAAAGATTAATTAATAATTGATCATCTAATACTTTACAGTTACTTCTTAATTTTTTTGAGTTTTCATTTGGGATCTCAAAACTTTGTGCAGGTTCAGGACATTGAATATCCTGATTTATGAAAAGTAAAAAAAAAAAAAAATCCTGAAAGCAAGGTTTTATTGAAAAAAGAAAAGTCAGGTCAATAATTTGAAAGTAATATTATTTTGGGAGAGGGGAGATAGAGTAAATTTAAAGTAAAATCTAGGTTTTTAAGAACTTTATTTGAATGAAATTATTATTACATATATATATTCAAATAAAAATAATAAATTTATTTGTTTTTTCACTTTGTATTTCCTCTATTATTTCTTTTTGTATTCAAAGGCAATATATTTACTTATAGAAATAAAAATAAGTAAATAATAAATTTAATGGTAATAAATGATTATAAATAATGGTGATTTAATGACTGCTTCAATTTTCTTTGATCATGAAAAAAACATGTAAATATAAATTTGATTTTGAAAGTTTGAAAATTCTTTATGAAGAAAGAAACTATAATAAAAGAAAAATTAAGGAGGCAATTTTTATAAATAGGGATAAAATGCATTTAATAAATAGACAAGCTGCTAACATTAAAATACGAGATTCGTGGAATTTGAATTAATGACGTTTGCTTCCGCTTTGTTTTTTTTGTTTTTTGAATTTAATGGCAGTTAAGGCAGGTTTAAGAAATTTAACCAAAGTACTTTTGCAGATTTAAAGGACAGTTTATAATATTTTATTAGCCTTAAATTTATTATTTTTATTAGGATTACAATTTTGTTTTAATTAACAGACGTTTTATTTATATTAAATATATATATATGGTTATTAATTTGTGATGTTTGTTTAAGATCTTATTTTGTATTTATAATTTGTTAACTTAAAATTGAAATTTATAATAAATATTTGTTTGATACCATCTTTTTTTATTGAGCATATCAATTTGGAATGTATGATTCCCTAACCTATTAGTCATTTTACCAAATGAATTTCATGGATTCAGGAAGGGTAGGGAGTTATAGTTACAACTGGTAGATATAGGATTTTTATTCTGGATGAAAATAACTTTAAAGTTAGCTTTTTTAAACTATTAAAGTTAACAATATAGAGACTATGATTATGGAGCAACAAGAGCTCTGAAAGCGCTTAGTCTGTAGAAATTATAATATAAAAAAGCCTACAAGTTATTATATAAAAGTTTCACTGCAACGCAGCAGCGTATTATTAAACTAATTTTTATTTTCTTTGAACCTCCTCCTTTGGGTTGATGTGTTGTCCATACAGAACTTCCTTCTTGTTTCCTTATATCCACAAATCTGGTAACCACTTATACTTTTAAGTCATATCTGAAGGCTCTATTCTGCCGTAGGCTGATTATAAATCTAATCAGTAGTTTGAGATTAGTTTTAAAGATTATGCTGCAAAAGTTAATTTATTTCATTTTATATATATAATAGAATGTAGCACATGTATAAGAGTTCAAAAATTTATGTAAGCACATTCCATTACTATTTAAAAAAAACAACAACATCTGCTTAATTATGTAGATGAAATATATGGAAGTTTTTACTTAACTTTTATTTTTAATATGAAAAAAAAAAAAAGTATAGAAATATAAGTAGGTTTTTTGCTTTTTTTTTTTTTTTTAGTGATTGAAAAAAAAAAAAATGTGGGGGATATAGTTTAATATTCATGAACAATTGGGAATTGTCCTTCATTTTATTTTAATTTTTTTATTTGATTTGATTTTACAATTAACAATTTATTAAAAAAAAATATAGATGTATAGAAAGAAAAATAAAGGAATGCTAATTGAGGTGTACAGTATAAATTCTAACAAAAAATATTTCAAATATCTGAGTGATGAATTTAAAAAATTAAACGTGTTAGTAATGTAATAGATAATTGATTACATATATATGTAATTAAACTCAAGTCAGTATTGATTCCTAGTAATAATCTAATGAAACATCTTCAGAATAACTGATTTTCAGTTTGCCTTCAAGTGCGGAGAGTTCCTTTATTTTGTTAGTTGTCTTTTTTTTATTATTATTTTATTTGCTATCACATATTGCTAAAATTTTTAGTCAACAGATGTTTTAATATTTTATGAGAAGTTTCAAACTGATCTGATCAATATTCTATAGTTTCTACTTCTTTTTTTAAATTTTATTTTGGCTATTTTATTTCGGAGGTGTCAGTTCACGTTAAGCAAATATTAATTACCAATAAAGGAAGTCATATATAACGTGACATTGCTTTTATAAGCTTGTATTTACAAAAATGAAATATAGAGAGCGTATCAGTAGCTCAAATAAGCTCGTTATTGATAAGTGTGGTAAGAGAAAATATTTAAAATCTCTATCCAAAATACTCTTATCCCCGGACCAATTGGTTTCAAGCTTATGGCTCACCTCAGTGAGGAGCTAATATTATAACTTTAAAATGATTATTTTTGATGCTATATACATATATATTTATTTAAGACATTTCTTCAGATCAGTTTAATTCTATTCTCATAACTTTCATTCTTTTCACATTTAGCTTTAATTAATTCTTTCATGATTTTAAATTTTATTATATTTTTGTTTTTGATTTGCAACCATAATTGGAAATGTTTTTGCCTAGCCTTGAATTCACATTTTTATCTTCTAATTTGACATTTTACTATTGTTGCACAAGATCTAATTTCTTTACTACTAATAAAATACATCTATTTTTATCATTTTAATCTCATTTATAGAACTTTCTCAAAAAACAATGAGATCCAGTTTTCTGAGAACATAACAATCAAAGCTTTAATTTTTGTCAGTGAATCAATATATATGAGCAATGTAATGTCTTACATTTCACAGCAATTTTGATTCTGCTTTGCATCATAAGGATTCTTTTTTTCAAAGTCAGGTTATTTGCAGTTAATGATATCTAATATAATAAAAGGTCAAATAATAACTTGCATATTCACATATTTTCTTTTTTTTTTTTTTACCAATCTGATTATAATTTATCAAGTTATATATATATATTTTTTTATATATGTGAAAGCGTTGACCAAGAAGCGAAACCGGTCCAGCTGCTTGGAAGGCAGCTATGCTATCCGTTAGGCCACCAATGCTTGACAAGTTATATTCTTGATTAGTATATTGTGACTTTTCTAAGTTTCTACTGCAATGCCATTGTTCCTATAGTCATTTTTGGTAATCATCCCAAGGCCAAACCACCATCTGCTACTCTAGATTCCTCATCAGTTGTCTTTAAGATCTATAATTGATATCTATGTTTATACACTTGTGTCTCAACTGTTTTTGTGATCTCAAGAATTTTCTTAATTTCAGTTGGGACATAAGAATTGTTGCTATACATTGTATATCAACTTTTACAGCTATAATGTCCAGCTACTAGTTCATAAGTGACTGATCAAAAGAAGCCTCCTTTGATTAGTAATAGCTTGGAAAGGTTTTCTATTCTTTTCGTTCAGCCTGCAGATCCAGTCTTATTGGTTATTGCACGTCAATACACCTTAGCTGTGTATTTAACTTCATTTAGATCGTTTACTAATTAATTTAAATCCATATTAACTGTTAAAATATTAAATTTAAATACATGACTTGCTGATGGGAGAATCTTAATTTCAGTTGGGATGTAAGAAGTCTTGCCATACATTTTATTACAACTCATATGGCTATAATGTCCAGCTATTAGCTCATACATAAAGTGAGTGACTGGTCAAAAGAGAACCTTTTAATTAATGATAGCTTGGACAGGTTTGCTATTGTTTTCATTCAGTCTGCAGAACCAGTCTTATTGATTGCTATACATTTTGGCTGTGGATTTAACTTATTTGTATAACAGAGATCCCATTTACTAATTAATTTATATCTCTATTAACCATTAAAAGTATTAACTTTAAATACATGACTTGCTGATGGGAGAGTTGTAATTTCAATTGGGTGTATCTCAAACCTTATAGCTATAATGTCTAGCCACTAGCTCATACATGACAACATGAGTGACTCATTAAGAGGCCTTTTTTCGATTAGTGATAGCTTGGACAAGTTTGCTACAGTTTTCATTCTGCCTGCCGAACCAGTCTTATTGTTTGCTGCACATCACTACACCTTTGCTGTGGATTTGACTTCATTTATCATTTATGAATCAATTTACATCTATTTTAATTTAATTAGAATTTATAACATCTATATTAACTATCAAAAATGTTAAATTTATAATTTTTTAAATACTTCTTTTCATTGCTTATGTAGGTTTTACAATATTCATTTCCAAATGATGTAGCGCCTTGGACATTTTATATATATTGTGAAGCTCTGAACTACACGACATTGTTCTATTTTGATTTCTCATTCTTCTCATACCTGAATAGTTTTTATGTAACTGTTGAATTTATATTGTTTTAAGAATGCTTAGTCACCCCGACCTTTAGGCATGTGCTTTGAAATAAATATGATATTTAAAACCCATGAAATTTAAGAAATAGAAAGCTGTTGACATTTATGACTTGTTACCACTTTCTAATTTGCAAGATGTGGGCCATGAAAATAATTTGAAATGGAACATTTTTTTTGTATCATGCATTAATTCAAAACTTTATTTAACCAACAAAAAAGCTAGAATATTTAGCTGACTAAAAATAAATGCCAATGTTATTTACCTACTGCAGATGTGAATTAGTATTCAGTTTATGTGCAAAGTCAGTGGTGGCAAACCTTATTACATGTGCATGCCAAAAATTACCAAAAAATATTTATTGAATGATAGGCGTGTCACACAGTTATTAAATTAAAATATAAACAATTTAATTATTGCAGTTTTTAAAAGTTTATAAAACAAAATAATAATAATAATAACAGTAATAATTAAATAAATTTTCTAAATAAGATAAATACAGGCAAATTATATTTACTTAGACGAGCACAAGTTGAATCAAACAAGATTTTGGAAATAAACATATAAAATCATCATAAATAGATATTATTTATTGAGATTTTTGCTGTTGTACATTGGATGCCAAATGTTTTATATCTGGTTCATATTTTGTCACTTTTAATAATGTACATGCTGAACTAGCTTTATCTGTCATTCTATTTCTAGAACTGCATTTAATGAAATTCATTTCTGAAAACAATGATTCACATGCATATGTAGAGGAGAAAATTGATAATATAGCGGTTGCTATTTTTTTTAAACAATTCTATATATTCTCCATCATTAAAAGATTTCCCAGATTTGGCAATTACATTTGAAATAAAAAAAACTAGCAATAGTTATATTTGAACAATTTTCTATAAATTTCATTATAGATGTTGATTGAATATTTATATTTTTAAATGCTTGGGCAGTGTATTCTTTTTGTTCAACTTCACTTTTTTTCACAGAGCGATTTATGATTGGTCTCATAATGCCGTTCTACTAATGATGTTCTCAATGGAATTGTTCCGGAACATAAAACACATACTGCCTTTGTTAATCATTCCAGACTCATCAGTCCATCAATTTTGAAATTCTCTAGTGCTTGACAATTTTTGTTTTTTATTTTCACTAGTCATATTAATGTAATGGTAACAAATTTATTTAAAAGGTAATTTAAAGGAGCTTTAATAATTTTATAAATCAAAGATTTATCATATGTTAAAATATATTATAATCCTTACATTTCATTTTTACAGCAAAACTTCAAGCAAAAAAAAAAACATTGTTTGCTGGCATTGATTATGCATTTCATTCTTTTGTTTGTGATTTTGATTACGTTAAAAAAAATGAAGGTGTCAACATGTTTAGATCAAAAAAGATTATGACAGAAAACTATTTTATTACTTTTAGTTTAAATTTGGAAAAATTTACTTCAAAGAATTATAAAATATTTTACTGAGTTTTTAGTTTTATTGGAATCATTTGACAGGTTTATAGAATATGATACCACAGTATACCGTGTTACTTTATTCGACTTAAAATATCATTCCCACTACATATGCATAATTTTTTTTTTTTAAATTTTGTAAATTGCTGCTTCTAATCAAAGTTCAATTGTACATTGAATTCTAATATATTATATTTATTTTATCTTTAGTTTACTGTAAATTTTTATTAGTACAGATTTTAGCACCAAAAAAAATATTGAATAATTTAAAGCATAAAAAAATTATATGTAAATAGTTCGCGTGCCAGTAAAAAATTCGAACATGCCATAGGTTCGCCATCGCTGTGTTGGAACAATTAAGGATACTGCATGTGGGCCCCTAGACAACAAGAACGCAGCAAAAAAATTTTGTGAGTTTTAGCGATTAAATGCCAACATTATTTATCAAAAAAAATTTTTTTTATCAGTTCCACATTGTTATATTTTTATAACTTAATTAATTCATGGATGCTTCATATATTATTTTTTGCTTTTTAGTGCATTAATAATCAAATTAAAAATATTTTTTAGAAATATATATAAATTTAATAAAATCATGAGTTGTATCATTAGTATTCACATTGATTTAAAGTTAGTCTTTGATTATTCTCATTGGAAACATTCTCTTTTGAGACTGATTTGACTTTGTTTAAGATTATTAATAGTTAGTATTTCTGTTAAAGAATTGTCCGTTTATCCACTTTGTAATGGCAACAGAGAAGTGGTATGTAAATAAGTTTGTGATTTGGCTATATTAGTGCACTTACCAACTGATTTTTAATCTTTTAGTGATTGCTTCATCATTTCATTTTCTCTGCTTGATTAAAACTTGTGAAATTCTGATACTCATGCAGAAGATAAACATCATTAAAATGTGTATTTAGAGAATCACTTCATAATCTTGAATTTAATTGAATCTATAGATGCAAATCTTCAAGTTACTGAACACAAATCTTTAGAAATTCAGAAACACAATACAATCACTTCTTGTCCAAAGCTTTTCCAAATTTAATAGTTTTCCAAATCATTCCAACTGGTAAATCAGGACCAATCACTGGTTATTGGAAGTTCTTTCTATCCCCATTATTGACTAATCAGAAACTTACTTTTTGTCTTCCAAAGATGAAAGTTTCTTATTTCAGCACATTCCTTTTGTTATACTTAGAAAAATTTTTCAGTACGTGATTGATGATGAAGGTGTTATCCTTTTCTCTGGAGAGCTGCTAAAGTATGCACTTGGTGGAAAGATGTTTGCAGTGATCCTAATTTGTGGCATGAGGTTGATTTATCACATCGTGAAGCTGTAAATAAAACTCATCTGTTGTCCTATTGCCAAGAACATTTATTCAATGTAAGATATTTGAACTTCAGTGGATGGACTGATCTGAAAGATGCTTCTTTAAATATTATTTCAGAGAATTGTCCTAATTTGGTAGGCATTAATTTATCTTTATGTAAAAAGATTACATTTTCTCCGATAAATAATATTCTTGAAAAATGTGGTAAACTCAGCAGTATAGATCTTTCATACATAACCCGAGCTGTGAATCCAAAAAATCTAAAAATTATTCTGTCTTCAATGAATTCAAGATTAACTCATTTGAGTCTTAATGGTACTCAAACAGGAAGTATGAGCAGTCTAATTAATCTTTTAACGCAGTATTCCCCAAATTTGATTGAATTAAACTTGTCTGGTGTAAACTTAGGTTTTGTGTATCATAGTTTTAACATTGAAATTCTACAGAATTCTTGTCCCAAACTGAGGTATATTCAACTTATCAATACTCCTTTTATAGTAACAATGCCAAATTCAAAACAGAAAAAGGATACTAAAAGTTTAGGGTTTCCCGAGCTTCGCTCTCTTATTCTTACCATGAATGTAGAATGTCTTGGGCGTGTTAATGATGAAATTTTATATAAATTTTTAATTACACCAAAGAAACTACAAGTTCTTGATATTAGTGGTTGTAACAGTGTCACAGTTTCAGGATTATTAAATCTCCCTGTAGAAAATCTGGAAAGACTTTTTTTACTCTCCACTTCAGTTTCTCGATGTCCAAAGTTATACCTTGTCTTTCAAAAATGGAAGCAGTCTTCTTGAAATAGATCTTTCTTGGAATTTCCATACTTCTGAAGTATTAGATTTTGCTCTCATGGAACTAGTCAAAGATTCCTGCAAATCTCAGCTGATTTCTCTTGATTTATCAGGAAGTGCAGTATCATTTAAAATTATTAAGGCTTTATTGGAAAACTCTCCTAATTTGACATGTCTTAATCTTAGCTCATGTCGATATTTACCTCGTGGAATAAAACGCAAATATCAAGAAGAGGATGTAAAAAAATTAAAAAATGATATTATGAAAGGGACAATACAAGCACTATAATAAAGAGTATGAATTGTTTTTGGAGCTGTTTAATCTAAATTGACATGTATATTAAATGAATTCTTATCAGATTATGCATTTATTGTTAATCAGTATCCATCATTCACATGGATAGTTTTTTAATTTCAATTAACATTTTTAAATTAATAAAAAAAAAAATAACAGCATATATTATTTTAATTAATTTTTATTTTTATATATATATTCAGAGCATTAATGGTTTCTGTACTTTTTTACTTTAGAAAAGATTTTGTTAAAAGTTTTTGTTGTTTCAACTTAACATTGTGAGAGATAATTGAAGTGGTAAAGTGTATCATAAACAAATAAATGTCAGTTTTTTTACAGTAAGTTAGTGATTATATGATTACATTTATTTTTAGAAAATCTAATGACTATCCATATTTATTTCCAATTTTTAAAACATATATACATTGTAATGTTTTATATTATCTGAGTTGTACTTTGAACTAATAGTTACATTATATTTTATGTATATTGAATTTCAGTGATCACTCATTAAATTTTTTATCTAATAATTTTTAATAATATGCTTTCTATTGTTTTTACTTACCTTAATGTTTCTGGTCTCTTAGAAAATGATGGATCAAGAATTCACTATATATGTAAACACAGTTTTTGGATAATCCATATTTGTGAATTGTTGTTATTAACATTGTATGTAACATTTATTTTGGCCGAATATTAGTTGTCATTGTCTAATTAATAATGGCTGTGTCCACTGCTAGAAATGCTGGTGGCAGAAAATTGATCACAGATTGCATGATTTAATCAATATTTCATCCAGTACTAAATTATTTTAAAAGGTTTGACATATTGGATGTAATAATCAGCATCCAAATCACATTATAGGTAATCTCTAGTTTGTTTTCTGTTGGCAGTATCTCTAATTACAACTACTGAATCACTTACCCAGATGACGGCAGGTGGATTGAACTGAAATATTGATCCTATAATACAAATATCATGCAGTCATATATATGAATAGACTTGAAACTGTTTACATTTTTCATCCACAAAAATCTTCATTTTGACATATGTATAAATTATACTGATAATAATTTTTTTAAGTTTTTTACGTTTTAATGTATTTAATATAGTTTTTAGAATAAATTTTTTCTTCTGTATTTTTACTTATAGTATTGTTGAATTTATAATAAAAATATAATATGTTGTTTCTGAGAAAAAAAAAAAGAAGTACAACTATTGGGAGAGCATTGGTTATTGGAAGTCCCTCCTAACTCCATTATTATCTAATCAGAAACTTACTTTTTGTCCTCCAAATAAGTATAATTATTGGGAGATCTATTCATTACACTTTTTCTTTATTGTGTAACAAAAAAAAAAAAAAACCCTGAAAATTATCAATAAGCAACCTGGACGTGAATTTAGATTGAATCACTTGAGTCTAAAAATGATTTTTTTTTTTCTTAAATTAAACTTAGAATCACTTCCCACAGATTTGAAAAACATTGTTTGAGTCAGATGCCTAGTATTGGCTTCATCATAAAAATATAAAGACACAATTCTACATTTTTTTTTCACATATCCTACCTTTGCTAATATTTGTGCTATGATTCGTCAAGAATAATAGTATTAAACGTCTATTACTTTAACATCTGAGCTATTTCTTTTGTCTTCATTGTGGTAGACCAGATTCACCTTTTTATACAATAATAGTTCCCATAGATATCCTAATACTTTTTTGAATAAGTTAGAACTCTCATAGCAGAGGGGTAATAAAATTATTTACCAACATTTATTCATTGACATCTGATCATGATTGTAATAAAGCTTGAGCCAAAAGACTTCATAGATTAGATTAATTAATTTTGTAAAATTATTAGTTCTGTCAATGTAATTAACAGTACTTGATGAACATGTATATTTCTGTGAATTATATGTCAAGTTGTTATTTTTTTTTCTTCTAAATTTCACATAAGGACAAATCAACTGATGTATCCAACAAGTATAGAATAATAAAGTCCTTTGAAAGATGAAAGTTAATAACTACTCTTTCCTATTGCATTGCAAATATCCATCCATGCACTTTACTACTGCTAATGCTGTATTGACCACCCTCTTTTACAGTTTCGATTGCCTCAGCAATCTTCTTCAGAACTTTATATCTCCTAACTTTAATTGCTAATCGAAACTTCAATTGGTAATTGAAACTGTAAGCTGGTAAATAAAGGGTTGTGTAACAGTAGTAAAGTGCATGAGTGATTTAGTATTATATGGTAAAGATGAAAGTTCCTAGAGTGGTTTGCAACTGAGGAAAGTAATAGTAGTAATAATAGTAGTACTAATGACAACAACATAAAATAATCTGCTCATAGAAATATTTTTTTCTGTAATAATGTTTAACAAATAGTTTGTTCAGAAATGTAATTTAGCAAGTGATATAATAGTAGTTATCCCATAATTAATTTCCATCTTATTTACTCACTTGGCAAACTTTTTAGATATTTGGGGGAAAATTAGAAATTTTTTATTTCTCTAATTTTCAAAAGTTTAATTTGCACCCAATGAGTAAGATCATAAATGTTATTCTTAATTAATTCTTTTTTATTGGTTTTTTAATGCTAATTATCAATTCTTAATAAGCATTAATTAAAAATTATTTATTTGGACAACAGAATTAAATTGATATGCAAATATAGTCCATCATCCCATTGAAACAATAATATAATCAGTTAGTCAATATCAAACCCATACCATTAACAAGAGAAATTTTGAAATAAAAATGTGTGTATTTCTCAATAAAATGTTTTGTATATTTTATAAGCAATTAGAAATACAAAATTTATTTATGAGGGAATGCAATGGGGGCAAAAAAAGTTATAAAAAATTTTAATACGTTTTATTCTCTTGAAAATTATTGGAACAATTTAGAATTTTTAATTATTTGCATTCCAAAAATGAAGCAAAACTGAATTTTCAAAATTAAAATGAACAAAAATGAGTTGTGTTGAAAAAATTTGATTTGTAAGATGTGATCACAATTTGCAGTCGAAAAACATGGAAAGTTTGGGTTCAAAATTTTAATTATTAAAACATTTATATATATATAAATAGCTTTCTGGATTTAAATCCATTTAACAACCTGCGATTCGTATAAAACCGAGACCATTTATTTCAACAAAAAATTGTATCAAAAGTTTCAAGGATTATCAATTAATAGTAATTGATGGTTTCTTGGACACATCAAAAGCTAAAAGTTTTCCCTGTTTACATGGACATAATCTTGTTTTCTATTGTTGTTATAATAACAATCCATGGAAATATTTAATTTAATATCTATACAGGAAGAGGACTTTTGGGAGCTAGTTATGCAAATTATTTTTTTTGTAATAGTTGTACCATTATTTTTTCTTTATGTGTATTTATTATATGACACATTGTTTAAAAATAATCTTTTTTGTATCTTTTGTTTTCAATTCTTTTTATTGCTGCTTTTTCTTTTCGATATTTTGACTGATAAAGCAGTCTTCTTCATGGTTTCCTTTAATTTATTTGGGTAATACATAAAAGAATCCTGAAGAAGATTTTTGGTTGGCCAAAACATTAGAAAAAATCTTCAATAAAAGCATTGTAATCAAAAAATATGAAATTGGCCAGTTTCAATCAATATATATATTTTTTTCTGATTTTGCTATATCTGGTTTTGTGGCCAAAATAAATACCATGAACTTTTTTTTGCTTCTGATTCTTAATATTTATTGTTTTCGTAGCTCATAAAATGTGAGGTTTTTTTTTTAAAAAATTAACTTCATTTGGCCATATTATTTTTTTACTATATTAAAAGATTGCTTAATATTATTTCCCATAAGTTTATCACTATTTTCCTTTTTCTGTAATATTCTGTTTTTTGTTTTTCAGTACTTTAATTATCTTCAGTCTTTATTTTCATTATTAATATATTTATTTTTCAAAAGCTAATTTCACTTTCTGAAAATACTATGTTAACACATACATCTTATTGCTATTGTTTCACTTATTAAACAAAAAAAATAATTTTTTTTTCAAATACAAAATATTTAATTTTAAATTGAATTATTCAAAATTTTACGTAATTCAAAATTTAATGTTTTCATTTTAAACTTCTAATTTAATGATAAACATTTTATACAATTCAAAACCTATGATATAAGAATTTGTATAATTCCCCTTTTTTTTTTTTAGTTAGTGTATTTTTTTATATTAACAAAATATTTTCTAGTTCAGAAATTTAAAAATGCTTAAAGTTAATCCAAAGATTTTTGACTACAATGCATGAATTTGTTTGCAGTTTGCTAAAAATCTTAAACAGAATTGAACAATCTTAACCTTTCTTGTTTAATATGATTTTTTGGTAGTTGTGGGGATAGTGTACTCCCACTGCTAGAGACACCATCTCTGCATAAACACGTATTTACAGTAGGGGCCAAAAGCAGCAATGTTTGTTCCAGCCGCTAGGTGGCGCTGTTCACCATGCATAAGCACAGTAACATTCCACCAGCTAGCTGGCACCAAAGCTGCCCGCTTGGTGGTGCTGGTTCCCATGCATAAGCCCATTTAGCTTGTCGTCTGCTACCAGAAACTACCAAGATTCTAGCCCCACAACTACTGTATATTTATAAGAATACAATAATCTTTCAATATACTTTTTTTTAACTTTCTCCTTGAAAAGATAAAAACTAAAAATTTCTAATAATTTTCTATATTTTCAGATTCATTGGAATGCATTAATATTCATTCTGTGAAGGTAAAAACCAAAAATTGTGAAACTAAAATATAAACCAAAATTAATTTGATTAAAAGCATATAAAAAATGTTTAATACAATTAAAAATATCAAAGGAAAATTAATTTGAATATAATTCAATTTAGTGAAATTAATCTGATCAAAGCAAAAAAATCAGTAGTTGTGGGGATAGTGTACTCCCACCGCTAGAGGCGCCGTTTCTGCATGAACACGCAGAAGTATCCACAGTAGGAGCCAAAAGCAGCAATGCTTATTCCAGCTGCTAGGTGGTGCTGTTCACCATGTGTAAGCACAGGAACATTCTACCAGCTAGCTGGCACCAAAGCTGCCTGCTTGGTGGCACTGGTTGCCATGCGTAAGCCCATTTAGCTTGTCATCTGCTACCAGCAACTAACAACTTGTTTTTGATATATTTTCGTAAGTTGTTATTTTTGAAAGGAAAAAAGCAAATAATTAATTTGTCTACTATTAAATGCTTTTATATTAACTTGCTCTATCTGTGTTTCTATTAGTATATCCACATTTTTGAATTAACAATGAAACAAAAAATCCATTCCCTTTTACAACTCTAGCCCATTTCCTTATTCTTCCCAAGAAAACCTCATAATAACTGAACCAACAAAAATATTACATTCGTAGAGTAAAATTTTGTTAATATTGATTTCATTATTAAATTAATTATAATAAAAAAATATATATATCTGATTGAATTTGTAGAATAAAATTTTAATATTGATTTACTTAATTAAAAATTCAATACATAAATATTTTTATGTAATAGACGATCACATGATATTTAAATTTAGAATTTGTTTGTTAGAAGTCATACTTTTTATTATTAAATTATAATTTTTTTCAGATTGTTTTGTAGTTTTAATCATTTTTTAAAATAAGATGTAAATATAACTAAAAAGTAAAAAAATAAGATGTAAATAAGATTTTTTTTAAAGGATACATTTATGTAAACAGCTGACTAAAAAGTACAACATAACAAAATAATCCCCTCTAAGTATTGGCTATTCTTGGAAAATATTAGAGATCTTAAGAATCTAGACTTGTTACAAAACAATTGAAAATTACAGGAATATTGTTGTTTCATAAAACCATTTGAGCCCTTTTTTAATTTTTATGATTTATTTGAGTCTCAAATGCTTTTATCAAATGACAATATGCCTGCAATTTTCAGATTGTTTTGTAATAAGTCTAGATTCTTAAGATTTCTGATATTTTCCAAGAATGGCAAATTTAGCGAGAGAGGATTATTTTGTACTTTTTAATCTGCTCGTTAAATAAAACTATTAATTTTTTTAAATAACTTTTTTTTACAACTTATTTTATAAATGATAATTCAGATTTTTAATTAGTTATAAAATAGTTTTCAAGAACAATTTTGGAATGAGTAAATATTTTTAAAATTAGTTAATTGGAACAAAGAAATAAAACCTAGATTACATCAGAGAATGGAACCCAAAACACATGTTGGATTGCGATTGGTTGATTTTGTATTATTATAGTAATATGTAAAAATTTACAGATTAGATTTAGCTGGTGTATGAAGAAATTACATATTTATGGCATTGTTAAATTATTTGTTTATATAATTAGGCATTTACTTGTATCAAGGTTATTTCTTAAATAAAAAAGAAAAGCATGTAAAATTTATAAAAGTGTATTATGGTTTCTATTTGTCTAATTTTTTTCATTTTGAGTTAAATTTTTTTTGGATAATTTGAACTAACTTGTATTGTTTTTTTTCCCCTGTTGCCATTAACTTAGAATGAAACAAATTTTTATTGTATATATTCAAAAAAATGATTAAATATATTAGTGATATAAAGATATATGGTAGAAATAACTACTTTATCTACATTAGTATCTTAAATACACTCATACAATTTTTTTTTTTTTAAACTTAAATTTCTTATCTATATAAACAATATTTATAGCTCAGGGTTTCAAGTATTTATATATAGGTTTTATGAAAATTAATACTATAAGACTTATGATATTAGCCATTCAATAGAAGACAGATTTTAGCAGACTTATATTACTTTTGATAGTGACATGAAAGGCTAAAACCTTCTACAGAAGTGCCTTAAAAATGCTTATTTGACAGCCAATCAGATGTAATAATGACTGCACGTGGAACTCTCAATTCAAGAATTCAAGCCAGAACTACGAGAAAAAGATGGAACCCACCTCCTTCTCTACTTAAATTTATATATAAATAAGCCAGACTCAAGCATTTTGAACTAAGAGTGTGAAGCTTAAAACACCTTCACATTTAATTCACTAAATATTATATATAAATAAACAACACAAAATCTTTCAATTTACAATGAAGCAAATTTCAAATCTAATGCAATGATAGTAACAAATGTAAATGTATTAAATTTATTAAGCGCTAGCAGATAATATAATAATAACGTGAAAGGCTAAAACCTATATTATCTGCTAGCGTTTAATAAATTTAATATATTTATATTACTTTTGATAAAAAAACATATTTGAATAGTTGAAACATTGGAATATTTATATAATTCGTGTTGATTCAGATAATAAAATCACATTTTTGCAACAAAAAAATGGGAAAAATTAATTCATTTAAAATAATAATTATTTTTCACTATTTGTCTATTCTATAAAATATTTATTTTGACAAATATCTTCTGGCTAATTGTTTTTCCATCCAAGATATAATCTTTTTTCGTTTTTTGAATGTCTAATCAGTATAAAGCAATTGAATTATTTTTTTAATATTAATCACGTTTTTTTCTCCATATTTTATTATCAGATCTATATGCTGTAATTCTTGACTTTTTATAGTTTTTTTTTTAAAAAAATTGAAACTACATCACTTTGAAGAATATAAAATTCAACCTTAAATATCAGTCTAATCATATATTGTATATAATTTTACAACAGTGTTTATTTGTGGCAAAAAAAATCTGCACGCCATATTTGGGATATATAACTATATAGCTGTCATAAACATTACAATTATATGGGTAGAATACTGTTAATCCAACTCTCTACAGTTAGCATGTTCTACAATCTAGACAATATTATTTAGAGGTCCATATCACTAGAGATTTACTCTTGAATACACTCATTAAAGAAATAAATAATGAAAGATGCTGCATTGGATAATTAATATATATATATATATTATTAAAACAGGCAAACACTCACTATACATATTGCCACTCACTGCAAACTAGAGTAATCAATGGATGTCAGAAGGCTTGTGCATAAAATCCCCATCTAGTGCCTACTCATCCAATATCCCCAGACTAGTTTCTGGCTTGTGGCCTTCATCAGTGAGGAGCCAGAAACTAGTCTGGGGATATTGGATGAGTAGGCACTAGATGGGGATTTTATGCACAAGCCTTGTCACCCGTTGATTGCTCTGGTTGGCACTGAGTGGCACTACCACATGGAGAGTTTTGCCTGTTTTAATAACAGTTATAAGCAAGCATAAGAAATAGTGATCATGTGATTTTTATTGGCTTAATATATATATTCGAACATTTGAATTTTTTTTTGCCAATTATAAAAAAAAGATATATGGCATTATTGCTTGGGAGTTCATAAGAAGGTCAACTGCCAGAACGAGCATCAAAATCAATCCTAAGACCTCCTGATCTGAAATCTGATGCTTACCAACTGTGCCAAAAACGTGCAAGGTTTTTGCCAACTATAATTTCATAGTATTAACTTCCAACATTTTTCATTTTAAAAAAAAGAAATGGAAACCTATTTCAAAATCCTTTTTATATTTTTCTGGATTTGATTTTTTTTTTTTAAGATTTAGATATTTGTCCTGCCTAATGTTTCTTCTTCCCATTTGAATTGTCTATTATTTGCATTGTCAAATCTCTTCATCGTTTTGATAAAAGTCATACCTAAACAGTTTGATAACTTCTATTATTCAAACATTCACTCAAACTAAATGTTTTAGTATTAATTTTGATTTACTTAAATAATCTTAAATACATTTAAATTTAGAAGAAATAAAAGAGCAATGTACAGTAAATAAAACAGTATATACACACAATTTACATTAACAATAAAGAAAAAAATAGTTTATTTAATTGTAATTATTTCTATACATTGAATTCATTCACTTCTAAAGAAAATATTAGGTCATGTTCATAGCACTCAAACTTGTCAGCTAAGGTTAATTAAAAGAAAAGCATGTTTTCTTAATCAGCCGACAAGTTTGATTGCTATGAATATGACCTTCTAGGTTGAAAGCATTGGTCAGCTAGTTATTGTTTAACTGAAATAAATCTTATCGTTAGAAGTAAATGAATACTATTAATAGAATTACATAGTAAAAGAAAAGAACATCACATGATCACCATTTCTTATGCTTGCTTATAACTGTTATTAAAACAGGCAAAACTCTCCATACAATAGTGCCACTCAGTGCCAGCCAGAGTAATCAATGGATACCAGAAGGCTTGTGCATAAAATCCCCATCTACCGATGGAGATTTTATGCCCAAGCCTTCTGGCATCCTATGGATGGGGATTTTATGCACAAGCCTTCTGGCATCCATTGATTTCTCTGGCTTGCACTGAGTGGCAATATGTATAGAGAATTTTGTCTTAATAACAGTTATAAACAAACATAAGAAATGGTGATCATGTGATGTTTATTGGCTTAAAACCAATCCTGCCTAATAGGATGGTGATGACTATGGTTATTAGGGAATCAAAGATGCCAAAATGTGTAGGTGCTGAACTGAGTTCAGACCTATATGACTATGTAAGCTAATGAGCTTTGATTGAAAATATTATAGCGTTTTCAATTTAAGACTCATAGTTTTGTAGTTAAGTAGAGGTAAAAGGTGGCTTCTGGAGGGTTGCATTAGATCCTAAGATCTAGGTGCAGTGCTCTCAGATCCAAGGCTCATCACTGACGAAGGCCACACGCCAGAAACTAGTCTGAGGATATTGGATGAGTAGGCACTGGATTGGGATTGCCTTCTGGCATCCATTGATTACTCTGGCTTGCACTGAGTGGCAAAAAAGAAAAGAAGTAAATTCTTATAGAATCATCATTATTATTATTTTCAGTCCTTGTTGATTTGCTGCAGGATGAAGATCTCTGTAAGTTTAATTCAGTTTTTCTAATCCATAACTTTTCCATATTATTCCAGCAAACCTACTCATTTATTTATCCTATAAGTTGTCTCTTTCTAGCTGTTTTACATTCTCTTGAGATGCAGTTAAAACTTCAATTGTTCATTTATTAGCATTTCTTCTAAACAACGTGGTATTTATTCTCACTCATAATTATTTTCAATCGCTGTATTACTCTCAATATGCATTTCTCAATTTGTCTGTGTAGTCTGACATCTATATTACTTTTTTTTAAAAATTAATAGTCCAAATCCGACAGACAGACGTGCATAAGCTCTGGTAAAATTACATTTCTCAAAAATTCCTTTTCGAGCATATAGGCATTTTTTATTAATATTAAATTATTTCTACCAAATGCACTCTATCCACATTTAATTCTTTGATTAATTTTATCTATTATATTTCCATCAGAATTAATATTTTGACCAAGATATTTAGTCATTAACTTCTAATTCATTGCTAGCAATATTTATTTTCTTATTTTTTGAAAAGGCATTGAATATTATTTTAGTTTTTTTATTTTATTTTAGTATTTATCTTTAATCCTACTCTCTTTCATCTTATAACTGTTATAGCATTTCTTGAAATAATGAAACATTATTGACAGAAATGTCATTTTCAAATCTATATGGTATAAATAATCTCTGTTTTTATTTCCTGGACTTCCCATTCTAATCCACAATATTCTTCCTGTAAAACTGCCACATATTTTTATCACTGCCACATACTTTTATCAGTCTTAATCTGTGTCACTGCCTAATCTAATAACTACTGTGGCATTTTAATAAATATTCTTCAGAAATTTGACACCATCCCAGATCTGTCTTAATACTTCAAAGCTTCAATCACTGTGGTACCCTCATTGATCTTTTAAATAACTTCATGTTTGGATACTATTTTATAACTTTTAAAAGTCAACTTATTTTTTGTTTTTGATCACATTAAATGTACAATTATCTGTAGATAAGTTATAATGGTCTTAATAAAAATCTTATTATAGAAATGATAAAAGATTGATAGTTTTATAATTTTTACTTTTTTTAATTTTTTTAAAAATGTCAATATCATACATATCACTATTATATTCTTATATATATATATTTTATAGTATCAATCGGGGTGGGCATATTAAGGCTTTTTTTTTGATTAATTTTGAAATATTTTCTGGTTAAGTGCATTTTTAATTAATAAAGACTTGTTAGAAGAAAACTTGTGAAATATAAGTTAAGCAGCGGTGTTGATCAAATTTACTTGGTGCATACAATGTTTTGTTTTGCTTTTTTTTTTTTTGCAGACAAATCACATCCTATTTTTGTTCATTTATTTTTTAAAAAATAAAAGAAGACATACACTTTTAGTTTTTTTTTATTTATAAAAGTTTGATCAGTTCAGACAGGTCTGCAATAAGAAATCTGTAATTTTGGAAGCTAATGAATTACTGACTTGAGTTTCTTAGTTAAATATAATGTGTGTATTCATGTTTATGGTATGATTTTCATGTCTAGTAGTCAGTACCTTAACAATAAATGTTTTTTTCTCTCTGGGAATATATAGGTAAAATAATTTAAACTTTATTATACATACAAGATATATCCCAGTGGAAAAGGGTGTGATTCTCTCCAGGTTGCACAAAAATTTTAAGTCACTAACATATGTGCATCATGAGTTATGACATGAAATGTGTTAGTGAGTTTTGTACCTTTGTAAAAAAAAACTCATGTCATTTAAAAATGACCAAAAGTATTATTGAAATGTTTGAAATAATTCAAACTATGCATGATAGTGAAACCATGAGTTGCAAGAGCATGGGTAAGTGGTTTGCAAGATTTCATGCAGGGAGAACATTGAAGGTATCCCACAACAAATTCATCAAAAACAACTAAAAATAAAGAAAATATGTAAAAAGTTGCCAAAATTCTTTGATCATCTTCATCTCTCACACTCATTGAGGAATTGAATTCTCAAAACCACTATTCATCATACTTTAATGGAAGATTTAAAAAGGTAGATATGTACATTTTGTACTTCATTTGTTGATAATCATGCAAGTAACCACAAGTATGGATTTGGAATTCTTGTCAAACATTATAGTGGTCAATGAGATGTAGTGTTTCCAGCATGAACCATCAACCAACAGCCAGAGTGTAGAATAAGTATTGCCAAAAATAAGAGATTCCCTCCAAAAATTTTGAATGCAAATGAGCCAAACCATAGCTCATTGTTTTTTTCTTTATCCTAAAGGCATTATTCACTGTGAATAAATTTCTTGGTGATTAGACAGTAAATGCTAATTACTATTTGAATGTTTTGAATTCTTCGTGGGCCTACATTTTAAAATAGGTGACCTGAATACTAAGAACAAGATAGCTCGTGGTTATTGGTACACAATAACAAGTCAGACTATAATGATAAGATTGTGTCTTATATGATTAAAAAAAATCGTTGCACTTGAGCATCTGCCATAATCTTCTGATTTAGCTCCTGGCTATTTCCAAAATTAAAGTTAGACATGAAAGGAGCATGTCATGGTTCAAATCAGGACATTCAGAAGTTTTCTATTAAGTTTTTGCTGACAATTCTGGCAAAAGATTTCAAGGATTATTTCAGTTTTATACTCATTTTTAACACTATATTGAATCATAAGGTCACCTTTTTACTGGGACATGTATGCCATTTGATGTTATTTTAATGTAGTTAATATTCATATTTGATTTACTAATATGGTTCAATATCATCAGGCAATATTTTTTATTCAATATTTATTTTTATCCAAGTCAACATGAAAGTGGATACACACACACACATATATTACAATGGTAACTTTTCATCTGTATGAAGGTTTTACAACAATAGATGAATTTGAATTTATATTAGATGGAATACAGGTTTGAACCTGGATACCAACAATATTTATAATATATAATCAAAGATATACATAAATAATGATCTATTCAATGTGTTCAGTAAATTTTCATTCAAGTAAATTCGAAAGTTGAATGATTAATAAAATTAAAAAAAAAAAATTTAATTCAAATATATAATAATATTAACCAATGTGATGATGATGGTTTATAATTTAAAAGAACAAGTACTCCCAAAAGTATTTTATTTGTTTTCAGTTGCAATAAAAATGAAACTCAAAGGCGCTGAACCTTCTAAAAAGAAAGCTTACTCTTTGAAAACTTTTAAAGGAATGACTCATTTTCAATTATTATTGCCATCTCAACATGCCCCTCACTCGATTACATGATTTCTCAGGACTGTGGATATTACATAGCATATGTATGTAAAAAGCATATATTTAGATTGAGTTATAAACATAAATTAATAGATGAAATACAGAGGCTTATATATACCTGTGTCTATATATGTAATAGACAGGGTATGAGCACAGACTTTCACATGACCCACCACTCTCCACACTATCTCATAACACTGATACACCTGAACACACATATGTCGAAAAGATAAATAATCACCAATATATGTATTTCATGCTAAAACAGCAATCATCAGTTGGTCCAGATTACCATCTCCACACATATATGCTACAAGTGCTCAGATATATATTAAGATAGCAAATCCTCCTACTTTAATGGACAGGCTTCAACGTACTCCACTCTCCAACTCTTCAACTGTCCATCCAATTGAAAATCTGATGATGGAACGCTCAAAAGCCACCCTTTAGGTCAACATGGGTGTGACAACAATATCAGCCTAAGGATGGCCTTTGAGCGTTCCATCATCAGATTTTCAATTGGATGGACAGTTGAAGAGTTGGAGAGTGGAGTTCATTGAAGCCTGTCCATTAAAGTAGGAGGATTTGCTATCTTAATATATATCTGAGCACTTGTAGCATATATGTGTGGAGATGGTAATCTGGACCAACTGATGATTGCTGGTTTAGCATGAAATACATATATTGGTGATTATTTATTTTTTCGACATATGTGTGTTCAGGTGTATCAGTATTATGAGATAGTGTGGAGAGTGGTGGGTCATGTGAAAGTCTGTGCTCATACCCAGTCTAAAACATAAATTAAATGGATTAATAAAATAAAACTGTTGTGTATGTACATTAATACATACACAAAATCTTAAATATCATAGTAGTAAAAGATATTGTTAAGTTTAAGAACTTATAGTATTTTATAACGGTAAGATCTTACCACAATTTTAAATATTGAAATGGTCACAAACCATGGTTTTTGTGGATATTCTCTTAATTTTTACTGTTGTCTTCCTTAGCCCCTCGATGATTATAGTTTTTCTCCTTGAACACTGGTGATGTTAGAGAGAGTAAATATAGCAGCATTGATGACATTATGTGGGGTAATTTATATGATATTGTACATTTCTTCTTTCGCAACATTGTTGAGATGTTCACTGGCTGGTTTTAAAAACTTCATTGTTATTTTCTGGATCTAACTGGATTTTCCAGCCATTTGGCTGGTTTTTGGTTATCTACCCACAAAAAGTAGATAGATTTCTTCTAAATAAAATCATTATACTGACTGTTATCTTAGTATTGAAAACTACTTTAAAAACAGTCAGCAAAATACAATTTATGGTGGAAAGAATTTTAATCAGCAGTTGTTTCTCTCTTCAGCTTGAATCACAGCTTCAATAGCAGACTGCACTTTAATGCAAAGCAATATGGAATGAAATCCTAGGTCTCTAAAATTAGAATGATAATAACAATAATAATCTCTGTTTCTTATTTCAGACATATTTATATCTATTTGATGTTGTTCAAACAATGTTTCCAAAAAACATATACATCACCAGTTAGGAAAAATATGGCTTTTCCGTCAATAAGTGGGATATTATCAGTAGTTGTAAGTAGTATAGAGAAAAATATATTAGCTAAGTTAATAAAGAGTAAAGGAATTATAGAATATTATGGGTCTGTGGATGATATTATTGTTATTGGAAATAGTAGAATTATTGATAAGATTTTTAATGAATTGAATAATAAAAATAAAATTAGGTTACAGTGGAGAAAGAGATAAATGGATTAAAATACATGTAGATGTTTTTGTGAAGAGAGGAATGATGAATGAAATAGTGGCAAAGTATTATATTAAAGATAGAAAAATTAGAGGTTTAATTGATCTAAAATCATTTCAGCCATGGTGTCAAAAAGTAGGGGCTTTAAGTTAAAAAATGATAAACTTACATTAGATAAGAAAGAGGCATATGTGCAAAAATTAGAAGTGGTGGAAATAACACCATTATCACAAACCTTCAGAAAAACACAGAGAATGCATATATTAAAATAGGATATAAAAGAAAAATAATTAAAAATATTTTTAGAAATCAAAATATAATTAGTAGAAACATGGTAGAGCAATTAGTAGGATAGATATTAGGCCAGCACCATATATACATTATTTAGATACTAGTCATAAAATGGAATGTGAGAAGAAGAATAGAGTAATAGAACATAGTGAAGATTATCGAAAAAGGTTATATTATGAAACTTCGTACATTCGGAAAAATTTTGATAGATGTGTAAATATAGTTAGTTAAAGGTCCAGCAAAATTAGGTGGAAAATGGGCATTATTAAATAATTGGAAGATTTAAAAATTATAGTAGAATTGTGACTGAGTTTATAAAAGGGGGTGGGGGTGGAGAGTAGAATATTTGTATATATAAAAATACATGTTGAGAGGTATTTATATATTAAACCATTAAGCATCACATGATCACATTTCCTATACTAGCACATTAATTGTTGATAAACAGAGCAAAACTCTCCATACAGTATTGCCACCTGTGCTAAACAGAGTAATCAATGGATGCCAGAAGGCTTGTGCATAAAATCCCTATCTAATGCCTACTCATCTAATATCCCCAGACTAGTTTCTGGCTTGTGGCCTTTGTCAGTGAGGAGCTTTGGATCTGAGAGCACTGCATATCTTACGCACAAGCCTTCTGGCATCCATTGATTACTCTGTTTAGCACAGGTGGCAATACTGTATGGAGAGTTTTGCTCTGTTTAGGTATTTATATACTTTAAATTTTTTTTTTTTATGTATTTTTATTTTATACCATTTATTTATATCTTTAAATGTATAATGTTAATGGTATTCTTGAAGATAGAATTATGTCCAATAGGTGGAGTAAATGTAATTGATAGGTCAGGTGATATATAAAACTTTATGTCTTGAAAAGATCTCAATAAGAGATGAAAGCTGGAATGGTAATTAAATATTTGTAAATATAATTGATTGTTTGTTTCAATTTTATTTAGATTGATTATTATATTAAATATATTTTTTCAAAAATACTTTGTTTACTCTCTTCAGAACATATTGAGGATGCAAATTTTCTATACATCATATCATATATAATAGTCAATAATATGTTTAAAAATACATATATACAAGCAACAAAGATTACAAATTATAAAATTATCATAGAAAAGCCTTTTTCAGCAAATTATGTTTTTTGCCCTTTTCAATATGTCCCCAGAATACCACGATTTAAAGTACATACAGCGACATTTATATCAATACACGAGAGAAGATAGATAAACAAATGGATATCCGACACAATCTATTACGTGATATTTTTTTTTCAATCCTACTACAAAATTACCCTGTTATATATATTGAATGGATATATATCCACATATATTAATTAATTAACTATCCACTCTTTATCCATTAACCACTTATTATTCAACTTAATGGATGTTTTGTATATATTCATACAGTTGTTTTTATTATACATGATATAGTTTGTTTCATATATTTTACATCTATTAATATTTTTAATATAATCTAGAACACTTATCAATACAATTTATTTTATGTCTGTACAGCAAATAATGAACATATAATGCAGATCTATCATTCTTTCTAGCAATAGCATAATTGTGTTCTTTAGCTCTTTTTCCAATTGTCTGGCCATAGTAAACCATATTACAAAAATTACATCTAATTTTATAACCATTCCTCTCTTATATTTTATATCATCTTTCATACTACAATTAGTTATCAATTTATCTAAATTTTTGCTATTAGCCCATCCCACATTAATGTTTTTATTTATATAATTTTTACTTTTTTTATTTAATGTATTATATTAATATATGTGGATATATATCCATTCAATATATATATCAGGGTAATTTTGTAGTAGGATTGAAAAAAAATATCACGTAATAGATCGTGTCGGATATACATTTGTTTATCTGTCTTCTCTCATGTATTGATATAGATCTCGCTGTATGTACTTTAAATCGTGGTATTCTGGAGTCATATTGAAAAGGGCAAAAAACATAATTTGCCGAAAAAGGCTTTTCTATGATAATTTTATAATTTGTAATCTTTGCAGTATAACATAAAAAAAAAAAATTGGTTTTAATTCTGATTCTTTTTCTGTATAGTAATTTTCCATATCGTATATAAATAAGTAAAATAGAAGAGAGAAAATTCACTGCCAAACTTTAATTATAGCTAAATAATTTCTAAAATATTAATTTCAAAATTTTAATTTTAGATTCAAATTCATCCTATTTACAATAAAAGTGGATTAGTTGTTTAATTAAAACTTCTTTTGAAAGACAAACTAAACTAGGTTCAAATTTAGATTTTTTTTTTTAAACTAAGCAATTATTTCACATAAGGAGACTACTTTTCTTTTTTTCTTTACATTATAATTTATTCTCTTACATATTACAAGATATAGATACTTAATAATCTTTAATAATATGCATAATTAATTTTTCTCTCAACATTTAGGGAGTTTACATTTTATTTCTCAAGTGACACACACCTATGCACACACACTCAAATGACAGTTTGTATATTTTACTAATCAATTCACATAAATATTTTTTTTTCTTTCTGCAGTGTTATACTATAATCAATCTGCATCGGATGTGTTATAATTACAATATATATATACAGATAGCCACTTTATTCAATTCTTATTCTTACAGTATATTATACAGTGTATATATATTAAAATTAACAGCTATTATTTGTTTTTAATGTTTACATTTCCAGCATTTCATAAGAGCACTTTTACAATATGGATGGTTTACATTAAGAGTAGAATGTATTTCTTGAATTATTTTTAATTGAGAAAAGAAAAAAAAAACCATTCCTTTAGAATATGTTGGGAATTATGGTTACCAGATTAAAGGTATTACATTTGTATTATAAATTGTTAAATTATAAGAATATGATATAAAACATTGTGGACTTTGTTTAACTAAATATCAAACTAAGATTTGTTAACTACATCATAATCTTTGCAAAAAAATAAAAGTGTTTTATCCAGAAATAGGTTCGATAAGCTCTTGAATTCCACTGAGGTGGGTCATTATTTATTATTATGTAAAATCTAACACATCTTAGCTTTCTATTTTATTTTAGTGATTTGTATTGTGTATTATATAATTTGATACATTTTATTATTTATTATCAAATAAGATAATTTGTTATAATATTTGTTAATCATATTAACTCGGTCTTTTATGTAACTGACTATGTTATTAAGAATATTTAATTCTGAAGATATGGGTGTTCTTATATAGAGAGCATAATGTTGATGTACTCTATTTTAATGATGAGAAAGCTTGCTTTAGATTTTTCACAAAGGATGAACTGGCTATAAAATGTGGTTAACAGGGAGCTTACTTTATTTGGTTATAATAAATGAGCGATTTCAATTCAGTATTTAATGGTATCCCAGGGTACCATGAATAATTTCTGCGAGATGTAGAAATAAAAAAATAAGTAAATAATATATTTTCAGATAAATATAAGCACATTTGATACAACAAAACATAGCATCATTAAAACAGAAATGCTTTAAGTTTAATATTTTTACTAGTGTCTTAATTTAATTAGTTAAATTATGTTTAGTTACCCTTCATTAATTAGTGAATAAACAGAAACTTAATAGCAATAAACTGTTATGCTTCTCATGTAACTAACAATTAGAAAATAAATCAATTTAAAAAATTTTGGTGTTTTCCTCAAGGGTACCATGAGATATGAAGAGTGAAATCGAAGGTACCACATCATTAAAAGGTTGGAAAACACGACATTAATTTATAGCAAATCTTTTGACTTAATGTTATATGTACGCAATTTAACATTACATATTCTATCTTCTGAAAAACTATTGTTGATAGCCATAATTTTTTCTGTTAATGTTATTTATGGGTTCAAATTATTTAATAACTATATATTGTAATATAATCTTCAGTATTTTCTCTTCCTCTTTCCTTCTTTATTTTTTCTTTTTTTTTATATATAACATGTAATAGCAACATTTCACTCTTCTTACATTTTAAAGCAAAATATATTTATTTTGTACAGTTTCGACTGTTCCTAGCAGTCTTCATCAGATTTACAAAATTTAAAGAATAAATATATTTTGTTTTAAAGTGTAAGAAGAGTGAAATGATGTTATTATATGTTATAGTAACTATATACTTATATATTTGTGATTATGGTGCCTTTTTTTTTAATCCTGTGATTGGAAATGTAACATTACAGTTATTTTCTAAATTTTTAAAAAAATTTGATTATAAATACTAACAGTCTGATTTCCTATTTAAACAATGTCTTACTGTCCATTACAATCAGCAATGATTATTACCTTGTGTGTGTTTTTTATATTTTTGCTTTCAATTTAAGCTTATATTCAACTGTGCAAGAATAAGCACTCAATTTATATATTTCGAGTTAATTTTTTGAAATAGTATTTTATTTTTACATTAGGCGATCTAATTCCTGAATGAGTTATTGGTTGTGAATTTCACATGTAATTTGCCATTCTTCATTATGACAGTAGGTTTATTTATGTTAAATGGTTGATTGCTAAGAGTTTGTAAAAAGTTTGGGCACCAGAAATGACAAAATTGGAGTTAGCTTCCATGGACTTTGAGCTTGAGTTCACTCTTCTATTATTGCACTAAACCATGCAGATTAATAGTAGAACTAGCATTTTGAATAGATAAGTGGAGGATGATTATGTAGGTCTGTTATTTCAGTTGTCGATTTTTATGCACTTATTTAGTTTAATCCTATGGGGATTACGTTTGAGATGTTATTTGGTATAATGTACAATTCTTTTACATTTTCTTCCTTCTTTAATTTTTGCATTTTATCTTTTCAATATTTACAATTGTTTTTTTTTTCCTTTTATAATTTGGTTCCTATGATTATTGTTTTATCATGGTTTGTTTTATAAATTGAAGTGTTTTTTTTTAAGTTATATATATATTTTACATAGCATTTAATTTTTCTGATTATAGAGAAAATCTACTGCATAAATTATTTCTTTGCTTTAAAATTGACCTTTAAAAGAGTTGAAATAAAGGTAAAAGGAAAATAAATAAAACCGAGACTTTTCCTGTTGATAACAATTGATTTTTTTTTTTTTTAAATAAATATAATAAAATTTTCTTAAAACGTTCGTTATTTAATTAAATATCTGAATAGCAAGGTTGTTGATGTTGAATTTTTTTGAAGTGATTTTTAATTAGAAGTTTAAAATAGTACAACTAATATGAATGTTAAAACAGGCAAAACTCCATACAGTAGCGCCAATCAGTGCAAGCCAGAGTAATCAATGGAAGCAAGGTTTATGCATGAAATCCCTGTCTAGTGCCTACTCATCCAATATCCCCAGACTAGTTTCTAGCTTGTGGCTTTCATCAGTGATGAGCCTTGGATCTGAGAACATTGCACCTAGAAACTAGTCTGGGGATATTAGATGAGTAGGTACTAGATAGGGATTTTCTGCACAAACCTTGCATCCATTCATTACTCTGGCTTGCACTGAGTGGCACTTCTGTATGGAGAGTTCTGGCTGTTTTAACAGCTTCAGCAAGCATAAGAAATGTTAATCATGTGATGTTTCCTGGTTTAATATAAAGGTTACTTTATTTGACATTTTGTATTTTTAAATAATCTTATTTTTAATTTATTCAATTTTTATTGTTATATAGTGTTTTAAATAATTTTTATGCTCAAAGCATACTTAACCATATATCTCTTATAGAATATTTGCATTGATTTATAAAAAAAAAGCTGCAGTAATGTTTAGTAAGAAAATGTGTTTTTGAGTACATCATACGCACACACACGCACATTTAAATATTTATAGCCATTAAAAATGATATCAAGGAATTCTCTATACTAAAAGAAATAATAAGCTTGTAGCAAATGTGTGCTTATATATACAGTTATTTTTACAAAATGCTTTTTACAGTGTAGTTAGATATTCATTTAAACTTTCAAAGCGACCTTTATTACTAATACATACATTTTTTTTGTGTCCAATTACCCGATAGTTACAAAGCATTCAATGTACAGGCAAAAGGAAAATCTAAACAATTATTCATTTTGTTTACAAAAGGACACACTGTGGACAACAATTATGTCCACAAAAGAATGACTATAATTTTGCCCATTGTGTATCCGTATGTGGGTCTACATGGCCCAAACACCGTCAAGTTATCCATAGCCCAATGATCCCACTTCCAGGGCCCCGAAGCGAATACTCAAGCTTCAGCTGAATAGATGGGCAAGTCCAGTGTTGCATCAATCACCACAACAGGCAATGAGGTCCAAGGCCCAAGTCCACAGGACAACAAACTCTCGACACACAGCCAAGCCATGCAAAGACCATTCTGGACACACTGGTACAAAATGTTTTACAAAGTAAGCATTGATTTACATAGTATAATATGGAGATCTAAGATGATACACTGTATTTTTTTAATAGCATTTCCAAAAATTGATCAACCTGTGAGAATTCAGAGCATTCGTCCATGAGATGATTATTAAAAATAAACCAGGTTAGAATTAGGAATTATTGTAATGGAGTTCAAATATGAACATTTTAGGAGTACAATATTGAAAAATCCAATTTGCAGCATTTAGGATGAGGTATAGAACAATACTTGAGGTAATATAAAATACGGACTAAGCCAATCTGCTGT
The DNA here is from genome assembly GCA_028023455.1 of Epiperipatus broadwayi. Classification (NCBI taxonomy): domain Eukaryota; kingdom Metazoa; phylum Onychophora; class Udeonychophora; order Euonychophora; family Peripatidae; genus Epiperipatus; species Epiperipatus broadwayi. The sequence goes on from JAQFVV010006326.1 coordinate 357,351, forward strand.
TCAGTTCTCCAGCATGGCCTCGAATATCGCCAGAAGAGAGTAATTCAGTATACATTGGAAGACTTATGGAGAACTAGGAAAAAAAACAACTAAGCTTTAAAATGTCTCTGCTGAAAACCCTTCTAATCCATCACGAAGAACCACTGGAACAGCAAAGTCCAACCTTATCAATAATCACATTGGAAATAATAGTAATAAATAAGGCAAATCACTTGGTAATTAAAATCATTAGGCTAAACTGCAGCTTACTTTGCAATAACACATGGTAAAATCATTTATAAGAATAATGCTAAAAAAAACGCTAAAAAAAATAATGTTATTTCTCCTTTCCTATGCATGAGAAAATCAACGTCGGAAACAATCCCCATGGCGCACTCATCCCAGCTCCCATATTCAACAGAACTAGGATTTAATCTCCTGGGGTCCCTCTCGACCATCAGACTCTCTCATCTACTCAGGAAAATTAAGTAAAACAAAGAATTTTTATTAAAATGCAAAATCACTGTAGTAATCATTTGAAATTTCAACGGCTGCCTTATAATTTGCGCAAGAAATGGATGTCTAGTTATCCTTATCTTTGATCGAAACAAGTGAGGAAAACTAATCCCTAATCATCCAGCAATTGGGTTTTTTTTGACAAGATTCAGAAGAGATCTTCATCAAGTAGTGATTTTTATTTAAAATATGGTCATATTTTTTTTTATTATACAGAAGGGTGATAAAGCTAAGATTTTACTGATTTTCAATATGATTGCATGTCATAAGTAGCACATGTAGCAATCTCATTTCACAGACTATGGCTGTATGATTGGCCACTGTGGCTGTTTAGATATATATATTTATAGTTCAATTGGATTACATTACTAAATATTGATTGCGTATCATAAGTAGCATATGTAATAATCTCATTTCACTGATTATGGCTGTATGATTGGGCATTGTGGGTATTTTGATTATATATTTATAGATCATTTGTATTACATTACTAAATGCTAAACAAATAAACTTGATGCAGATCACCAGAATATTTGCTCGATGTGGATATCTTTGTAAATAATGCTACTCAGTGTTATATCCACTGCTGCGCAATTAAATTTTACCAAATATGGCAAAGGATCATTACATTGAAAGTGGAAGTCTAGAGTCTTGTTCTTTAGTTTCATCACCAATTGTTCTGGCTATTTGTTTTGAAAGCAAATAAGGGGGGGAAATAATTCCTATCTATTTTTAATGACCTGTATTACATTAAGCTTTAATATTATTTTTATTTATTGAAAACATGAATTTTTCCATCTTTTATTATTACTTCTTCATTTTGTGGCTAACTATATGATTTTAAGACTAGCAATATGTATTTGATATATTTTCCTCTCATTAGTGTACTCCGACATAGTTTTTTCAGTTGGAAAATGGTTTAAATCTTTTATATTTATCAATATTATTTTCTACGAATAAATGTTTGTGAAAACTTAACTTTAAACCAGCAAGCATCACGTGATCACATCTCCAATACTAGCACATAATTGTTTATAAACAAAGCAAAGCAAAACTCCATATAGTAGTGCCACCTGTGCTAAACAGAGTAATCAATTACTCTGTTTAGCACAGGTGGCACTACTATATGGAGTTTTGCTTTGCTTTGTTTAAAACTTAACTTTGTTAATAAAACAATATTGAGAAATTTAACGTAAGAATGTTAACACAACTAAATAGCAATATATATTAAGAATACGGTCCAATTATGTATTATTATATGATAATCTATAGTGGATATTATTGAAGTCAACATTTAGAATCAGATAACAAAATAAGTGTACATAGTGATGATGCTATGTCCTATCTGAAAAATAATATATAGGGGATGTTTGATAATAGTGGAGATTATATAGCGTAATAGTAGTTGAAAAGGACTTGTTGATTTTACTTACATTGTTTAAAATGAAAAAAGAGAATAGTCATTATGAATGTGATTAAAAATCAAAAGATTCATTTTTACATTTAATTGCAGGTAATAAAGCAAGACTCATGATTATTACAAATTGAGAATAGATGTATAAAGTAGCATAAAGGTTGCATGTGCTTACCCTGATGCAAATATGGATTCTCATTATATAATACCTTATTAGTTTGAATTTAAGCCACACTTTTTATTTAAATTTTGAAAATGTAAAATTAGAGTGCAGCTTAAATTCAAAGTGAATATTTTAATATCTTATTTTTTTCCAATCTTCCATTCCCAATGATCATGTCTTTGTTTTATGCTCTATACATGCACATAGTATTATGCTCATAGATAGCAGCAATTTATTTGGGGATTCCCATTTCCCATTTTTCTTTTAATTCCTATTTAAGCAAATAAAAATGTTTTCTATTTTTCAATATCTATTATAAAATCATTTTTATATTTTTTTCCCCGATTTTTAAATTCTACTGCGCTCATAGTAGTAGTACAATCATTGATAGCAGTTTATTAAGAATTTCCCATTAGTACATTTCTTTTAATTTCCATTTAAATAAATAAATATGTTTATAGTTTTCAAAAACCTTTTATAAAATCATTTATATATTTTTTTTTCATTTTGTCTTAAATTTGAAATAATACTGTAATTGTAATTATGGAATGAAATTATAAACTGTTAGCTAGTTATAAAAAGCCCACCTCTATATTAATCTTTTAATTTTTTTAATTATGACATTGTTATCTGTGTAGTGTACCCATATATTTAGCTTTTGATCTCTCACAATTAATTTTAATGTATTATATTCATACTTGGATGTATAGTTTATAATCTCTTTTCTTTTAAACATTCAAATTTCAGACATATAAGCAATCATTAATTAAACACCCTTATTTTATTTTTATATTACGTAAAATAAGAAGGAGCATTATTATTACACAATGAACGTGCTAATAGCTCTTAACAAACTTTTCCGAATATCCATATCTTCAGACTGGTTTCTAGCTGTTGATTGTCATCAGTGAGGCGCTAGGATATTCAGGCATTCAATTTAAAAATACCAGGTCAAGCCCAGCATTTATCTAATAGTTAACTATTAAGTAGAAAATCTGAAATTTTCAGATATCCATTAAGAGCTATTAGCATGATCATTATATAACATTTGTAGTACAAGCTTATTAAATTAAGTCACATGATATATGACTTGATTTCCTTGCAATTGTAAAAAAAGAAGGATCATATTATTAATAGCTCGGGAATCAAGCTATGCTCAAGCAACCTAGTGGCAGATCAAGAGCAACAATTCCATTCACATAACCAAACTGATTTTTTTTTTTTAATATTAACCAATTAAGAATCAAAGTTACACTAAATTACATAGTGTTAATATATAAGTACAGTAATGTTATATACCAAAAAAATGAGCAAATTTCAAATCAACAACTTGTTCATAATGTTGTCTTTGCAATGTAATATATTAAAAATAATAATTCAATAAAAAATTATTTAATAAGACAACTTTTATAATAATATATTTAATTTTATATTAATAATGACAATAATTGTGAATATTATTCTATGGCAATAATTTTTCTATGACAAGTTATTTGTGTTAATTAAGGAAATCCTATAGGGAACGTTATTAAATATACTTTTAATTTTAATATAAACATTATTCTACATTGTTTCAAGTAGTGATTGATATAGGAAGATCGTTATGCGATAATATTGATTAATGAAAGTATTTAGATTTATTTGATCATGGAGAAAAGGACTTTTAGTAATAACACATGGATGTTTTTGTATGAAGAGTTGGATTGCGTTAATTTTGTAAGATTTAAGAAAATATGTAATATACAAAAAAGAATTGAGGAATTAAAACATCAAATATCATTTTTAAATAATTGTAAGAGAAATGGAGTTATGCCAACATCGTGTAGATTTCGAATTAGTAATATAAAAATTAATAATAATATAAGTTTATATAGAATTCAAAGAGTTGTGTTGAAATGGTTTTTGAAGGAAAAATATATTGAAATTGACTGGAATATTAGGAAATATAAGAGAATGAAAAATGTTTTAAAATTAAATATAAATAAGGAATTATGGGAATATATTAATCAAGCTATATTGGAAAATAATAGTGCATTAAAAAATAGATTATATAAGAAATATGAAAATAAGTGGAAATGGTTAAATTGTAAAAGACTAGTAAGGAGCAATATTAATGTTTTAAAAAACAATGGTATGAGTAAAGAAAAATACGGTTACAAAAATGTATGTGGATTTCACAAATGAAGAGTCAGAAATATTAAATAAAGGTATTAAATATATACCATTTATGAATAAAAATTTACGGAAGGCAACAGTGGTGAGTGTAGAGGCTGCGAATATTGATATTAAAATGAAGATGGAAATACAATCGAGGATTAATGGTGCAATTAATAAAAAGGATAAATTAAAAAAGAAAGAATAGAAGGAAAAATTAGTTATTAGGAATATTAAGGATAAAATAAAAAAGGAGAGATTGGTTGTGATGACTGAGGATAAGGGACCAAGGTTCATGATTTTGAATGAAAATGAATATGAGTGGAAGGTTAAAAGAAGATATGGAAAAACAAGAATATTTGAAAATGAATAAGGATCCAAGTAATGAAATTAAAACAAAGTATAAAATATTATTGACTAATATGAGGGTAAAGCAGTTAATTAATGAAAAAATATATAGACATTTATATCCTATGGTAATTGAACATCCTAGTATGTTTGGGAAAGTTAAGACATAAAAACATGGTATGCCAGTAAGACCAATATTGGATTTTAAGAATTATGTTCTTAAAGGCTTGTGTGATATAGTATGTAAAAAGATTATAAATAATGTGGGTTTTGGGAAATATTGTATTAAAAGCACATAGGAAATTATAAATAAACTAAAGAATGTGAAATTAAATAGGAAAGGAAATGTTGTATCGTTTGATATTGAAAAAATGTATCAAAGTATACCTAGAGAGGATAGTATAAAAGTAGTTATGGAAAGAATAAAGGATTATGGTGGTATGTCAAAGGAATGGATGTGTATTATTAATGAGGCTTTATTGTTGATAAGTGAAACATTGTACTTTAAATATAAAATGAGTTTTGGAAGATAACTAAAGGATGAGTTATGGGTTGTTCCATTAGTGGTGTTTTATTGTCTATTATGATTGATTATATTGAGGGAAGTGTAATTGATAAATATATAAAAATGAAAGAAATTATACAATATCACATATATGTTTATGAGATACTTATAATGGGTAATAGTAGGAGTATCAATAATGTATTTAATGAAATGAATGATAATGGATATGACATTAGATTTATGATGGAAAATGGAGAGGGTTAAAATATTTAGATATTTTTATGAGAAAGGGTGTGACAGATGAGATAGTTATAAGACATTATATTAAGGAGAAAGAAAAATAGGTATAATAGATCCAGGTTCATATCAACCATGGTCTCAAAAAATAGCAATGAAAGGGTTTAGAGAGAAAAATGATAGGTTAACTTTAGATAAGGATGTAGCATTAATACAAAAGTTGGAGGTTGAAAATGATTATATTAGTATGGGATATTAAAAGAAAGATGTAAGTAAATTTTTTAAAAATAAAGGGGAAGATAGTAGATATTATAATAATAAGAAATTAACTGTAAATAATAAATGGATTTCAAGTCCATATTTTGATAGAGTATATAAAGAGTTGGTAAGGGAAGAATTACCTGGTAATATTAAAATAGGATGGAAAAACAGTAGATTATTAGGGAAATGGATATGTAATATAGAAAATAATAATGAGAATGGTAGGGCAGGGTTGGTGTATAAGATTATTTGTGAATTTTGTAGCATGATATATGTTGGTCAGACAGATAAGACTGCATTAGAAAGGGGTAAAGAACATGATAGGGCAATAAGGAGGAAGGATATGAGATCAGGGATTTATGTACTTTTTTGAATACTGGGCATAGAATGAGTTGTGAAAAAAACATTTAGGTGATTAAGTATGTAAAGAAGTATAATGAGAGGATATGTTATGAAACTTTGTATATACAGGAGAATTTTGAAAAATGTATGAATATATTGTTAAAGGTCCTGTAAAGTTGGCTGGAAAATAGGTGTTGTTAGATAGCTGGAAGATTTAATTTAAGTTGGGTATAGTTATGAGTAAATTATGTGTATATATTTATATAGATGATTACCATTCTAATTATGTTGGGTTTAAAATATTAAATATAATTATATAGGTATGCAAGGAGAGAAAGATTAGGAAATTTATGAATATTAAGGTATAAATGTGTGATTGTATAATGTAAATGTATGATTATGATTTAGATCACGTTTGTATGTAAATATTATGTATACTTATTTATGTATGTAATGAATATGAAATAGAAGATTTGTTTTATTTTTGATATTGTAATGTAAAATGATACCTGTAGGTGGAGTTGTTGTAGAAAAAGGAAAAATTGTAATGTAACTTTTAAGTGTATTTACATCTTGATAAGGCTCCAGTATGGGGGTGAAATCCGAGTTGGTGAAATTAAATATATTATTATAAAAGTTGTCTGATTAAATAATTTTTTATTGAATTATTATTTTTAATATATTATATAAGTAATGTTAGTTTTTCTGTTGAAAAATCCTTTCCAAGTTTAATTCTATTTATTACTATCAATCTTTATTTTATTTTTTGAAAAAGCCATTGAACATTAGTTATTTTAGTATATGATAGCTTTTGTAATCTTTTTTTGCAGCTAGAGCATTATTTATGAATAGTCTCATCTTTAAAATCTTTTTGTGTCCTATTTAAACGACAAAACACTTGATGTAAAACTATTACAAAACTTTTACAAATGGAATCACCACATTAATCTATGTACTAATTGCTGGTACTGTAACTTGTTGACTATGTAATCAAAATTTGATTTGTATTGTGGTATATGACCCAATGTTCCGAAGCATTAATCACAGAAGTGTTTATAAATTTGAATGGGTTTTCAAAAATGCAAAATGACAACTCATAATAATTGATTTTTCTATATCTCTTAATAATCAGATGTGATCTACTGTGTTGTAACCATTTTCAAATCCCACTTTCTTTTATTAGGCTTGAATGCAAAGTTTTTGTTGATACTTTGTAATGATCTTAGCAAATACATATAAGACTATGTATGATGCATTACATTTCTTAAAAAAGAGCCGATTTGCTTTCAAATGGAGCATGATAAATAGGTCAATAATTCCTATCTTTTTTTTCATTTTCTTAAATATTACTATCACACATACAAATTACTTATAGAAATTAATATCAAACAGAAATAATATACTCCTATAATATAGGCATAAAACTGAAACTCAAGATCATTAAACAAATACAGCATATGAATTATTTATTCATTTACATAAAATGGAATCACTTTCATCTGCCCTCAAACACTACTCATAATGATTATATTTTTATAAGCTATGTATCATGTCATGCAAATTCTTTTTTCTTTTGTATATATGTTAATATATAAACCCACTTAGCCTTGAGCATTATTACATTTATTATTTAAGTAATACTTTGGGTGCAATTTGAAATTTATAATCGCAGTTTGTAATATTATAATTGACTATTCATTAGTCTGCATTCAGAATAGATTATATTTACCTGTTTAAGAGGTTTATTTAAACTTCTTTGTATCAATAATTTCAATCTTTGTGGTCAAGTTGCAATCTTTGATGTCTATATTATATTAGGCCATTAATAATGGTGGGATTCCACCATTATTGTTAAAAGGAGGTTGCCTTGACAACGGTTTGAAATTGTTGATTGTTATAGATATTGGGATTGTCTAAGTATTGTCTGGTTTTTAATGATGTTAATACTTATATATTATTTATTAATAAAGCTTATTTTATATATAAAGTTATTAGTATTACATTAAGATCAAGACAAGAATTAATATTAAAAGCGGTAATTGGTTTGATTATTTATTTAGATACTTGGAAACTGAATTGGTCAGAGAAAGCAATGATATATAAGCAGAATAGCCAGGGAAATGAAGCTTATTTAAAATTAGATGTTATAAATAACTAATACCGTTTTGAAAACTAATATAAGAATCAAAATAACCTCTTAAGAAGGTTAATAGATTTGGTATATATAAATTTGAAGTGTAATGTAATAAATAATCAACTGATGGTCGACTTGTAAATAACACGTATATAATAAACCTGTCTTATATTTGTTTGATTAAAAAAAAAAAATCACTAAACATGTTAAATTAATAAGTCAACTATTTCCTTATCTTCCACATGAGAGTATATGTTTTATATGTCTTCAATACTGATACTTTTTGTTCACTTATATAACAAATGTGAATTCATCTATCAGAACAAATATATTATGAATCTTGCACAAACTTTAATATAGTGTATCATTATATTCAGACATAAATCTTTATAAGTTATTCTTAAAATTAAGTACTTGCATCAATTAAATTTATACAAGATACTCTCATATCACATAAAACATGAGGGTGTTAAATGATTTTTAAAAAAAAATGTCCAAATTTTTTACCCCAAATGTAATCATTTTTGTAAATAATCTATAACAGTTATTAATCCACTTTTTTCTTAATAAATCTTGTTTTATTTTTCATTGAATTCATATATATAAATAAATGTTTTATTATTTTCCTTCATTTGATCATTTTTATATAGTTATTGTCAAAGTAACTTAGATCTCATTTGTTCTTTTATTTTATGTTGTTATTATTATTTTTTGCAAACATTTACATGCTTGTCTTGTGATGAATGTTAAATGTACTTTGAATTATGTATTCATATATGAATGGTACTTATAGTGTACAACTTATTTGTGAATAAATTGTAAGGTTTTGGGTCTGTATTTGTAATACTGTCTTTGTATAAATTAAGCCAACGAATTTGTAATGTAGAGCATACCTGTTTTTTTTTTTTTAAATTTTTAACTCATTGTTAGATGATGAGTTTTTTTAATATTTTCTTTTAAAGTCTTTAAATCAATTCAAGATATTGTCTTCCACAACCATGATGCACACATTTCTTTTTTGTTGTTGTTGTTATTGTATCCTTACTGAAAGTTCTGAAAAGAAAAATGTAAACAAAAATTTATTTAATTATAAGAGTTATGAGAGCTCATGTAATAAGATATTTATTAAAGATTATGGTCCTTAAATATTAGTCTGGGTGATGAAATGTTAATCTTCATTACTTATGATTATTTATGATTGCTAAATATTTGGTAATACATTTTATTTAATTAATTAAACTTAACTGTGGATGAGTTAAGGAATCATTTAACTTGCAAGAAGATTTAAAGAATCTTTTTTAACAAAGTTGTAAATAACAACGCCACTTTCTATATTAATATCAATTTATTTACATAGCAAAAGATGGCCGTCTTTAAAGCATAAGCAGATCAGCAGTAGCTAAAAGTTAATAAAGAATGAATGGTAGATATAAAAATACAGTTATACTCCAAAAGTTATGGAAGCAAACATGTTTACCTTTGAAAAGTTACCCCTATTTTGGTTTATTAAGCAATGATAAACTAAAGTTCAAGGCTAACAAAATACCACTCATATAATAATGAAGATTAAAATTTCATTGCCTGGAAAAATACATAAGTACCAACATTATTATTGTGGGTGAACAATTTTTATGATGTAGATTACGTGCAATAAAAATGGTACTGAGGAGTTGGTAATGCTACTAAAATGTATTCTTTTACATCAGTCAATGACAGTAAACGTTGTCAATCCACAAAATATCCTTCAGTACAGGCAATTGATACTATCTATCTAAAACTATCTGCCAGATGGAGCTTCATAGCATATATCAATAATTTCTTTATCATAGAAATGGTTAATAATGTGATAGTAAATAGTAATAAAAGTAAAAAGGATAGTGAAAGATGTGGATGAAAAATGAACGATAAGAATAAGTTAGAAGAATATAAATAAAAGTTGAAGAAACTATGGAAATGTTGGTTGAGAATGAATATAAGGACTGGTATGGTGAAATAGAAAAAGTGGCAAATAGGGTTTTAGGGAAGAATATTCAGAAGAATAAAAGTAATAGAAAAGTGAGAGTTAGTAAAAGTGTAAAAGAGAGGGGAAAAGTATGCAGAGAATATAAGTATACTATTAAGAACAAGAAAAGTGAAAAAGATGTTAATGTTAAATGGGAAACATATTTAGAAAAAAATAAATTGTCCAAAATAGACCATTATAGAGAGAGAATGAAAATAAATAGTAAATTGTTGGAGGATATAAATAAAAGTGGAAAAAATGGGAGTAAAAAATTTTGGAAATACATTAAAAAAAGGAATATAGGGGAGAGAGAAATAGTATTATTATATGCTGAGGGAATAGAGAGTAATTCTAGAGAAGAATTAGAGACAATCTTAAATAAGTATGTAATGGATATAGAAAAGTTGCTAGATGCGGACAGAATGATTAGAAACATAAAACCATATAGTAAGGGAAATATTAGATTTACAGAAAATGAACTGAATGAGGCAGGGAAGAAATTGAAAAGTGGAACGGCAAGAGGTTTAAATGGATGGGCAGCAGAGATGGTAATGAATTTAGGGCGTAGGGCAAAATTAAGCCTATTATCATGTTTTAATAAATTGACACGAAGAGATATCTTCCAGATAGTTGGAGTAATACAAGAGTAAGGCTACTATTTAAAGGAAAGGGTAAGGATCATAGAAGTTAAGTAATTATAGATCAATAGCAGTAACATCAGTGTTATATGAAGTTTTCATATATATATGGTCACTGAAAGGATTGCAAAATGGATGGTGCATAGTAGGTGGTTTATTTGTAGTTACACAACGTACAGATATGAGTAGAAATACAGGTAGACAATTATATATGGTTTTTATATATAGAGAGAAGGTATATGATACAATAAATAGGAATAGATTATAGGTAAGTTTAGTAAATTTGGGAATGGATGAAGCTGTAGTGGATCTTATTATGAGATTGTATGAAAATAATTACTATACACATCAATTAGAGAGTATAGAATCAGTTAAAGTAAAAAATGGGGTGGGACTAAGGCAAGGGTGCCCTATGTGACTATTTTGTTTTTGTTGTATTTGAGAGAAATAGAGAGCAATAGAAAGACTAGGATGAGGGTTAGAGATACTATTAATAGGTGACAAGGGAGTATATACATTATCGGGTCTTTTATTTGCGAATGATGTATTTTTGTGCACAGAAAAAAGAGAAGATATGAAAGTTATGCTGAGGACATAGTTGGGGATTAAATTTAGTGACGAAAAATCAAAAATAATGATGATTAATAATGAGGGAAGAGAAGACAGATAATTTTTATTGGGGGATATAAAATAAGTGTTGTGAATAGGTATAACTATTTGATAATCATCTTAAGTAATCAGAGAAATTGCTTGAATGAATAGGAGAAAAAAATAATAAATGAAACCAAAAAAGAAAGAAAGATACTGATAAAGAAATTAAGTGTTTTCACATAATAAATATGATGTAGATAGAATTGTATGGAAGGAAGTAGCAGTAGCAAGGTTAACATATGGTAATGATGCATAATTTTTAAGTAAAGGAGTATTAAGATTACTTAGAAAAAGTACAAAGAGAAGTAGGAAGACATGCATTAGATGCAAATGTGTAGATGGCAAAGGAGGCAATTCAAGGAGAAATGGGTTGGTCAAATTTTTATATGAGAGATGCGAAAAGCAAAATGAAAATGTTCAGCAGTTTATGGATAATAAGATAATAGCCAAAATAGTATTTAATTGGGTTATGAATAAAGGGCAGGCAACTAGATGGGTGGGAAAGATGATACAGTATGCAGAAGATTTGGATAAGGAATTTATGTCAGTATACTTATACAAAAGGTGGGATAATTGTGTTAGGAGAATTGTTGAGAGTAATAGTTGCAAGGAATGGGATAGAAGAATAGATGCATTAGTAGGGAATAGGAAGTTGGAGAGATGGAGAACTAATATGGAGAGTAAAAAGAGTTTAAATATGTATGAAATAAACAATTTTAGGTGCAAGTTAATTTACGATAATCGCAAGGAAAGTAGCTTATTATTTAAGGCTTGAACAGGATCTTTAGCAACAAGGGAATGGAAAAATGTGGGCGATTTAATCTGCAAATTGTGTAAGGAAGGCATAGAAAGCATCTGTTAATTGAATGTAAATGCTAGCAAGTAGAAAGGCCACAAATAATGTTGTGGGAAAATAAATATAAAGGGATTATATAGAAGGTGGATTCTTGGTTTTTATGCTGGATTTGGAAAAAGATGAGGATTTAGATACGAAGGCCATGGAGTTAGATTATGTTGTGGAAATGTAATGGAGCAGGATAGAGAAAAATATGGCAAATATGGTGGGGAATGGAAAGGGAAGATAAAATGTCTAACGAGTTTCTCTGGGCATGGTAGCTTAGAGATTCCTGACTCCAATAAATGAGAAGTCACAGAGCATCTCATCTCATCAATTAAAAAGAAATTAAAACAGGCAAAACTCTCCATACAGTAGTGCCAACCAGAGTAATCAATGGATGCCAGAAGTTGTGCATAAAATCCCCATCTAGTGCCCACTCATCCAATATCCACAGACTAGTTTCTGGCTTGTGGCCTTCGTCAGTGAGGAGCTTTGGATCTGAGAACACTGCACCTAGATCTACTGCTTGAAAATAATTTATTCAGAAAAGAAAATCTGCAGTAGTAAATAAAATCGGGGAATAGTATATTTAACAAATAAACTTAAAAAATTGAATAAATTTTGTTTCATATTATGTGCAATAAATAAAATCATTTCATTTATTAAATTGTTCTTTGGAATTTAATTTGTTTAAAATGAGCCAAAATAATTTATTTAACAAAAAAAATAAAATCCATGACAATAACTATAATAAATAAAAAGAAGAAGAAAAAAAATATTTAGCTATCAAATCAATACAGAATAAGTTTTGTTTTTATTTTGTGTAATAGATAAAAAATTTGTTTCATTTATGGGAAAATATAAATAATTGTTGTCAATTCTTTTCATAAATATTACTGTGCTCGTTAAATTATTATTTATTTTTTGCATTGGTTTGGTTGCTAAATATATTGGCACATTAATTGCCATGGATTATTTTTTGCTTACTAAATACATTATTTTCATTTTCCAATAAGTGAAATGTCTTATTACACAGAATATGAAACCGGCTTAAATATATTATTTTTATGCTTTTTTTATTTATTATTATATTTACTGTTGTGGATTTTATTTTCTTAATAAATTATTTTCAAATATCAGACATACGTATGTTTTATTTAGTTTTTTTCTTTGATCATTAATAAGTATTATAGAGCTTTATCAAGTGGATGGATATATGTCAGTTAGAACAGTACAAAATCTTACTTCAATTTCTATTTACAGAGAGATAAGGTTTATTACATATAAAGTTAGTTATTGTGTGCTTATTTGATTAGGTAATTCAAATATATTATTATTTTTCTGTCCTTAATTCCAGTCTTTCCACATGAAAAAAAATTTGCTGAAATAAAAATAATTCAATATTTGGTCCATCATTTTCTGTCTTTTTATTTTTAAAATATCTATATGCTATAGAAAACCTAAATATTATATATGTTTATACACTTAATTCTCTCTTTACATGGTCTTTGCCCCTTATAATATGGAAGTGATTATAAGCTCTGAACTTTTGATGGATTGTGTAAAGAAACTAATGAGTGCTTCATTGTGTTACCACTTTCATGTTTTTTTTAATATTTCAAATGAAATTTGTTCCTATAAAGTCTTTTTTATTTATTTATGTGTATGAAGTAAATTTTGATAGTGCACAAAAAATATAAAATTCTCACAAGATTTTTCATATAGTTTATTTAATTATTTTCATTGATTTCTTAGGTTCTGAATCAATCCCCTTATTTTCCATATATACAATGTATTTTTTTTGCACAAATTATAGGTTTATATCAATTTTGATATATATTTTATGTCAAAATACTTTCTATATATGTATTTTATAAAATCAAAATGTAAATTATGATTTATATGTTAGTCATTATTTAATTTTTTTTTTTCAATTGTTGCAAATTTCTGTTTCCATTTGAAAAGAAATCAAGTTTGCAACATATTATAGTTAAAGAGATAATTGAAACACATCAGATATATTTATTAATTTGCAGATAAATACTTAGATGTATTTTTTTTTTTCCTAATTTAAAATATTAAATATAGTGCATAATATATTAATTTATTTATTGTGTGTTTTTTTTTTAATGTATTATATATTTTTCGTTAAATAAAAAAAATATCGAAGTCCTAGTAGTTGTGAAATTTTAAGTAATACTTCCTAATTTTGTCCAGGTGATTAGAAATTGGCTATTGTAAGTAAAACTTTATTTTTACCATATATGTATTTCCTATTATATTTGCAAATTTATTTTGATATTTACAGATTGTATTAAACTTCTAAGTAAATAAATATCTGAAGTCTTTTAAAAATACATCATTATGTATAGTTTAATGTTGGTAGTATATTTACTGTTTGTAAGTAAATTTACATCTTATGCAACAAATTGTCCCTAGTACACAAATTGGAATGCATGTTTTATGTTGCTTAAACTGTTTAATACTTTTATCATGCAATGTTTTTACCCTGATTACAAATCTGTTAAAAATTTGCTTAAATATTTTAAATTCAAAAAAAATTTTTTTTTAGCTTTTTCTTCTTTCTTCATGTATATATAGATCAGTTATTGCATTTAATATGAAGTTGAAATATTTATAAACAAGGCAAAACTCTCCATACAGTACAAGGCTTGTGCATAAAATCCCTATCTAATGCCTACTCATCCAATATCCCCAGACTAATTTCTGGCTTATGGTCTTTGTCAGTGAGGAGCTTTGGATCTGAGAGCACTGCGCCTAAATCTTAGGATCTAATGCAACCCTCCAGCAGCCACCTTTTATCTCTATTTAACTATAAAACTATGAGAATGAAATTGAAAACACAAAAATATTTTCAAACTAAGCTCAATAAGCTTATATAGTCATATGGGTCTGAACTCAGTTCAGCACCCATACATTTTGGTGTCTTTGGCTCTTTAACAACCATAGCCACCACTATCCTATTAGGCAGGATTGGTGTTAAACCATTAAGCATCACATTTTCACCATCTCTTATACTAGCACAAAACTCTCCATACAGTAGTATATAAGCTATTGAGCTTAGTTTGAAAATATTTTTTTCAAATTTCATTCTCATAGTTTTATAGTTAAGTAGAGTTATATAAAAGGTGGTTTCTGGAGGGTTGCATTAGATCCTAAGATCTAGGTGCAGTGCTCTCAGATCCAAAACTTCTCACTGACGAAGGCCACAAGCCAGAAACTAGTCTGGGGATATTGGATGAGTAGGCATTAGATAGGGATTTTATGCACAAGTCTTCTGGCATTCATTGATTACTCTGGTTGGCACAGGGAGGCATTACTGTATGGAGAGTTTTGCCTTGTTTATAAACAATTATGTGCTAGTATAAAAGATGGTGATCATGTGATGTTTAAGTTGAAATATTTTTAAGAAAGGTCTGCTCCATTGAATAAATTAAAAGAAACTTCAAAGTATGGTTGAATTATTATTATATTTTGCAGTATTTTAAAATTTTAGCAAAAAATAGGTTAGTCTATGAATATTTTAAGTTTTTTTTTTTTTAATATTGAATATGTTGTTTATTAATACATTTTTAAAAGCCTACCCTTACCTAATTATTTGTTTATAAATTCCTGGGTTTTTTTTTTTTTTTTTTATGTTAATGCGATTGTTTGGACACATTTATAGTTATCAATTGATATGTTGTTATTGTTAAACTCTTCTACTTTTTGTCCTTTCGTTTTTAAAGTATTGAAGTAGCTATACTCATTTACAAATGGTTACTAGTAATGATTGGTATGATAGGTGAATTAGGTATTAAAGTCACGAATCTGGCGTTAGGTTACTGGTATGGTAAAGGTTTTTATCTTCATGCCATGCATATCATGTAGAATTTGGAAAATATTAAAACAATGTCTTCATAGTTTTAGAGACTGAAATGTAATTAATTAGTGATGATAAATGAGAGAAGTTTTTCATAAGTTCTTTTGTTGATTTTGGTTGCCGTTATTAATTTGGTTAATTTAGGGAGTGTGCATATGTTTTTTTTTTCTTCAAAATATAATTTGGTCATTTAATTGCTAAACTGAGATATCATAGTTAAGCATAATTTTTTCCCCATCTATAATTTATATCTTTGATTTTGAAATCCATACTGTTTCGTTTCCCTGAGAAGTACTTCATAAAAAGAGTGAATATCTATTATTTTAATTTTTTTAAGTCTTATTACTGTCAGTATTTTTATATGTCTTTATTATTATTACTTGACTTATTTCTGTTTTTTTTTTTTTAAATTTTGCTGCTATTGGCATTTTATATGTATGTGTAAGTTCTCTGCATGAAGACAAATTGAGTTATAGCACTTGTTAATTGTTGATTATAGATACCTTTGCCTGTTGCCATTTCAAAGCAGCATTACAATGATGAATCAGAGCTTTACAACAAGTGAAAAGTAATAAAACTACTCCTATATGTAGATAAGTTCTCTGATGAAGGCAGATTGGGATAACTAGAGAGTATGACACTATTACCAGATAATACTTGATCATCTTTGGAGATAGTTTGCTTTGTTGTCTGCCTTAAATTTGTGTTTTATAAATATACTAAATTTATCTCATTGTACTATATCACACGTTTCAGATTTTTTTTTTTTGAGAAGCTGGATCATATTTTATATAAAATGTTATATTCTAATGATTTAACTAGAATCATAAATGATTTTATAGCTTCACAAATGTGTAATGCTGATAATGTAAACCTATTAACAGAAAAATCAAATCCAAAAATGTTACTAAAATAATTTGCAAATCGGATCCCCAACGAATCCTTTAAATGAATTTGCAAATAATACCCACGTTTTCTAATATCATATCACTTGACAATAGATTGACATCACATGATCACCAGTTTTTATGTTCACAGTGCCAGCCAGTGATACAAGAAGGTTTGTGCATAAAATCCTTATTTAGTTTATACTCATTTAATATCCCCAGACTGATGAAAGTCCCAAGCTAGAAACTAGACTGAAGATATTGGTTGAAAACAGGCAAAACTCTCCATACAGTAGTGCCGCTCAGTGCAAGCTAGAGTAATCAATGGATGCCAGTACGTTTGTGCATAAAATCCCCTATCTAGTGCTTTCTACGGTATGGAGAGTTTGGCCTGTTTTAATAACAGTTATGAGCAAACATAAGAAATGGTGATCATGTGATATTGGATGAGCGTGTATTAGATATGGATTTTATGCATAAACCTTCTTGCATCAATTGATTATCATGGCTTGCACTGGATGGCACTACTGTATGGAGAATTTGTTAGTTTTACATAAATTGACATTGATATAAGAAAAAGTGGGCATTTTAAATGATTCTTTGGGAATCTGATTTGTGAATTATTTTAGCACCGTTTTCAGATTTGATTGATCCATGAATACATTTAAAACGTTATATTAAAAATAAAGATAATTGAATGGTTTTATTGTTCAGAGTTCATGAGAAGTTCAAGTACTACAAGTATCAGAACTGGAATCGATATGGGAGCCTTATGCTCATAGATGGTTACTCTACCACTGCACTAAACCACACTAACAGAAATAAATAGTCAAATGGCTTTATGGCTCAGGAGTTCCCAAAAAGTTGGAAGTGCCAGAATTAGATTCTGCGGACATTATAATGCAGAATTTGACAACTATCACTGCACTAAACCATATGGGGCAAATGACATATTTTACTTACATCTTGATCTCTACAAATTTGATTCACAATTCTTCCTTACAACATATTAAATTTGTATGATACCCACTTATGCAGTGAGATATCAAATCATAATTTGAGACAGTAATTGGATGTTATTGAGTGCATCTATATATATTTTTTTAAAATGCATAGTTATAGGAAATCTACACATTAGTTTGTTTAGAAAGCTAAAAAAAAAAAATTCTTAAAAAGAGAAAAAGTACACAGACAGATGGATTGACAGACAGACAGACTTTAAATGTGTGAATAAAATAAAAGAGTTGGATAAGAAATAGCATAGTGGGTAATTTTGCTTTCATAGCATTAAACTAAGGATGTGAGAGAATGAGGAAATTAATTTAAAAGTTTAAAATCCCATTTTGATTTTTTTTTGGAAGACCACAGCAATGCCTCTTAAACATAATTTCTACAATTATCTGTGATCGAAAAATAAAAATAAAATATTAAAAAAATAGAAATTGATAAAAAAGAAATTTTTATTATTTTTTTGTTCACAGTTACACATTTCAACATATATATATATAAGAATAATGATGATTTAATGACTGCTTCAGTTTTCTTTGATCATGAAAAAATATGTAACTATAAATTTAAATTTGATTTTGAAAGTGAAAATTCTTCACAAAGAGAGAAACCATAATAAAAGAAAAATTAAGGAGGCAATTTTTATAAATAGGAATAAAATGCATTTAATAAATAGGCAATCTGCTAACATTAAAATACGGGATTCATGGGATTTGAATTAATGACAGTTGCTTCTGCATTGGTTTTTTTAAAATTTAATGGCAGTTGAGGCAGGTTTAAGAAATTAACCGAAAGTACTTCTGCAGATTTAAAGACTTTTGAATACTTTATTATCATTAAATTTATTATTTTTATTATAATTACAATTTTGTTTTAATTAACGGATATTTTATTTATATTATATATTATAACGGTCGGGGATGATGATGAAGTATAATAGTCTTACCACATCTGCCGACAGAGCGCCACTAGGCTACTTTGAACCTAGAAAATTTATAAAGTCGACAGATATGTGCTGTTAAGATCGCGACCGCCAGCCCTAGTCACTAGCTGAAATAGACACAGAAACTTATATATTTATTAAAATATATTTTTAATAATAAAGAATAAAAAAAAGCAATCGCTGTCAGTATTAATAATACAAAAAAGATTTTATTTACGTATATATATATGTGACGACACAAACTTTAAAATTATTATACAAGGAAAATTATATTTTATGTTTCATTAGTTATTATTTTATTTGTTTTTAACTCTAATTTTTAATCTTAGAAATGTTGAGTATAAATGAGCTACCTAGATGCACTCACAAATTTTCAAATCACTTGACTCCAGACTAAAAATCCGCAGCCACACCAATACTCGCTTCCAGATATATATCAGCAACCAATGCAATGTGAACATGTTAGCATAGAATCACACCGACAGGAATGTGCATCTGAAACAGCGTGATATTATTGGAGAAAACATGGCCTTCGTCCTGCAGGAATGTGCATCTGTCGGGCGAAGGAAACATGCATATAAATTAATAAAAAGAAACGCTACGTATGGATGGTAGAGCGGTCTTATCTTGCCGACTTATCTTCTCAATCCATAGAACTGGAATGGATCATTGGCGCAGGAAATACTTCTGCGATCCATTTCAACGATATGACTACCTCTTTCAGGCCATGCATTCAGTTGGACTTGTCGCCCTAGGTTCTAACACACTTCACATTACATTGATATAAACGTCCGTATATCTCTCCACCAGCATTGACACTACTACAAACAAATAGTCCGAAATCAAATCCCCTTTAAAACTAACATATATTTAAACCAGTCTAGCAGCCATCTACACTCAACTAACATTTAAATCATTTTATTAATTTATTTCTTAAAAAAAATCTTAGGTTTACGGTTTTAAATCATTTTAAAAGGACACGTTATATTTAACTTATTATTTTTTTTCACAAATACTATTTTAACCTATTTTTAAAATTTAATAATGCACAAATAACGATATACGTTTCTATTTTTAAATTTAAGTTTGCAATTGCAAACTCATACCCTATTACACACAGATATTAATTAAACATGAATAAACAAAAATAAAATACAATACATTTTTTTTTAAAAAATTACGTTGAAAACTTTAGCTAGGAGTTTAAAATCGCAAAGTTTATAGAAAGATAAAGGTTCAGGTTTGCTCAGAAAGAAAGTCTATAGTTCATTTTAAAAACACAAAGTTTGAAGATTTTAAACTTAAGAGAGTTTATGTTTCATTTATAAATTTATACTTTCCTTTGTTTGTGCTCATTCCTTCGCGAGGATGATCCAAATTTATACAAGATCCATTTCTTGTGGGCGATGACGATTTATGAAGACGCATTTACGATGTTTTCTGAAGACGGTACCAGTGGTTTGATCCTGGGATCCGTGGAGATGAAAGCTGCCTTCGGCCGGCCGCACCGAAGGAAGCACGATGAAGCTAATTACATTTTTTTTTGGTACTGGCGATAACTTTTAAAATTATTTTTACAGATGAATTCAAAACTTTAATTTTCTGGTTCACCAACTCTAATTAATTATTTTGTTTGGATTTCTTTTTATAGTACTCTGGTACCTTATCTCTGGAATGCAGGATTCATCAAACATATTCCATATCTATTTTATTGGTTAATTCAGTTTGTGGCCAAGTAGATTTTGGGTTTATGGCTAAGTAAATTTTCCACTGAAGTCTGTGTCTCTATCTCTGGGCGGGAACTCTTATCTATTTCGTAATCATTTCTTTAATTGTGATTTTTTTATAATTGAAAAAATCTTCGCTATTATTAAAAAGGTTTTTATTTTATACTTTATTTAAAGATTAGAATCTTTGTTTCGATTCTATAATTTTTTTAAAGCTTATTTTAATATTTAAATCAAACATAATAAATTAATAATTCGTTATTTGTGCATTTTGAAAGTTTGTGCATTTAATTCAGTATTAGATATTTACAAAAAAAGTTAGTATTAAAATTTAAATGTAACGCATATATATATCACGTTACAATATATATATACATCTTCCTATACATATATATGTGAATGAATATTAGTGAATTTCAGTATATAAGTCAACTTAAGCCAAATGGCATGGGTATAGGCTCAGAGAGGGATGTATTATAATTAAAGTTTTGATTATATATGTTTTTAATTACCAGCCTATAATTTGGAAGAAAATCATATTGATTGATAGCTTATATTATTTTAATTTTATATTTACTTAATTAAAGTATTTCTCTTAAATTAGTTCTCTTATGTATTAATTAAAAATAGAATACGTGAGAAAAAACCCCAGTTGGTTTCGGTGTCAATAAAAATACTATTAGAAATAGAGAAAATAAAAACGAAAGTAACAATCAATTCTAGAAAATAGTTAATGTTTTTTTTTATGTCATGATGGGAGAAATTAATGATGATAATATATAAACCTTTGTGCCCTTTGCAAGTAAATTGATAAGTCTAAATTATAACATGTCGCAGTGATGCAGGATATTAAATAGAGGGTTAAAGATTATCATATCAAATACACCAAGGGCTTTGAGTGTTCCATTATTGGACTTTTAATGTAATGGACAGTTGAGTTGTTGGAAAGGTGAGAAGATTGAAGCCTTTTCATTAAAATTTAAGAAATTGCTATCTTAATATAAGCCCAGTACTGATTGTATATATATGTGGGATATTATGATCTGGCTCAACTAATGAGTGCGGTTTCTACACAAAATATTTATATTGGGGAACATTTGTTCTTTTTACATGTGTGTGGTCTTGTGTTTCGATTGTTTGAGATGGGGTGGAGGATGAATATAAACTGAAAATCTGAATTGACACCCCTTTATTTACCATATTTATTTGAATTGATACTACAGTACTTTAGTTTTCACCTAATTACTAAAGTGTTGACAAAAATTTTTGTTAAATAATCACTACTTTGGAATCAAGCGGTGTATTTATTTTTCTTTTATGGATATAAAGATTATTTATAAGTTAAGTAGTAATATGTCAAGCAGACAAACATTCGTGCTCTTTCCTATTCATTTTACTTCACTTGATGGAGCTGCATATTACTCAACATTGAGCAAAAGAAAAACTAATTGATAAGACAGAAAATGTCTGCGTTTATTATTGAGTTTAAATTAATACAGGATTATATTATATAAAATTCAGAAAAATCATGTTTTGGAATAAAAATAATTTATTTAATAAAGCAATATCTATTACTTAACAAATGAATTTATTGATTAAATTGAATTTTTTCATAAAAAGTGAGGGGAAAAACAACAACTGTGTTTCATTATAAATAAAGAGTAACTCCTCTGAACATGTGCTTTGATAATCTCTTCACTCTCCCCTGAGTGCCAACCAGTCTCTGTTCAGTGTGCTTAAATGAGGGATATTGGCATGCATGGGTTGTAATTTATCAATTGAATTGTACAAATTTACTAGATCTATCACAGGAGAGAGATACAATCTCATTTTTAACCACCTGCAATTAAAAAAACAAAGTGAATTTTAAATTTACTATAATATAATCTGTTATTTATATAGCGCACATATGTACTCTAATGCTTTTAAAGTTTATGTTCATGGAAGAGTTAAGTACATGCGCTGAGGAGTTATTCCTTATTTGTAATATTATGTATGACTGCGCTATGTAAATAATAGATTATAATACAGAACTGTGTATCATATAAATAACACCACCAAGTGGCTGATGTGAGCAAATAGAATAGTACCAATAGTATTTAATTAGAAAACAAATGTGGTCTTAATATATTGTTATAACAAACAATGATTAGAAAAGGAACTTGCATTTTTCCAAATAAAAATTGGAAGGCGGCAGGGAGAAAATATAAGTTTGAAAATGTATGTTATACAATTTACTAGCCATACAATGATTAAAAACATAATACGTTCATAAATGTAAATATAATTTATTTTGAAAATGAACCTAATGTCATAGAGGAATGCAATGAATAGTCTTTTTCATATCTTGTCTAGACATTTCCCATCATTTGTGGTTTAGATGTGATTGGAAAAGTTTCAAGAAGTCCCTGCCATTTTCCCTTTATTTTGCACTTGGTTTCAAGTCATAAGTATTCTATGAATTGTATATAGCTTCTTATGACTGGCATAAAAATGACAGTGTGATGCTGCTCACTTCACTAAACATTTGGCTGTAAAATTCTTTAACATTTTAACCAATTTTTTTCAATGCCAACATTGAATTTTTCGAAGATGCAACTTTCATAACAATTTAATAATTCCTCTTATAGAAAACAAACATATTAAATGATCTATGAAACTAACATACCATAAAAAATAATAAACCTGATTAAATATAAAAATTATACAAAAAAATAGTCGAAGTATTTTAAAATTTATTCACAAATTATATATTTGGTCGTGTTAGTTTTCCAAATTCAGAATTCAAAATTAATCTCCATCTATTTATGAAAAAATAAGATAAAAAAGTACCTATCAGTCATTAATAATGTGGGGATTTTTTTTTCTATGAAGGTAGAAGTCTTTCAAACACAGCAGAATCTCGATCTTTATAAAAAAAAAAACCTCATTTAGAGCATCTTTTTTTCCCTCACAAAATATTTTTTGATATCATTTGTTTTCAAATATTTATTGTATAATAACATTGATAAAGAAGAAAACCAAAATAAAATGTTACTTGAACTTGATCGATTTACACATACATATGGTTGTGGTATATATTACATTGAGAGCCAAAATATATAGCTGTTCATATTATTATTTAGCCTATTCTTTTACAAACTAATATTTAAAGTCTAACTAATATAATAGTGATAATTTTAATGTTCTTTTTTTCTTTTATAATTGAAACTAGTTTTGCATGAAGATAATTGATTTTGTATATACTTAAATCCATCAATTTATTCTAAGTCTTCTACGTAAAGAACACTTTTTCTTTCAATATAACATTTTTAAAAAATGCGTTATACTAAAATCACTATAAAAAATTAATTTTAAGTCAGACTGTTCATGTTTTCTTTTTCTTTTCTAAAAACAACAGGAAAATATCTACAAGCTGATATACAACATATGTTTTGTTCAAGGGTTTTTTTTTTTTTTGGACATATGCAAAAGTATGAAAATTGACAATTCCACGCTGTTGAAATACAGAGAAAAATAAAAACTCATTTTCAAATTTAAAATAAGCATAAATTAGGGGTGAGCACTGAAACCAGTTTTAATGTTATCATGTCATTAGCAACATAGCATGGAAGTAGTGATAGTCAAGATTTAGATATAATTTGTTTTCTAAATAGACATATTCACATTTTTTAAAACTAACTTGAAGTCATTTTCCCTGCTTTGTGGATTTAAAATGTTTTATGCACTTTATTTTTTAATTAATTTTGCTTTCATCGAATAATGACAATCTGGAACTGTCAGTATTTTCAACCATTATTAATCAACTGCAGGATGAAGGTCCTCTAAGTTTAATTCAGTTTTTTCTCCACTTCACACCAGCGATCCCTTTGTTTCATCCATTCATCTTACATGTGATCTTTTTTTAAGTTTTTTTCTACCTCTAGGGATCATTTTAACACTTCAAGTCCTCATCTGTTATCCTCTCTTCTAGCAATACATCCAGCCTAGCTCTATTTCAGTTTCAATTCTTTTACTAATATACTTTTTACTCTCATCTATGGATTTCATTTTCAATTCCTTGTTACTTCTAACATATATCTCTCCATACATTGTCAAATCTAAAGTTTTTATTGGTATTCTGTTAGGTGCCCAAGCTTCAGAGCCATAAGGGATTGGTAGAACCCATTTATTAAACATCTTTTCAAACACATAGGTATATATTTTTTAATATTAAGTTTTTCTGTTAAAAGCACTCCAACCCACTTTAATTCTACGATATTTCATTCATTATGTTTCCATCTATATTAATAATCTAACCAAAGTATTAGTGATTGCTAACTTCTAATTTATTATCAGACTTTTTTTTCTTCTTTTTTCTGAGAAAAACTACCACATTTGCAAAATTTAGATGATGTAAATAATTTCCATTTACTTTCTTAACTTTCCACAAAATATTTTTTGTAAAACCGAATTTTAGATGTCTAGAATCACACTGTCTTTCATCCTTCTCAATGTTAATCTTCTTAGACTAGTTACAGTTTAAGTGAATGTTTTTCTCAAATGTAAATTATTTTTCTAGCTTTGTGAATTTGCATTTATTAGATTTGTCTGTGTCTTATATTGTCATATATATTATTTTTTTGTATTTCTTTAATATTCCGCCTTACCTTATTTTGTGACAGTTGTATATTGGATCTTTTTGACATCCTTTATTTTCTGTTTTATCTTATTTTATATAAGATTATAAATTTCGTATAATAGATGACTCCTGTTAATATTTTTTGATATTTGATAATGAGATAAGTTCCATTATCTGGAAGTAGTAGTGATTATATTTAGGGATGTACTAACCTTTTGAATATGGTGCATTACTAGTTGAATGCTTAGATTATCAGAGAATGTTATTATGTTGGTTTTAATTTTAGGTTGTAAATGCAAATAGTTAAACAAAAATAAAATCACTTAAATGTTTAGAATTTATATTAAAATATATATATATATAATCAAAATTACTCCAAATTCACAACTAAATCATATTAACCAAAGATAATAAACTCTAAAACACAATTAATGGGTTCACTGCTACAAGTAGACTTCTCAAATGTAAAAGGCTAAAAGATAACATTTATTCTAAATATTACCCACAATTCCACTTACACCCCACACACCCTTAATATTAAAAGAACTTTTAAATAACTTAATTGCTTCAGAATCATAAATTTTAAATAGTAAAGATTCTTTAATTCTTCATTTTATTTCATTTCTTTGGAAGAAGACAATCTTAGCTTCATCAAAACTAATAGTGTGGCCTGTATTTTTTTCATGGATATATACTTAGCTTCATCAAAACTAATTGTGTGGTCTATTTTTTTCATGGATATATAAAGTGGAACAAATATTTATTTCTAACCCTACTTTTATGTATCTTTATTTAATAATTTTATTATTTTTAATAATAAAATTATTAAAAATTTGTGATTCTGAGGCAATTAACTTATTTAAAAGTTCTTTATTATTAAAGGTGTGGATGTAAGTGGAATTGTGGGTAATATTTAGTATAAATTTCCTTTACACTTGAGAAGTCTGCTTGTAGCAGTTAAACCATTGGTTGTGTTTTAGAATTTATTTTCTTTGGTTAGTCTGGTTTAGTTGTGAATTTGGGTTATTTTATTGATTAGCTTAGCTTTAGGCTTTTAATGTGTGTGAGCATATATATATATTATAAGGAACTTGAGCTCAGACTCAAAATTTCCCCCAGTTATCCAATCCTCTGTATACAATACACACACACGATCACATACATGTGAAAAAGATAAATGATCTCCAATATACATATTTCGTACTGAACCAGTACTCATCAGTTGGTCCAGATCACTATCAACACATATGCAATCATTGCTCAGTGTATATTAATATGGCAAATCTCCAAACTTTAATGGGCAAGCTTCAATCTTCTTCACTCTCAAACTCTTCAGCCATTCATATTATTGAAAATCCGAGGATGAAATGATCAAAGCCCTTGATGATGATAATATTATTGTCATACTCATGTTGATCTTAAGTCAGTCTGACCCTTCACACATAGGATCTTAATATGTCCATTGGATTTTCAATAATATTTGATGTCTGAAAAGTTGGAGAGTGGAGAAGACTCACACTTTTTCTTTAAAGTTTGGAGATTTTCTATCTTAATATAAACTCAGCAATGATTGTATATATGTATTAGAGATGATGATCTGGACCAATTGATGAGTGCTGGTTCAGCACAAAATACACATATTGGAGATCGTTTAGCTTTTTCACATTTATGTGATCATGTGTATCAGTTGTATAAGGTGGATTGGATAGCTGTGGGGAATTTGAAAGTCTTGACTTCAAGTCCCTTGTAATTACATTAAGTTTTGTATAGATAATATACATGTATTTAAATATGTATAAAAGAGATGAAATATATTGATGAAATGCATCTATTTCTCAGCGAGAGTAACAGTTTTTGGATTTTGCTTAAGATTTTAAATTCCAGAAATTTGCTTTTTGTTAGATACAGTTACGTAAAATGTGTTATATCAAAATTCAAAAGATAGTGCAGTACAATGTAGTTTATTTTCAGAATCAATTTCTGTACTTGATTAATGGGAATGCGTGTATTAATTATTCTTACATCTTTAATTTAAATAAGCATTTATTTTTATAGCGCTGTGCTTTATAAATTGTAATACATTAAAAGTCAGCCTTTTCAAGCTATTGTGCATGCGCCTTTTTACGAGTGTTAATAATAAATGAATACTTTCACTCCCAATACAAGATATAGTATTTAAGAAAGAATAAAATGAATCCACTTATTCTTTCCAACCCAAATGCTTATATATGGGCAAATATTAAGTACTGGAAGTGAAAGCGTGAGGATAGATCACTCACTTTAAATTACTGATTACAATGTCTGAATGAATGACGTCGACGAAATTATCTAGAATTTACTAAACATCACTCTCAAGTGAAACTTAAACATATGTAAATAAGCATTTATTTTTATAGCGCTCTGCTTTATAAATGGTAATACATTTAGTAAATTCTAGATAATTTCGTCGACATCATTCATTCAGACATCGTAATCAGTAATTTAAAGTGAGTGGTTTATCCTCACACTTTCACTTCCAGTACTTAAGATTTGCCCATATATAAGCATTTGGGTTGGAAAGAATAAGTGGATTCATTTTATTCTTTCTTAAATACTATATTTTGTGTTGGGAGTGAAAGTATTCATTTATTATTAACACTCGTACGCATGCTCTTTAATTTAAATATATAGAAATAAAGTTTTATTTACTTATGAATAGTATCTTGATTTATTTTGTTTTTGTTAAAATATATTCGCTTGACAATTTAACTGCTCTCAGTTTCTATCAATTTTACCATTTACATTTAGCTCTATCTTTCAGTTATGTTTAGTTCTGCACTATTAATTGTATCATTATGGAAGTTTTTGTTTGTTTCTGATTCGTCTGACATTTTGTTATTATATTACTTTCGTCAAAAGATCAATTTGCTGATTTTCTTTTAATGTTGTTATAAATCTCTTTCTATTTCCTTTTTTGCTCTTGAAGATTGTTGCAGACATTTAATTCATATATGTTTGTTATCTAGTTGTCTTAGCTGAATTACTGATTTATTATTTCGGTGTTGCTCAAGCCAAAGACACATACTATTTTGTCTCAATTTAAAAAAGGAGTTTTGAAATTTATCAAAATCTTGGAATAATTTTGTCTTTATTAGAGATTTTCTTTATCAGAATAGTGACTACTTTTACATTATATGTACATATTTTATTCAGTTCATATGGCTTCAGTTTTAATTATGATTGGCATTATTTATATTTACTTTCAGTATTTGGTATAATTTAGTAGTTTTATTGCTTGTTAAAATGTTAGTGTTGAAACATTTTTTAATTGTGTAATTTATTGGTTTGAGTTTTACTTTATTGTCCAAAAATGTAGACTTACATATCTTTACCAGATTGTTATCATTAGCATTTTATTTAATACTATTCTTGAATGAAATAGATCTTATTACTTTTGCTTTCTTTTAGATTTAATGTTATTTTCCTTAGTGGTAGATGGAATTGGATATATGTTCGGAGTAAGTTCTCATTTCTGTTATAAACAAATGTTGATGGTGTGTTTGAATACATCCATATGTCATATTTGCTTTTTGTTGCATAATAAAGACTTTTTGAATCGTCTCTAGAGTTCTGCTCTGTTTGCT
The DNA here is from genome assembly GCA_028023455.1 of Epiperipatus broadwayi. Lineage (NCBI taxonomy): Eukaryota > Metazoa > Onychophora > Udeonychophora > Euonychophora > Peripatidae > Epiperipatus > Epiperipatus broadwayi. The sequence goes on from JAQFVV010006326.1 coordinate 386,225, forward strand.
ACAATGATTTTTGAATATGACTTGATTTCTGATGGAAATAAATGTGTGCTCAGAATAATAATTTGTTTATATATTTATATGTCTAGAAATTAAACAATTCAAAACAAAACAACACTCTCCATATAGTAGTGCCATCTTGTGCTAACAAGAGCAATCAATGGATGCCAGAAGGCTTGTGCATAAAATCCCTATCTAATGCCTACTTATCCAATATCCCCAGACTAGTTTCTGGCTTGTGGCCTTCATCAGTGAGGAGCCTTGGATCTGAGAGCACTGCATCTAGATCTTAGGATCTAATGCAACCCTCCAGCACCCACCTTTTAACTCTATTTAACTACAAAACTATGAGAATGAAATTGAAAACACTATTAATATTTTCAATCCAAGCTCAATAGCTCATATAGTCATATGGGTCTGAACTCAATTCAGCACCCATATATTTTGGTGTCTTTGGCTCTTTAACAACCATAGCCACCATTATCCTATTAGGCAGGATTGGTGTTAAACCACTAAACATCACATGATCACTATCTCATACTAGCACAATAATTGTTATTAAACAATTCAAAACAAAACAACACTCTCCATATAGTAGTGCCATCTTGTGCTAACAAGAGCAATCAATGGATGCCAGAAGGCTTGTGCATAAAATCCCTATCTAGTGCCTACTCATCCAATATCCCCAGACTAGTTTCTGGCTTGTGGCCTTCATCAGTGAGGAGCCTTGATCTGAGAGCACTGCATCTAGATCTTAGGATCTAATGCAACCCTCCAGCACCCACCTTTTTTAACTCTATTTAACTACAAAACTATGAGAATGAAATTGAAAACACTATTAATATTTTCAATCCAAGCTCAATAGCTTATATAGTCATATGGGTCTGAACTCAATTCAGCACCCATATATTTTGGTGTCTTTGGCTCTTTAACAACCATAGCCACCATTATCCTATTAGGCAGGATTGGTGTTAAACCACTAAACATCACATGATCACTATCTCATACTAGCACAATAATTGTTATTAAACAATTCAAAACAAAACAACACTCTCCATATAGTAGTGCCATCTAGATCCTAAGATCTAGATGCAGTGCTCTCAGATCCAAGGCTCCTCACTGATGAAGGCCACAAGCCAGAAACTAGTCTGGGGATATTGGATGAGTAGGCATTAGATAGGGATTTTATGCACAAGCCTTCTGGCATCCATTGATTGCTCTTGTTAGCACAAGATGGCACTACTATATGGAGAGTGTTGTTTTGTTTTGAATTGTTTAATAACAATTATTGTGCTAGTATGAGATAGTGATCATGTGATGTTTAGTGGTTTAACACCAATCCTGCCTAATAGGATAATGGTGGCTATGGTTGTTAAAGAGCCAAAGACACCAAAATATATGGGTGCTGAATTGAGTTCAGACCCATATGACTATATGAGCTATTGAGCTTGGATTGAAAATATTAATAGTGTTTTCAATTTCATTCTCATAGTTTTGTAGTTAAATAGAGTTAAAAGGTGGGTGCTGGAGGGTTGCATTAGATCCTAAGATCTAGATGCAGTGCTCTCAGATCCAAGGCTCCTCACTGATGAAGGCCACAAGCCAGAAACTAGTCTGGGGATATTGGATGAGTAGGCATTAGATAGGGATTTTATGCACAAGCCTTCTGGCATCCATTGATTGCTCTTGTTAGCACAAGATGGCACTACTATATGGAGAGTGTTGTTTTGTTTTGAATTGTTTAATAACAATTATTGTGCTAGTATGAGATAGTGATCATATGTCTAGAAAGTGCGGAGATTTCATTAACCAGATGTAAGGCTCGATCTGATCTCAATAAATTATACTGGTCATATTGCTTAAACTGTTTTTTTTTTTAAAAAAAAGTCTGATTAATGATAGACAGGTATCATGTTAGGTGTTAAATATTTTGCACTTTACAATCAGCTTTGTTGGTGCTGTAGTTGATGCGTTGTTAGTGAGGATTAGTTTTATTTAATTCAGCTATTTCCTTTTATTTTGTGACAGATCCATTGTTTATTTGTACTGGTTTAAATTATTTTTTATTTGATTTATTTTCAACATGAATAGAATACAAGCATTGGAGATTTTAATGGATGTTCTTTATTTTTTTGTTTTTTTTTTAGTTTCTGGTTTATACATTTTTTTTTTTTTGCATTTTAATGCATTGGTAGTCGAGAGGTCAGCGCGACTGCCTTGCACTTGCAGGCAGTTGCCCGGGTTGCGGGTTCGCGTCCCGGCTGATGCTATGATGCTTAAAAAAAAAAATATTGATTTGTTATCATAAAACTCGGAAAGATTTTTGCTTTTTGAATATAAAGTGAATTATATTAAAAAAAAATATTAAGTTTTAAAATATATAAAATTAGTTATATATATAATTTATTATAATAGCGTTTGTATTTATGACTATATTATAATAAATATAGGGGATTTGAACTCAGACTTTCAAGCCACTTTACTATCCACATTATCTCACATTACTGATACATATGCAGAAAAGATAAATAATCACCAATATAATATTTTGTGCTAAACCAGCACTCATCTGTTGGTCAAGATTACCATCTGCTATAATCAGTGCTGTTTATATTAAGATAGCAAATCCTTACACTTTAACAATATTGGCATCTGCATGGGATTTGGGAATTCTACCATCAGATTTTCAATGGTATAAATGGCTGAAGAGTTGGAGCTTGGAGTAGGTTGAAGCCTGTCCATTAAAGTGTAATGATTTACTATCTTAATATAAACTGAGCACTGATTATATATGGGTGTGGGAGATGACGATCTGGACCAACTGATGAGTGCTGGTTAAGCACGAAATACATGTATTGGAGATAATTTATTTTTTCTACATGTGTGTGGTTATGTGTATCAGTAATATGAGATAATATGGATAGTGAAGTGGCTTGAAAGTCTGAGTTCAAATCCCCTATATTTACAATTAGGCTCCAGGTTTAAGAGTGCCTTGGTATTTCAAATGTTGACTATATTATAATTTTGAGGAAGACATGAAAGGTCTAAACAATGTCTTAATGTCTGTCATTTATTATTTATAGATTTTAAATTATTGTTTAACCAGTGTTTTATTTCTTGAAGTTCACTATTAATTGTTTGTTTTTTATTTTTCTGTTTGATATTTCAATAATTTGAATTTATTCGTAGATGCATTTTCTGTAATGTTTTTTGTTGGGGGGGGGGGGGTTAATATAGCTTTTTCCCATTACTATTTGAATAATATTTGAAGAATATTTATTATTTTGAAATTTTTTTTGTGTGTTTTTGATTTTTAATTAAATTATTTCTTGAATATAAAAATCTGATTTTCCTAATACTAATGAAGGGGGGAGAATTAGAATTGCAGGAATCCTAATAAATCCACAGACTCATGGTTTCACGTAATTATGTTAAAAAAAGAAAGAAGATATTTATAAATTTCACCTTTCTAGCTGTATGAATCATCTCTATATCAAAGTGTTCTTTTTTTCTACACTTCTTATTATATTATCTTTTTCACAATTACATTTTTGTACTTTCTGTTAAATAGTTTTGTTGATGTTTAAAATGTGTTCATTTTAAAAATTGAATTATATTTTAGGTGTGTATATATATATGCCTTAAATATATTTTGTAGATTCCTATCATCCATGATTTCAGGAATTTACAGACAGATATTTTATCCAATAGTAGCTGATAATAGGGGTCATTGTACTTATTCTTTTATATGAATGTTAGAGAAGGATACTGTTTTAAATTTAGCTCATTGTTAAATATTTTTTAAAATAGAACAGTTTGGCATTTATACAGACTTTACTAGACTATAAATTTTTTAGTTGTCATTTTTTTTTTATTTTGTTATTTTTCTAAAATTATACAATGAATTCAAAAAGGGAAAAAAAATCTCTTCAAAAATAGAAAGCAGGATTTTTTTAATTTGTCGTAAAATTTACAAAATAGTAATTTCTTTTTTAAACATACAACATATTTGTTTTCTAAAATTAAAGTAATACACACTAATGGAGTTTACTTACCAGCTTCTAGGAATGGAACATTACACACAAATATAAATTAGTAATCAGGTATTGCAATCTGAAATATTTATTACCCTAATAAAAAAATCAAGTCAGGTGTCACATGACTTAATTTAATAAAGCTCATATTTACAAATGTTATATATCTGCAAGGACAGATATGATCTACAGATATGATGTTATATATAGAGCTTGCAAAATAAGCTCTTAACTGAGAATATCTTCAACCCCAGACCGGTTTCTGCTTCTGGTTTCATCCGTGACTTCGTGAGGTGGCAGGATATTCAGTCATTAGATTAAAAATACTAGGACAAGCCCAGCACTGTATCTAATGTATAACTATGCCAGAAGCAGAAATCGGTCTGGGGTCGAGAATATTCTCAAAGCTTGTTATGAGCTTATTTTGCAAACTCTATATATAATATTTGTAAATATGAGCTTTATTAAATTAAGTCATGTGACATCTGATTGATTTTTTTTATTATTTTATTTTTTGCTATTAAGGCTTTGGCAATTTTAATTGCTAAACCTATTAATATATGGTGTATCTGAACTTAGTTCAGTCCCATATGGCTATTTGAGTTAGATAGCTGGATTGGAAGACATATGGATGTCTGACAATTTCAGATTTTCTACTCAATAGTTATATATTAGATAAAGGTCTGCGTTTGTCCTAGTATTTTTAATCTAATGATTGAATATCCTGGCACTTCACTGATGACGCCAGAAGCAGAAATCGGTCTGGGGTTGAGGATATTCTCAAAGCTTGTTAAGAGCTTATTTTGCAAGCTTTATATATAACATTTGAAATATTACCATAAATGTAAAAATTTTGTTATTAACATTAAAATTCATTTATTAAAACCTAATACTTGTTTTGCTTTGTTTTTTTTTATTATTTAAAAGCATTAAAATACAAACTTTTCTATGCACAAATCCAATGCTTTTTATAATCTTTATTTTACTAACAGTTTCTGGATGCAAAGTCTTAGAAATGATTTTTGAAACATTAAAATTACCTGATAAATGTTAAAATAAAGATAGTTTGTTAATTAGAAAGAGATCGTGAATTAATGTTAATAATAGTTATAAGATGATAAAAAAATAAATTTTTAGTACTTTTAAGATATCAGTGATGCACAGTCTTTTTACACTTGTCATCCCCTTCCTCGCATGAAAATTTGACATGACATTCTTTGTTTATGAAATTATAAGTAGGAGTATGTAAAAATATTCAATAAAATGATTGTAGTTTTATATTTCCTAATATTTTAGTATTAAGTACATACAATTTGAAATGAAATTTTTGCAAAAAATTGTATACTTATAAAAAAAAAAAAAAAATGATGTATATTAAAACAATTTATTTTCCTGTGATTTTTATACAATTTTAAAAAATTAAGCTCTTTCAAAAAAAAACAAAAACAACAACTTAATCATTTTCCAAAACCTAAGAAAGTTTCATAAAAATTTCCTGATCCATGGGTTGTGCACTAGTAATATATATTATACCATCAAACATCACATGATCACCATTCTTTATGCTTACACAAGCTGAGTTCGCAGTGGCAAAACTCTCCATATAGTAGCACCACTCAGTGCAAGCCAGAGTAATCAATGGATGCAGGAAAGTTTGAGTGGTATGCAGATCAGAATTGCTTAGAGCTCTATTTGAAAGTGATAAATTGTTTCTCCCCAAAAAACTTTTACATTTTTTTTTTTATTAATCATAATTTTATTGATTTTATTTTTATTGTACTTTAATAATATTTATTAATTATATAATTGAGAATGTTTATATGCTCTATGTGTTTTTTTTGTTGTAATTATCTCATATAAATTGCAATGTATAGTTTATTTATAAATGTGTTAATGTAATATCATAGCTACTTTTTAGATTTTTGTCTTCTATATATGCCTCTTGTTTTTAATTGCCTCTTATGTTTAATTTTAAAAAAATGTAAATAGGATATAAAAATAATATATACTCTCTGCCTGAAAATAGTTAGAGGAATTAGTACAGAGTATTGTGTCCTAGCAATAACACATTCATTGGCTGTGGTAGTTTACCATTATTTTCCACCATTTTAATGGTTTTATTTTGGATCTCAATTTTAGAGCTATAGCATAAACTTTAAAGAGTCTTATATCATTAAGATGCATAACTAGCAAGAAAATATTTGATGTCAATAAAAATGGAAATATATACTCTTATTCTTCTCTTTCACTTTCTTTGCATATCTTCATATATTCATATATATATATTGCTTATAATAACTTCTTTCATATACACTTCAATGCAAACAAATTTTCTTAAAAAACTTCATTTTCCTTACAGTTTCGACTATCCAGCAGTCTTCATCAGAGCTTTTTTCAAACCTCCCCAGCTTTAAAATTTTTCTTACAGTCGAAACTGTAAGGAAAATAAAGAAGTTTTTTTAAGAAAATTTGTTTGCATTGAAGTGTATATGAAAGAAATTATAAGCAATATATATATATATGAAAATGGAAATAGAAAAAAACATTTTTTTGCTTTCTCAGATCACTTAGAAATGAAACCTTATGAAATTTTTAAAATGTTGAATGACAGCAGAAAAATAATTGATATGTTTAATTTCATTTTAATGAGCAAAGGATATGTTAATTTGACATAATATATATATACGGAAGATATATGGGATTGAAATATTGGTTATGATCAAAAATATAGAAATAAGCTGGTGTTAATTCCAATAGACTTTTGTCAAAGTCATTTGGAAAATCTAGCAATGAGATGCAAATAACAATAGAAGTTTTGATTAACTTGTTTACAATTCAAAAAAATATAATTAAAAAAAAAAAAAGAAATTAATACAAAAGTGAAATTTTAGTTTCCTAGTTGACATTATAATCCTTAGCACTATAATTGCAAAACAAAATATTGCATTGGGAATATATGACTACTGCTTTTAGTGTAGATAGGCATGTGCTTGGAATTTTAGAATATTAGTTTAATACAATTTAAGTAACATATCTTCTTACATCTTATTATCAATTTTTATAATAGAAATAAAAAATGCTAGTAATTTAATTTTTGTTTGTCTTAGTGTACTACATAATTTTAAAAAGTATTGGCTAAAATTATTCTAATTTTTAAATGATATAATTTTTGCCCCTACCTTGTGTGAAAGTGGTGTAGTGAAAATTACACTGCAGAAATATTCATTGGGTGGATAATCTCTAATCTAGTGAATGACTAATAAAAAATATTAAATTATGTTAAAACATTTTTTATAACGTGTTTTTATATTATGTAATGAAAATTTAAAATTATATAAACAGGTTTATAAAGAAATATTTTTAAAAAAATATTTATTCATGTTAAATAAGTTTTTACTTTAGTATAGTTTAGTTTTTTGTTAATATCTTAAATACAATAGATAATTTTTTAAATTAATTTGTATGATAGGTATGTAAATATTGTTTACCCATGTTAACATATGCACTGTTATTATACATACTAGAAACATTATGTAGTGTTCAATATTATTCATGGGTTTTGATTATCCACTGAGGCCCTAATGGCACAGATAAAAAAAGTCCCTTTTTTAAAATAGAATATATTTTCAGAAGGCAGACTATAAGAGGACACTATGATGGAGTTAAACAATTATCTTGTCATCGATGATAATTTGATTTGCTTGCTGTCCTCTTAAAATAATTTATTTTCGCTTTTCACTAAATATATATAACATAGCAGGAGAAACATACAAAAAAAAAAAGAAAGGAAAGTATAATGTAAAGAAATGAATGAAAAGAAATACTCTGTTCATATTGAATTATTTCCAAAATGGAAAGAAATTAAATTATTTTATGAAGAAAAGGGACAGGTGATTTTTGAGACTAGTACAAATAGATTACCATCTAATTTTAAAGTCTATTTACACCTACTGATGTATAAGATGGAGTGGCTAGCTGTAGGGAGCTTGAAAGTCTGAGTTCAAACCCCTTAATTATTTAAGTTCACTATAGATACTTGTATTTAAATATTGCATATTCAACCAGTATTCTAATCATCCCTCTTTTCGTATATTTAATGGACATATTAAGGTCTTACATGGGACGGGTCAGAGTGGCTTAAAGTCAACATGGATATGACAATAATATTGGCATCAACAAGGGCTTTGAGTATTACATCATCAGATTTTCAATGATATGGATGGCTGAAGAGTTGGAGGGTGGAAAAGATTGAAGCCTGCCCATTAAAGTATGAAGATTTGCTATGTTAATATAAACTGAGTACTGATTATACATATGTGTGCAAGCACGAAATACATATATATTGGAGATCATTTATTTTTTTCATATGTATGTGGTCATGTGTATTGGTTGTATAAGATGGAGTGGATACCTGTAGGAAGTTTGAAAGTCTGAGTTCAAACACCTAAATTAAATATAATGCTTAAAAAAAAGTTGATCAGTATTTTGCAGCTTTTTTAGTTATTAAAGAAGATGCAGTGATAGAAAAAATAATAGTGAATATAAATATTGAGATAATTTTGGAATACTTCCCAAATAAGCTTCCGATTAAGATAGTGGCTGGCCTTGATATTTGTCAATAAATTGGTACCTAGCTTTTTTTTTATCTGGAAGCCATTAAAAAGGAGAATTATAAAAAATCTCATCAACTGCTAAATAGCTTGGTGAGAAGTTATGACTATTTTTTTTATAAGTTATGTTTACATTAGATATTTGTATTAAATTCCATTTTTCATTTGCTTATCTTTATATTTCTTGTATTTTTGTCATTGCCTGGTTATTGATGCAGTGTCATAATCCAGAACTTTTCTAGATTAGCAGTTTTGCTGGATTGCTACTAAGTACTTCCCTCTCATAATGCTCTTGGATGTTTAGAGCACCCATATACTGCTTGAAACTTAAAATCTCAAATTTAATATAAATCACATTGGATAATTCAATAGAATATCAGCAATCCATTGTCAAGACAACACTCGGAAGAAAGCTCTGAGATGGTATTTTAGTAAACAGATTGTTGATATTCTTTTGGTTAAATTGGTTGGAGTATTGAGATTTATACATGATAACCAATTAGTTGTTAGCTTTTATGATTTATTGTATCAAATATATACATTTTTCATATCCGACTTGGGATTAAGGAGGTCCCAGCCTCGACTCTGGCACTTGCAGGCCTGGCACTCAAACTTTTCAAACTTCTGAGCAACAAAGCCATAAGTCTTTTTTTAATTTATATAACAATCTACTTTTTTAACAATTAGTCCCGTAACCTTTTTTCTTCATTCAAATCTGTTTTTGTTGCAAACTTGATAGCAGCTGATTTAAAGTAAATCCTTTCTTTTCTATCACTGTTTTAAAAAAGTTTTCACTAGCTATGTTAATATGTTGTTTTTAGGTTTGAATAAAGTTATTACTTAACTAATTATAACTTTTAAAATAAGAGTCCGAGCATTGTGAGAAACAGTTCTCTTAAAATTTTTGTTCAGATTGTAAAACTTGCCATTTATAGAGAACTGGATTATTGATTTTTATTCTATCTTTGATTTTGATATAATGTGGGTTGATTTTACTAGTTATGACTCTAACTTTAAAAATTTCAAATATTGGGTAGTGGTTGTATTTCTCTTTTTCTCATGATTTTTGTATTAAAGGATGTTGTTCGAATCTCCTGACAGTTCTCACATTTTTTCTCTTTGAGTCATATTTTTAAATATTGGTCGGTACTTTAACCCTACCTGAAATGTGGCCGCTAGAGGTTGCTGTTTTTACCGTGTGTAACGTGGAGAAACAGCGCCGCGTAGTGGGCTAGAATCTTGGTAGTTTCTGATAGCAGACGACACATAAGCTAGATGTGTTTACGGCAATCAGCGCCACCTAGGTTCTTGGTAGCAGACGATGTAAGCTGCCAGCTAGCTTGTGGAAGGTTCCTGTGCGTACGCATGGTGAACAGCGCCACCTAGCGGCAGATAGAAGCGTCGTCTGCTTTCGAGGCCCCTACCCTGTATATTCTGTGTGAAAACACAGAAACAGCGCCTCTAGCGGCCACATAGCAGGTAGGGTTAAAGTACCTATTGGTCTTGCTAGGAGAATTGTTTTATTTTATAATTTAAAATAAGGTATGTATACAATAGTCACCTTTTAATTTAATTAAACTGATTTCCAAGCAGTGTATAGCATTAGAACCATGTCCCAAGTCTCATTGATATTGAAGTTGTGTTTATGTTTTTTGGATTTAGTATATAAAATTGTATCTAATTAGTTAAACAAATAGGATCATTTTAAAGCAGCTCTATTTTTTTTTTAATCAATGCTTATTTTAATTAAACTCTGGTTTATTATTTTATTTGATGGCCCAATTATTTTTCCAACCTCATTGGAGCGACATATTTAAAATGTATAAGAAATAATTACTTTATCAACACAATTTGCATATATCAAATATCATTAAGAGTATCTTTTTTTGAAACAAGGCCCACCTCTATAATTGGATTTGTAAACTAAGAAATTACGTGTAGCTTATTTGCATTAATGTTTTAATTCCAATTGGTATAAGTCGTCAACATAATTAATTCCCATTTTGCCAGACAATATCTCATTTGCATGAATGTTATCCATATATAGACTATTCAGACTGAACTGGTTCTTTTGTGTCCTTTTAAATTTTATGACATTGAAATACCAGGCAGATGTTTTTGAATCACCACAATTTATATTAATAAATACAGTAGTGGTTCTTAGCTATTCACAAGTATATGAGATATTTGTTAATCTTGGTTGCAAGTTATTTATGATTGTAAACATCAGAATTTCTTTTCACATTACAGTTAAAATTATTTTTTGTCCATAAGTGATATACATAATCTCTTCTTTCTCCCTCGTTATGACATCATTATTCATTTGCTGCCAGAATAATATAAATCAGTGTGAACTCGACCCAGTATCCAATTAATGTACTAAGAATTTTTTTCTATATAAATTTTTTTTTATTAACTGTATTAGTATCCAACGTAATTTTTAACTTTTCTTAAAGCAATGTAATTCAATAATAAACACATACAATGTGTATACTAAGAAAGTCTTGTCTATTGGTTTTTAAAAAATAAGAATGTGCTTATCAGTGACAACAATTCCATCAATAGACGCGGCACGTGCTTTTCTATCTCGAAAAAATGGACAAACTAATTTACATTTGCATATTTTATTAGTTAACAATACTACATAAATGATTTATAACTTATGTTGCCATGAATATGAGGGAAAACCTCGAAAGCGCTCGGCCCATTTAAATGTTTTTGATTTTTGCAGCTTCTTCGTCAGCGGGTAAATCGCTTTTATATGCTCTTAATTAACATAGTATGCTAAGCATGTTTTGAACTAACTGGTAGTCATAATCATAGCAGCAACAGTCCAAGAGAATTACATGATTTATAAAGTGGTGCTTTACAGTACATTTGATTTCAATATCAATAATTCTGCGCTAACACGCTTAGACAATGCCTCAAGGTGTATACCAATTCCAATGCCCTCAGGCTGGGTGCAGGGCCTCGTATTATGGGGAAACAAAAACAACCATTACAAATAGAGCATCACAACACATGCACATGTATAAAAGGGCACAGAACAATAAAGAGACCACATCAACATTCTTGGAGCATGAAAAGACTACTGGGCACAGATTCGAACCCACCAACACCACAATAGTATGTAGAGAGAAAAATGACCATAGGTGTAAAATAAAAGAAGCCTACTTCATAAATAATGACACTCATGCAATAAACAGAAAAGGCACTTGTTTTACCATTTCAAAAAGATGGACTAATTAATCTAAGCAAAATAAAATGCCAAGACCTGCGACGCAACTAACTAATTTGCATAAATTAGAATACGTCTCCTCATGACTATCGTCTGCATTGATTATAAAATGTAAATGAATTGATTTATATAAGCCACTTTTTTTGAAAAGTGGATGCAGGATTCTTTGTTATTGATGACATTCATATTATTGGCGATGTGCCAGGCCTCTTTGACTTGGCGTTTTGTGTCATTTCTCTCAGAGCAGACAGTGCTAGTGGATTTGGGTTCGAATATGTGACCATGCTTGGTTTCATGTTCAACGAAAATAGAATCAACTTCTGTATTGGTTTTATCTCTATTGTATTGATATCTGTATTGAACCACCCTTGCAAAGAGATTGGCTTGGGATCCTCCAAATTAAACAGTGTTGCAGTTTAAGTTAGTTCGTGTGATTTTGTGCACAATCTTTATCTGAAGGTAAATGCAGATGTCTAGGCAATCACATTATCATTGGTAATACTTCGCTCTTATTTGCAATCACTACAACACTTTATGTTAGTATATAAATAACTAGTAGTAATTTATTATTATCTATCTCTCCAATTGTTACAAGAAGCCTTTGCTCACAGTGGAACTATTTAAAGGCTGTCTTTTTTTTTTTAAAAAGAAACCTGTTTCTGAATATATTTATTTTTACCAAATAAAATCTAAAATATTCTTTTTTAATTATTTATTTATTTAGTTCAAGTTCATTATATTTATTGACTGCAAAAGTTTGCAGGTAATGTAGTATTTCATATGTATTTGTTCTTTTATACATATAGTATTATTAAAACTTCTGTTATGTTCTACAAAAAAGGTTAATTTGAGGAATGTTTATGAAGAAACTTTTCAGGATAAAGACTCACAAACTCAACATTCAGGAATAAACATCATTAAACCACCAAACATCGCATGATCACCATTTATGCTTACACAAGCTGCTTTTCCAGAGGGGAAACTCTCCATACAGTAGCACCTCTCAGTACAAGCCATCAATGGATGCAGAAAGGTTTAAAATCCTTTTCTAGTGATTTCTAGCTTGTGGCTTTCATCAGTGAGTAAAAGGTGGTTACTGGAGGGTTGCATTAGATTCTAAGATCAAGCTGCAGCGCTCTCCAATCCAAGGCACCTCCCTGATGAGAGCCACAAGTTAGAAACTAGTCTGGTGATATTGGATGAATAGGCACTAGAAGCGATTTTATGCACAATCCTTTCTTCATCCATTGGTTATTCTGACTTGTGAGTGACACTATTGTATGGAGAGTTTTGCCTCTATGAACAAATATCATCATTACAGAATGGTATATTTTCACAGTTTCCAAAGAAATTACAAAGGCACAAAACAAAATTTAAAAAGTACTATCATAGTCAATACATTTTTTAAAAAAGAAAATAAAATCTCTTCTCATTAGGCATTTAAGTTAATCTATTTGAAAGTTATCTAGTCCAAAGATTTCTGGTAGGAGGTGCTATTTCTACATTCCATAAAAAAAAATTCTTTAATATTTCCTTCTAAATTCCAGGAAACCATAGTTAAACTTTAAATAAAATTGACACCAAATGGCAATTCAGCCAGCTTTGTTATGACTTGGTAATTGGGGTTTCTGGTAGGTGACCTTAAATTTACGCTATACTCCTATCAGCGGGCAATTTTGCCTTTATCATGCTAAAGTCCTTTAAAAAATTAAATCTTAAAATTTAGAAATATATTTTGATGCTATCAATTTTTAATGAAAGTGAAGGTGATTTTATTATCTTACATTAATAAATAGTCGTGGTATCTCTCTTCAAATGTTAGAACCATATTTGATTATTACTGTTGGTCTTTTCATCATGTCTTATTCTCATAATTTTTTCTATTGACTTTTTCCAGTTCCAGTTTATTAGAGATATAAAATCATCCACAAAAAGGCTAAGCTATGAATGCAAAATGAAGAAAAATAGGAAATGTATTGAAGATGAATACTTTTGAGAAATATCATGGCTAGCAAAGAAAACAAGTGGATATTTGATCTCATTATCCCTGAACTATCAACTGAAATGTATGCAGGTTGGTTAAAATTCTCTTCTTTTGATCCTGCATTGCAAAATTCATTTAAAATTTTTTATAAATGCTTGTATAGATGGATTAATAAAAAAAGAAAATCAGCCATCGTCAGAATGCCGTGAGAGATCCTGAAAAACCAGATGGATGATAGATTATTTTAAAGAAATATCATTTGTATAATCATTTGAAGAAAATGTTGACTTGGTAGTATCTAGTAATGACATATCTTATGTATCCATCTGCCAAACTCCCACTTTTAATGTTTCCTACATTATTTATTGCTTTTTATTTCAAACTTTTATCAATTTTAATCAATCCTTAACACATTGATAAGCTAATTCTTACTGTCTACAAGTATTGTTATATTTGTAGTTGATTCTTTTGCCTTCTTCCTTATGCTAACGCAATTGTTACTACAGTAAGATTAGCTCAATTTATAAAAATAACTTAGTATATTACCAAATTCGCCACTTCCTTTATTTTGTTGCAATATTTTATATAAATGCAATTATCGACTACTTTGAACACTTTTAATAAAAACCTTTTATAGTATCTATATGCATACACAATCTTATGTTTCGATTGTCCTGCAGCCTTCTTCAGAGTTATGATATTTTATTAATTTTATATTTTACATTTTTATGGCATTATTTATATAGTTGTGTATTTTGTTTTATGTTGTTCATTATATCATAGCTTTGAAGAAGACTGCAAGACAGTCGAAACGTAAGATTGTGTATGCATATGGATACAATAAAAGGATTTTGCTAAAAAGTGTTCAAAGTAATGGATAATTGCATTTATAATTTAAGATATCTCTCTTAAAATGAGAAAGCATCTTTTTGAGGGCTCACCGAATACATTTCCAGTAATGTACTTTTTGGAGATTGAATAGCTTTGCTCTTCTTAATTTAGTAGAGTGGTGGAAGGGTAGATGAGCCTAAGGTCCATGGTTTGCATCCAGCTCTGTCACTTCCAGTTGATCGAACATCCCATGAACTTCTGTGAAATAAAACTATTCAATTATTTTTATATTAGGATTTTTGGCACATTAACTTTCAGGAATATATTTTAATAATTTAAGAAAAATCCACCAGGTTTCATTAATTAACTTTAATATATTTTTTATTTTGTAACACAAACTTTCACATATCAGTTTGTTCTGTTTTGAGGTTAATTCTGTTTTCCTCGGGTTTAAAGATCAATGAAATTCGTTTTGTACAAGTGTGTCTATGAAAATAACTTGCAGACTCAAAAGTGTTCTTTTTTTTAATTATCATTATTAGGAATGAAGATTAGACACAAAGAAACAAATGTTTTCACAAAGGCAAAACTCTCCTTACAGTAGCGCCACTCAGTGCAATCCAGATTAATCAATGGATGCAGGAGGGTTTGTGTATAAAACTGCAATCTAATGCATCCAGGATCCCCAAACAATAGCTTGTGGCTTTCATCAGTGAGGAGCCTTGGATCTGAGAGCACTGTTTTATGGTTTAAGAAACAAATCTGATTAAGTGGACCAAGAAGAGTTTAGTGTTCATATTAAAAGTGTATGGTGGTAATGAGCGTTGACTTTCTAAGCCAAAGATTTCCTTTTTGATTTTATTTGAAGAATAAATAATTAATGCAAATCTACATGAGAAAATATAGATTCATCGATATTTTTTATAAGAGGAATATCTTTTTCCTATAATATACCAAACTTGTTTATAAAAAAACAAAATGTATACTTTATAAAATATCATACGTGTGTGTTTGTTTTGTACCATAAATTAGTCTATAGTTTTGTTATAAAGGTGCATTTTTTTTATTCTGTTTTTTTTTTTTTTTTAATTTTATTTATAATAGGGCAAATATTTATATTGGGCCAGATTATTTGGGGCATCTTCTCAATGCCCTATTAAAGCTGACAAACTGGCCTCCTATGATGGACTTAATTCATCCTTCCTTTTCAAGGATTCCATATTGGAAAAGAATATCATCTTGAAAGATGGTTTGATGAACAACATTAAAGAAGTAGGCACGTTGACGGGTAAGCAATTTTAATTGGTACATTTGTATAATTTAAATTTACAACTTTTACAAAACTGTTTGGATATTATTTAATAATCTATTTTGATATATCTATTAAATTAAAATATTTTATATAAAATGTGTTAAGTAGAATACGGTTTTACTTTTAAGGAAAAAGAATCCATATCATAAATATCAAAGCATGTTTCAATGTCTAAAATAAATTTCTTAAAAAATTTGAATTTACAAATAAGCAGTGACTTATATCTTTTTATTATTTTATAGTATTCTCTATAAGAAAATAAATAGGTATTGACAGTAATAGTTCTGACTTATTGTAATTTTGCTATAAGGAATACCCATATGCACAGAGAGGCTAAACCAGATGTGGCCAACAGTTTTTGCCCACGAGCCAGATTAGAAAGAAAACTTTTTTCACGGGTCGGACGAAATATTAAAATTAAAAAATGTTAAATACAAAAACGACTCGTATAAGTAAACAAAATTTTATTAGTAATTTGTTTATAAATAAATGTAAGTAATTTAGTACAACAAATTAACAAAAAACTAATGTGACGTGTTGAGGCGCTTTGCATCGCCTATTATTTTTTTAATATCTGGCTCTATACTTGTAGTAGCTATTCTTAACACAGACTCTAAATGTAAATCATTCAATTTTGATCTTGTTGTACTTTTATTTAGATTCATTAAAGAAAAAGTTGGTTTACAAATATAGGTTGAGCTGAAGATTACTAAATATTCCTTGGCAAGTTTTTTAAATTTCCATATTGTCCATCATTCAATTGCTTATAAAAATTGCACAAATTTTCTTTCTCTTCTCGATATTTCTCATGTAATAATTCATCACATTGTAAATTAATTATTTGTAATTGTATATCAATGGGAACTCATCTTCATGTACAGAAAATGGATTTCGGATAGTAGATAAAATTTTATCAATTTTTTTGAAGCAATCGAGTCGCTGCTTGAAATCTGTCACCAGAGCAAGGATATTGTTATTAAATTCTTGAACCTTTTCTCTTGAAATATTTAATTATATGGTCTCTAATGTTGGAAAATCATCAAATTGGCATTCAGCCAGATTTCTAGAAAAAAAACTAAGCTTCATTTGAAAAGATTTTAACCTTTGTATTAAATCATGAGCATATAAATTTTTTTCCTGTAAACATACGTTAAATTCGTTGAAATGTGTGAGAATATCCAAAGAAAATGCTAAATCACAAATCCAATTTGGTTCTGATAATTCAGGAAAATCCTCATTTCTTTAACGTCTTAAAACTTTTCCAAGCTTAACCAACAGATTTTATTGTGATATAGTACATCTACATAACTGGTATTTAGATCTTCAAGGAGTTCGATAAATTGCCCGTGTTTTAATCCTTTTGATCGAAGGAAATTCACTAATTTCACAACTACGTTTGTAACATGATTGGTTTTTAAAATATTTTTGCATAATGCGTGTTGATGAATAATGCAGTGTATGGGTATAATTTTATGATTTGGATCAATTTCAGAAATTTTGTCTTCAATTTGTCTTATGAGACCAGTATTTTTTCCAATCATATTTGGTAATCCATCTGTTGTTACATTCACCAATTTTTTCCAGTCAATATTGTATTTAAAAAAAAACATTTTTCAACCTCTCAGAAAAGATCTCCCTTTGTTGTGTCTTTCATAGGAACAATTGACAAAAGTTCTTCCGAAATTTAAAAATCTTCAGTGATAACTCTGATAAAAATTAATAACTGAGCAGTATCCTTTACATCACAACTTTCCTCTAGAGCTATTGCATAAAAATGGGCCAATTCTAAATTATTCAGTAACTGAGCATTTAAATTACCATTCATATCTTCTATTCTTCAGGCAATAGTTTGCCAAGACAGGCTTATATTTTCAATTTTATGTTTAGCTTCTGGACAGATTATATCACAAACATCCAACATGCACTTTTTTACAAATTCTTCTTCGGCAAAAGGTTTCCACATTGAGCAATCTATTTTGCTATTAGAAAACTTGCTTCAGTAGCAGATTCGTGTAATTGATTGTGCTGTATAAATACATTTTGCTGCCGGGTCAATTTTACTACGAGATCTGCGGCTTGTTTTTTTCGGCTTTCTTCATTTAAATTTTGTGTGTAATTTCCGTGTTTCATTTCAAAATGTCTTCTCAAGTTGTATTCTTTTAAAACAGCAACACTTGAATTGCAAATAAGACAAACCGCCTTATTATTATATATAGTAAAAAAATATTTCCACTTCCATTCATCATTAAATATATGGCATTCAAGATCAATTTTTCGTTTTCTAGAAGTCATCCCTAGAGTGAAAATTTTTTTAATATACAATAATATCTTAATAAAAATATAATTACATACTGTATAAATATCCAAACTGCATTGCAATCAATCAGAACAATATTTAATTAATAGAATAAGCTTGAAGGGATTATGTCGCAAATAAAACAATTACTTCATTTTACAAACAGCCTAGACATGTTTTCAGTTATCAACTGCAGCTATTATCTATGCTACAGTGCCACTTGATTCAGCACACTTGACCACAAAAATAACATTGTTTGACCTTGGGTGCTCACTGGCAAACTCTGCCTACAAGAATGTGGGTTTCACATCGCCGCTAAACGTCAAACAGTTCATATCGAGTACAGACGATTACAAAAGTTGTAAATCTTTATAATGGAATTTTTTTATGGAATTTTTTTAAAAAATAAAGAAGTATCGCGAATCCATTCAACCAATTATTGGAAGTTAACCCTAGATTAGTCACATGTGGAATTCTTTTCTGTGTATCACTATTTTCTTAAATATCTCGATTTCCAGTGATCAAAGATGCTTCCACTTCTCAGTAGCTGAGATTTTAACTTTCATTATTGTACAATGGTTAGATATCGTAGTTTATGTATAACAATTTAAAAATACCACTTATTTCATTTTCCAGTGCGTCATGCGGAGAATATTAAAAATTTAATCGCGGGCCACATAAACTCAGTGCAAGCCAGAGTAATCATTAGATGTAAGAAGGTTTTTGCATAAAATCCCTATCTAGTGCCTACTCATCCAATATCCACAGACTAGTTTGTAGCTTGTGGTTTTCATCAGTAAGGAACCTTTGATCTGAGAGCACTGCACCTATATCTTAGGATCTAATGGAACCTTCCAGCAGCTGTTTTTTTACCCTATTAGCTAACTATAAAGCTTTGAGTTTTAATTGAACACATAGTGTTTTCAATTCAAGCCCATTAGCTTGTACAGTAATATAGAACTCAGTTCAGCATTCGTACTTTTTGATCTCTTTGGTTCTTTAATAACAACAGCCACCATAATCCAATTGGTCAGGAATGGTGATCATGTGATGTTTAGTAGTTGAATACCTATATGCATATATAATTTTAAGTATATTTTTACATAGGCACATATATATAATGGCAATGTATGTGTATATATCAATACTCTTGACATGTATACATAACTATTTCTAATAAATTACTATTAAAATTCTTGAAAATTTAACAATTTGTTTTTCTAAGAGATAAATACCATTTCTATGTCAATGATTGTTAAAGTATAAAGCGAAGAAAGATTTCTTGAGATAAAGAAATCCTTTTAGATAATGGCAATCTTTCTCACATCCATTACATAAATATTTCATAATTTACAGTTAATACATTGCGGTGCTAACTTTTATGATTATTTTCTGAATAATCGGCAATTTGTTTTATGTTTAAAAATACCAATTGCATATAAAAAGAGAAAACTGCAGTAATTTATACAGAAGCAAGTTAGTAATCCAGTCTTAAGTAGAAAACCTAAAATTGATACTACATTGAAATATTTTTAAATATTTCTGCTTATTTGGATAAAAATAATTGTCTTGATTTATTGGAAAGGTAGCATAGCCTTACTTTGCTTATATATTATATATTCTTAAATTTGATTTAATTTTGCCAGATACATCTGTTTTTGATGTTTCCTTATGACGTTATCTATTGTGCGCAAGAGCCATTGACTGCTCAAGAGTATATTAGATAGATATCCACTAACTGGACGGAAGCACATTATTAAACCACCAAACATCACATGATCACCATTTTTTAAGCTTGCTCATAACTGTTATTAAAACAGGCAAAACTCTCCTACAGTAGTGCCACTCAGTGCAAGCCAGAGTAATCAAAAGATGCCAGAAGGCTTGTGCATAAAATCCCTATCTAGGGCCTACTCATCCAATATCCACAGGCTAATTTATGGCTTGTGGCCTTCATCAGTGAGGAGCCTTGGATCTGAGAGCACTGCATCTAGATCTTAGGATCTAATGCAATCCTCCAGCAGCCACCTTTTATCTCTACTTAACTACATAACTATGAGAATAAAATTGAAAACAATGCTTTTAATCTAAGCTCACTAGCTTATATAGTCATATGGGTCTGAACTCAGTTATACATTTTGGTGTCTTTGGTTTTTTAATAACCATAGCTACCTCTATGTATGGGTACTGAACTGAGTTCAGACACATATGACTATATAAGCTAATGAGCTTAGATTGAAAATATTGTGTTTGAAAATAAAGTTTTGTAGTTAAGTAGAGATAACAGGTGGCTGCTAGAGGGTTGCATTAGATCTTAAGATCTAGGTGCAGTGCTCTCAGATCCAAGGCTCCTCACTGATGAAGGCCACAAATCAGAAACTAGTCTGGGGATATTGGATGAGTAGGCACTAGATATGGATATTATGCACAAGCCTTCTGGCATCTATTGATTACTCTGGCTTACACTGAGTGGCACTACTGTATTGAAAGTTTTGCATGTTTTAAGCATGTTATTGCATAGACTTGCTAATATTCTGCAGAATTCTATAGAAACCAGGCAATATCAAAATTGGGATTGTTTTTGCACAAGAGACAGCTTTTTACTCTAAATGTGTCTTTTGAATTTTTTTTTAATAAAGGGCATTTCAAGTTTAAACTTAACGTTTGGAACTGTGGGCTATGTATCCTGCCTGTTGTTTAATCATGAACTTGCTATTTGTATTTATTATTATCATCAAAAGATAATCTATGGCCTTTTTCCAACATCTGACATCTGAACCCCTTTGCTGTAAAGTGCCCTATGGAAAATTTTTAAATTTGGACATTGGTATATATCCACAAGAAATTGCAGTCTGGATTCATCAGTCACATCGGTAGTAAAATGGAAAGTAAAGACTTATTTGTTAATGCTAAAATTATAGAATCAAATAAAAGATTACGGATTGAAATAAGCTTAGGTTATAAGTTGCTCGAGATAAGTAGAAGCTGAATTCATTGACTGATTCTGTTAATTATGTGACTAAAATTTTGTGGAGTGTGGATTTTTTTTTAACTAATGAGAGAGTATAATTTATTGTATTTTGGATTATTATGTAGTCAAAATACTAGATGATAATGCTTATAAAATTAGCAAAAAACCAGGAAATAATATTTGTGTTTTGAACAACATGTGATCAAAAGTAATAAGCAACTAAAAAGGAGTTACGATTTAAATAGAAGTGACTGTGACTTGAAGGTTAGTATATGGCAAAATGTACAAATAGAGGAAAGAGTCATTGTATTAATTGACTCATTCTAAAAGCATCATGTATGCATTTTATATAAAACAAATGTTTCCACATGGAAACCAGATCTCATTTTAATGAAATCCTGGTTGAAAACAATAATTTAAGTAAAAAAAATCAAAATAGTATTTTCTTAATGGCTTCAGTTCACACATTATTTTAACTATTAGTTTCACAAGTGGAAAAAATAAATTTATTATTGCAAAATACGTTTGTCAAAGTCTTAAGAGCAATAATACTTAAATTAATACTATGGTTTATATAGAAATTTTAACAATTTATTTGCTAAGTTTGCAATTGTTTATTCTGTTCACAGTTGACTGACTGTGGGAATATTTGCAATTCATACTGGTATTATTGGGATGAGAATAATTCATGCTATTACTTTCCTGAGATTGAAGGCGTGATCATTTTGTATATACTTGTAAATTCAATGAATGCTGTCAACACTTAGACAATGCCAATATCAATAATAATTAGCAATCTCAGTCTTTTGTCAAGGCAATCTTCTTTTAACAATATAGGTGGAAATCCATCTTTATTTATGGTCTAATATGTT
This sequence comes from Epiperipatus broadwayi, assembly GCA_028023455.1. NCBI lineage: Eukaryota > Metazoa > Onychophora > Udeonychophora > Euonychophora > Peripatidae > Epiperipatus > Epiperipatus broadwayi. Next base: position 408,370 of record JAQFVV010006326.1, read on the forward strand.
TATATAAATACTAAAGATTGCAACTAGTCACAAAGAATGAAATTATTGACACAAAAGGTTAAAATAAACCTCATTAAACAAGTAAATATAACCTTATCCTAAATGCAGACTAACAAATAGTCCATTATAACATTCAAACTGCATTCCAAAATAATAAGACTAATAATGCTCAAGGCTAGATATGTTTATAAATGTAAATCCATTGAAAGCAGTTAATACTTAGACAATATCAATAACAATTAGCAATCTCAACCTGTTTCCAAGGCAATCTTCTTTTAACAATAAAGGTGTAAATCCACCTTTATTTATGATCTAATATATTTATATAGATACTAAGGATTGCAACTTGACTACAGAATGAAATTATTAATTTAAAGAAGTTGAAATAAACCTCATTTTGCAGATAAATATAACCTGTTCTGTATGCAGTCTAACAAATAGTCAATTATAACATTCACACTGCATTCCCACAATATATTACTTAAATATTAAAGCTAATAATACTACTCAAGGCTAGTTAGGCATTAATTGTAAATTCATTTAAAGCAGTCAACATTTAAACAATATCATCAACAATCCCAATCTGTTGGTGTGATTTAGTCTTAATATAGGCCATTTTGTACTGATTAAATGGGCATTTTTGAATGACTTTATAATATCGATTATTGAGATTTTTATTTTCCATAGTTAGACTGATTCTGTTGGGATTTTTGGGAAACTTTACCTGTGATATGAATTTTATCTGATGTATTGTTGAAGTTAAGTACACGTATGCTTTCACTTTATCTAATAGGTGTTTTTAGTAGCATAAGGGATTGTCATCAACTTGTTAACTGAGGCCTAAGCAGCTATTCACATTGAGTCATGTGTTTTATTTAAGATAAAGTAGTCATTATATTAAAGATTTTATTTAAAAATATTATAGATGCAAATATTTTAGAGCTAACAAGGATTTATACAACTATATTATAATTGATATTGATAGTTATAAATTATTGTTGTGGACATCTTGGTTTGCCTATTTATGAATTGTTAAACCTCTGGAAAGTTATTGTTGACTCTATAAAGAATTTATTGTTTAACACTATGAATTGTAATGTATAGCTCAGCATCAAGCCAAGAATGAGATGGTCAATATTAAGTCCAAATTATTTCAGGTTAAAAATAATAAATGCAACAGGAAGTTCATTTATCTTCTTAATAAGTAATATGATCTACTATATAACATATTAGTTAAAATTGCAAATATAAGGAGATTGATAGGATTTTCTCCTTTATTTTTTTTTTGCATTCATATATATGAAAAAAAAAATTATCATCTCATATACATACACTTTAATGCAATCTTCACTTCTCTCTCTACAACTATAACTGAATATATTCAGTTACAGTTGTAGAGAGAGTAGTGAAATTTATAGAGAGCTCTGATGAAGACTGCAGGATAGTCGAAACTGTAAGCAAAATAAAGAAAGAATTATATAAAAAAAGATTGCATTAAAGTGTATATGAGGAGCTGATAAAAAAAATTATATAGCATCGATACTGAAATTATACTGAAATTAAAACATCATGTATTGGTTATTTGAAAAGCATTCTTAATGAAATAGGCAGTGGAATATTTTGGTTACATACTGATTAGATTATATTAGCTTTTTTTTAAAGTTAGGTTATCTTGCAAAATATTAAAGAATGTTTAAACTTAAATAAATAAATCATGGAAAAGAATTGTTTCAATTAAATGTAGTTTAAATAAACATAGACACATCTATATATTAATTAATGGAACTGAGCTTATAAATCATCTTATATGGAACTGAATTCCTAAAACATTAAATTAATTGTATAGATCTAAAACCACACAGCTATGGAAATAAATTCCTAAGATTAATTAATATTATAGACCTTAAAAACTTGCCGTATATGGAAATAAATTCCTAAGGGTGTAATTAATTATACAATTAAAAAGTTAAGAGGAATTTTGTTGTAAGATAACAAACTCTAAATAATATGTAAATTAATTAAGTGAACTGATTAATTAAAGCCAAAGGATTTACTCCAGAAAAGCTAAGAGAAAGAAAAGAAGAGATGGATATGAAAGGCTAGCGAAAAAGGACTTGGCTTTTTCTGTGGTTGCTGTTACCATCATTGTGTCCATGAGTTGGAGAACAGTAAAGATCATCATTAGAGGACTTCATTTCCAGGATCTTGTTTCCTGTAGGTCACTAAGCCGACTAGTGCTTTTAACAGATTGTCTCAGTCTTATTATTATCTTGGAACGCCTCAAGGGACTTGTCGAGGGTTGTGTGATAAAGTTTATAGATATTAGTGAAGATAAAAGTGAATAATTGCTTATTTTGGAGCTAAATTTTGTAAACATTATTTGCTATTCAATAATTAACCAGTGAATTGAGCTCACTTAAATGCAGCTTTATATTTGTGTTAAAGATCAGTATAATAACTTTTTTTCCTAATTTGTTAATAAATTATTATTGCCAAATATTATACTGTTGAGTTTTATTGTATATCTGTTTTCTGGTCACCCAGTCAAAGTTTCTCCACACAGCATATCTGATGCAGAATTTGGGAAATCATATATCTTATTAAATTTTTAAAATAATAGAATTTTAAACTTAAAAAAAAAACATATCTATGTATCGACTTTGAGCAGTAAACATATGGACATTTGTGTTATTGGATTATGTATTCATGCGCAATCCTAAAATCAGCTTTGCCATTAATTTCCAAATGATTTTTTTTTTTTTTTTAAATTAAGAAACATGTTTTTCTTTTTTTATAGTTAATAAGCAATGTACTAAACACCTTGTACACAAACTATCTTTATAAATTTTGATCCAAAATAGAAATTCTAAGTTGTAGAAATATAGGGCAGTCTTCATCTTAAAGAAAAATAATGTGTTGCATGATTTTCTTTATTAAAACAAAATTTAATGTGGAGATTCAGTGGAAATACATTAGAGCAGAACACAAACCATCAACTGCAACATATGAGAAATTTATGAACAGTCATAAATAAGGACATAAGAAAGAGTAGATACATTTGATGATATCAAGCACATAAGATAGATTTTCTGCGCAGTACATGTAAGTTGGCATAAATTGAAATATGTGAGTTGTTGTTAATTCATACTTCAGTAAATAAAATCTTGCACATACGTTAGGAATTGCATTTTTACAAGCTGCAGTCTCACAAAATCCTCACAAGATGATGGAGTTGTACTTACTAGTTTACACATTAAACTGCTGTCCTTATTTTTTGCAACAATTTTTTTTTTGTCTGGAATTAAACCAATCACTTCAACATTGGAATTAGTTAAAAAAAAGCATTAAAAAAAAAAAAGAAGAAAATTTGAGAATCATAAAACGTTATTTACCCATTCTGTATAAATTTATCCAATTGGTTAGTGTAAATCTTCACATAAATTTGTTATTTATAATTAAAACTGTAAAGATAATTCATTGTACATATATAATGATAATTGCAAGGAAATCAAGTCATATATCACATGACTTGCTAACGAAAGCCAGAGCTAGAAACCGGTCTGAGAATAGGGATATTCTGAGAAGCTTATTAAGAACTATTGGCAAGCTCATTATGTAACATATAATAATGATAATTGAAAAGTAATGATTACATTAATTTCTAACAAGTGCTTTTAAGGAAAAAAAGGATTTTTTTCAATATAAATTTATTATTAAAAATAATATTTTTCTTTTTTCTTAAATAGTCTTAAAATAATTTGGTTGCTACTTTTTTTAAAATCTCATTCATTAAATTGTTCATAATCCTGAAAATAAAATCAAGAATGGTGCCTAAGTGCATTTTCAAGTTAAAGTTGATGTTTACAATTTTATTTAATCTGTATTTAATTTTTCTTTTTATAATATATAGGCTTTAAGCAAGTAAATAAATATACGGCTCAATACAGAAATTACTCCAATTAGAAGGAATGGTTTAATTGAGGTAAAAATCATCAGATAGTACATTAGCTTGTAACTAACATTTAATTTCTAAAGTCGATAGAATCACATTATAGCAATCAGAATCATATGACCATTGTGAAGTTTACTGCAGCTCAACACTCCTAGTGGCACGATGTCCTTGAATTTGTAATAAGTATATTTTGGTGGTTTCATAATTTTATTGTGATTGGGCATTAAAAGAGATGTTGTCAGGTATCAGTAAATTCTTATATATGCTAAATTTATGAGAATGTAAGATTGAATTGTTCAATGAAGACTATTACAAATCTTGTTAGTAAATGCTTGCGATAGGATTATACCTAGAAATTGTCTTAAAACCACTTTATTCGCTTATCATTGTGCTACCTTTATGCTAGTAATGTGGATGACAGTCATAATGCATGGCATGTGATGTATGGATGTCAGTTACATGGTGAACTCTTTATATATAACAGCTTAATAATCCTCCTCATTCAATGACTGTTAACACCTAGACAAAATTTGAATTGTTCATGAACATGATTAATGTCATTCCTATTACCACAGGTGCAGTAATTACTGATCTCGAAGATGATATTTGTTGTGATTACTTATCATTTTGAGATGCAATCTGCATTTTCTGTGTTAAAATGATAGATGCTAATAAACTTAGTAAAATAAAATTATAGAGTTTGGAAAAATGAACTATTAATTTTATCAAAATTTTCATGGATTATTATTTTGATTTTTTTAAACATATATATGTATTCTGTATACATGTGATGTGATGGGATGCACTGTGGTTTCTCCTTTTTCAGAGCAGGAATCTCTCAGCCACTATGCCCAGATAAACCTGTTAACCACCTTACCATTCCCCACCCTAGTTTTTTCCATATTTTTTTCTATCCTGTTCCATCTTCATTTTCACAACATAATCTTTATCAACTCTATGGTCTTTATATCAAACTTTCTCTTTCCCCAAACCCAGCATAAAAACCAATAACCTACTTTCTGTATAATCACTTTGCTTATATTTATTCTTCCACAACTTAATTATTTATACCCTTTCTTCTTGTAGGCATCTACATTCAATTAACAGATGCTAATATTTTCTATGCCTTCCTTATACAACTTTCAGACCAAGTCACCCACATTTTTCCATTTATGTGAATATACCTAGTTTCTAAAGATCCTGTTTGAGCTTTCAACAGTAAACTACTTTGTCCTTGCTATTATCATAAATTAACTTGTACCCAATATTCTATTTACTTCTATATATATTTAAACTCTTTTACTCTCCATACTAGTTCTCCCTCTCTCTAACTCCCTATTCTTTTTTAATGCATCTATTCTTTTATCCTGTTTCTTGCCACTATAACACTCAACAATTCTTCTAACACAACCATCCCACCTTTTGTATAAGTATATGGACATAAATTTCTTTATCCAAATCTGCATATCTTTCTCACCCATCTTCTTGCCTGTCCTTTACTCATAACCCAATTAAGTACTATTTTGGCTATTCTCATATTATCCATAAAATTGCAATCTACTAAATATTTTCATTTTGCAAAGTTGGCCATCCCACCTCTTTTCGAATTGCCTTCTTTGCCATCCATACATCTGCATCTAGTGCATGTCTTTCTATTTCTCTTTGTACTTTTTCTAAGTTATCTCAATACCTCTTTAGTGACATATAATGCATCATTACCACATGTTAATCCTGCTGTTGCCACTTGCTTCCCTACAATTTTAACTACATCATCATTATTATATGAAAACACTATTAATTTCTTTATCAATCCCTTTCTTTGCTTCATTTATCAATTTTTCCTCCCATTCATCCAAACATTTTTTCTGATTACTTAAGACAATTCCCAAATATTTATACCTATTCACCACACTTAATTTTATATCCCCCAATAAAAATTCTTTCTCTTCTCTTTCCCCGGTATTAATCATCATTACTTTTAATTTTTTTCATTAAATGTAATCCCCATCTCTTTACCCACCCTTGCGCATGTCTTCAGCATAACTTGCTTATCTTCCCTACTTTTTGTGTACCAGAAGACATCTTCTGCAAATAAAAGATCCTATAATGTATATATTCCCTTGCCACCTATTACTGGTATCTCTATCCCTCTTCCTAATCTTTCCATTGTTCTCTCCATTTCTCTCAAATATAACCAAAAAACAAAATAGGTGACATAGGGTGTCATTGCCTTAGTCCCACCTCATTTTAAATTTTAACTGATTATATATTCCCTAATTGATAGGTATAGTAATTATTTTCATACAATCTCTTAATAAGATTTACTAAAGCTCCATCCATTCCCAAATTTACTAAACTTATCCATAATCTATTTCTATTTACTCTATCATGTGCCTTCTCTATATCTATAAAAACCATTTATAGTTATCTACCTGTATTTTATAAAAACCAAGAACTTACTTTCTGTCCAATCCTTGTTTATATTTAATCTCCTTAAACTTCATTATTTGTACCCTTTCTGCTTGCAGGCATACAGTAGCGCCCTCTGAATCCGAACTATATTATGAATTTTTGCAATTTTCAATTAATCTTAGAGAAGCTGTTGAACAGGTTTTATTATTGCTTTTAGTAGTAATATGTTGTTGGTTTTTTATTTCATTATTTTTCTTCTGTCAAGTAATTTTTTTATAGTTTTGTTATTAATATTAAATAGTATTTGTTAAAAGTTGCTTCTATTTTATTTTAAAGATTTAGTAATAGTGATTACTAAAGGTTACTAAATATATATATATATTTTATTTTATTTCCTACTTTTGTATTTTATTTTATTCCTCATATATGTTTTCTTTTTTGATATTTTTTTTTGTTTAAATTATGTAAGTTCATTAATATAAATCATTAAGTAATAATTCTATTTCTAGTAAATCTTTCCAATCAGATACTGTATTTATTTTGAGGCCTATTATTATTTTTATACAAATTATGTGAGTGTATAATCAGCTAATTTTCGGGGGGGGGGGATTTGTTTCATCATTATTTATATATTATTTTTTTATAAATTTAAATATGATATTATTTTTATTTTCTTCTTTAAAAAAACATTTACTATATACCTATAAATACGTTGATGATGACATTTATTAAAACTTTGCAATTCTTCAGTTTTAATTTTTAATTCTTAATTTTTTTGAAGATCTTTTGATATAGAGTTTAATGTGATAATCTCTCATGCTAAGTTCAGAATCATAAGAACTTTTTTTAAGTAATTGACAAATTTTTAAATAAATTCAGGATTTTTTGAAGTAAGTGGCTTAACCGTTTGATATTGGTAAACGAATGTATTAAGCATTGTTAGTGGAGGCACAATTTGCTTTTAGCATGCAGCAACAGATGTTTTTTTATATTAATGGCTAAGCAGAACACAAATTGATGTTATTTAATATCATCTGCAAAGATTTCAGAAGCCATAAAATGCATTATTGTTTGAATTTTGATATGTTTTCATCAATGTGCCATATTCACCTTATTTTTTTAGCTTGATTTTAAATTCATATAGCCATTTCTTCACTTTATATGATGATTTTCTTGTTTACATGATCACCATTGCATATGCTTACACATGCTGTTAACAAGAGTACCAAACTCTTCACCAAGTGCAAGCTTTTGTAATCAAAATGTATAGATACTGAACTGAGTTCAGATCCATATGACTATACAAGTGAATGATCTTGGGTTGGAAACATTATGGTGTTTTCATCTTGGGCTCCTAGCTTTATAGTTAACAAAATATGTAAAAAAAAATAGCTGCCGGAGGGTTACACTAGATCAGGGATGCCCAACCTTTAACTTGACGCGAGCCAGTTGAGAATTTAAAAAAATTTGGGGAGCCACAATTATATATTGCATTTTTCATATTACATTTATAAACATAATTCACAAACTAAAAAAAAACTGGTGTAATATGTTAAAAAGAATAAAAATGTAAATACATTTTTTTTATTTATTAAAAATTTGGTAACATACATATAAATTACAATTACAGGAAAAATATATTTTAATTATTTTATTTAATGTGAAACCTGACACTGCATATCGTTATCATTTGTATTGTAAAAATGTTTATTTTTTAGTGTGTGCATGTCGCGTCAAGGAACATAAAATATTTTATCAATTTTTCTTGAATAGTGCAATGCGAGCCACATTAAACGGTTGTGTGAGCCACATGTGACTCGCGAGCTACGGGTTGGGCATCCCTGCACTAGATCCTAAGATCTAGGTACAGTGCTCTCAAATCCAAGACTCCTCACTGATGAAAGCCACAGTCTAGAAACTAGTCTGGGGATGTTGGATGAGTAGGCTCTAGATAGAGATTTTGTGCACAAATCTTCCTGCGTCCACTGATTCCAAAGGCTTGCACTTGGTGGCACTACTGTATAGAGAGTTTGGTACTCTCATTATGATTTGCTTGTTTTTGTATATATCAAAAATGATTAGTATGTATCTTAAATTTGTAAAGTATTACTCTTTTTTGGGGGTTAATAAATATCAACATTAAATGCTGTAAACATTGAGATAACAAGGTAAGCATGAGTCTTTATATGTAAAGTGTATGATGTTATTTCATTAGTGGTAAAGACGATATATCTTTGTACTCATGTTTTTGGATTACGACAGCATGTTGATCTTCATTTGATCAACCCAAAGTATCTTTGGCTATACCTTTAAATTAAAAATGCTAGATATCCATTTTGTCAATAATTTTGATTGATCTGAAAAAAAAAAAAATCCATTTTTTTTTTTTTTTGGAGAAATCTTTACCTGGAAAATTTCAAACTCCAAGACTTGAATGCCAGGATATATGTCATAACAATTAAATGAATTAATTATTTTACCGTGAAATTTTTTATAATTACCCTAATAAATAATCGTTATCTGTATATATAAAAGAAGTTTTTAATTCCGCTCTTTATGTAACAGCTTATTATTTAGACTCATCTACTATCTTTTGTATGGACGGTTCAGTAGTTTTCATTGTTACTATCATATAGCAAAGTATAGATTACCTGCCATGTAAATTAGGTGATAATTATTTGATTCAATCCAACTTTTAAAAAGCTTAGATTTAAAGAAGTTCGGGGTGATAGTTAATTTGAAATGTTTTGGAATTTTTTTCATGTGAATAAAAGCTCTGCTATCATGACATTCAATAATGTGCTGATATTCTAAATAGACCAGATTGCTGATAAACATGGAACAAATGTGAAGCTTCGATCCATATGGATTTTTTTTTTTAAATACTTTTGTTTAAAGCAGTGCACATTAAATTAATCCTCTGCTAACCACTTTCCTCTAGTCTTTAATTTGACTTGTTTTTAAATTTCTGGAAGGGATGAAATAATTAATAACTAAATCTTAATTACAGAACTATCAAACAGTGGTGAGATCCAGTTAAAACTTTAGTGCTGTAATAATGTCATGTTCACCTAATAAAATCCTAAAATTGCATTCACATTTTTCATCGGTGAAAGTCTCACACCTGCACGCAAACCATGATGTCTAGTTCTTTATAGCTTCTTGTAGCTAAGGGATTGTCAAAAGTTAAGATTGATATAGCTGACGTTAGGGAAATTTATCTTTGAGAGAAAAAAATTGAGTTGAACATATAGATGGCTATAAGTTTTTTTAGAAAAGCAAATCATGGTTAAAATTATTTTTGGAATTTTTAAATATATTAGGAAAAAGTGATATTAAAAATTGTTTTTCATGCAATGGCAATTTTGTGTATTTTACCAGTAATTCTGCTTCAGCATTCGATTTAGAAAGTTCTTATTGGTTAGTGTTACAATATCAGTTCCACTAGAAAGATTACTATTTTTTTTTAAAAAGGTGTTAAGAAAAGTAACTTTGATTTAAAATTGTTGATTATTATTGAATGTTTTGCCAATTTAGATTGACTATGATAAATATTTTGCTTAGATGGGAAAATCAATTGGGATGCATTTAACATCAAAACAATGATGTCATGTGAATTGTATTGAAATGAGGAATCCAGAATGTGAAGTAAATATATTATGCGACTTCTCATAGTCAATGTTCCCAAAAGTTTCTTTAAATACAGAAAATCAAAGAATAATAAAATGTAAGAAAAAAATAATAATTTAAAATTAAATAATCTTATTTTGTTAAAAGCTTACTATGTCTTCTTCTTTGTTTTTATACTACTGTTTATTTTACAATTTAAAGATACACCAACATATACAATTTGTTTCTTCTAAATAGGTCTTTTTTTTTTTCATGCGTCAAAGCATCAGCCAGGAAGTGAACCTGCGACAACTGCTTGTAAGGCAGCTGCGCTGACCACTCGACCACCAACACTTGACAAATAGTTTTTATATAAAATAGCGTTTGAAGCAATTGTCTTTATGCGATAGTAATTTTCATTGAAGAAAATACACCTTTTGTGGAAGCCAATGTATAAGATAATGCCATTAAATTATCATTAATTTTCATAATAGAGGAAGGCTAAACTGATTACTATCTCTCACTTAAGAAATATTATACCACTGGTTTTCAGGATTTATGAAATTTTTGTAGGGTTAATTCCCTTTTTATCTTGTTAATATTTTTGTTTCTTTGTCCTGTATAATATTAGGAAATTTTATTGTTTATGAAATAGTTTTAGATGGTGGAACTTGCCTTGAGAAATGCTTTTAGGATCACTTATGTTTAGTAATTCAAAAACAGCAAGCATATTGGAGAATAAAAATTTGTTCAATATTTCCTTGGTTAATGGAACAAAAGTTCAGAGTTTTTAATTTTTATTTTGGAAATATTGCAAAACTGTTGTCAAAAAATTGATCTAAAATTAATTTTTATAGGTTTATGTAAACGGTGAAAATTATTTTAATGAAAAAGTACACACAACAAATTTTGGTAGTACACAGTACAGACGTACAAGAGAATAGAAAATCTTTATGAAGTCTTATAACTTTAGCCTTAGTATTGCATTGCCAAATCCATATAATATTAGTATTATCTATGTTCTTTATTACTTTTTACAATGCTTCTTTACAAACCACTATGGCAGTTTCAATTGCCCAGCAATCTTCTTAGGAACTTCTTATATTTCCAAATCATCTATGTTCTTTATTATTTTTTACAATGCTTTCTACAATCCACGACCATTTCGATTGTTCCAGTAATCTTTTTCAGAAATTTCTACTAGATTTGAGAATATAAGTAGCAGTTCTGAAGAAGATTTCTGGGGCAATTGAAACCATCGTGGGGTGTAAAAATTAATAAAGAACATAAATGATTTAAGATTTGAGAATACAAGTAGAAGTTCTGAAGAAGATTGCTGGGGCAATTGAAACATATAAATGAGAATAGAAAGTAGTAAATTTGAAATTTATGCTAACAATTTTGACAACATTGCTTTCAGGTATAGTCTGTTAATTAGATCTTATATTATTATGCTCCAAGATTAAAACGACGACTGCATTAAAATGAGGTCCTTTTCCAAACATTAGTCGGAAATTTGTTGTTTGTTATTCTGAAGCAATTAATATTTTGTGCTAATTTTTGACAACTATTAAACACTGAAATTGCCAATTTTAATTTTGATGTGTTAACGAGACATGAAATTCTCTTAAATATATATTATAGACTCAAGTCTGATTTAGGGATGGTCATTGAGAATTGGTGTATATACAAATACGCTCTAAACTTAAGTGATTCACTTAAGTTTTTTTAAACTCTTACTGGTGGATGAGTGCGCGGAGATTTATAATACTTAAGAAATATCACATGATCACCATCTCTTATACTAGAACATAATTGTTTATAAACAAGGCAAAACTCTCCATACAGTAGTGCCACCCTGTGCCAACCAGAGTAATCAATAGATGCCAGAAACTAGTCTGGGGATATTGGATGAGTAGACATTAGATAGGGATTTTATGCACAAGCCTTCTGGCATCCATTGATTACTCTGGTTGACACAGGGTGGCGCATTAGTGGAGTTTGGCTTCCATTTTAATAATATTATAGATATGAATAAGTTTGTTTTTGATATTGAAAATATGAAGAATTACTTTTTTTTTTTAACGAAGAAGTATAATTAATTTTTGATTGTAATTGTTTTACTAAAGCTTTGTGTAAAAAAAAAAAAGTGATATTCTTTGCATATGAAGCTTCATAAACAATATAGGGATTTATAAGCAATAAAATACAACAATTAACAAGAAGACAATTATTGATGAATAAAACTACAAAGGAGATGCAATTGTTTGGTGATTATAATTATTAGATCTTTTTTTTTTTTTTTTTGATATAACATATGGACCTGAAAACAAGATCATAGTCCTATTAAATTGGTGAACGGAATTTTTTTTAAAAAAAAAATGTTAATAACAATCAAACTAAGACAGGAATTATTTTGCTAATACGTTTTAAAATAATGCATAATACAAAATTTTTATTTCTTAATCAGTTTTTTTTTAATCATTAGTTTTTATTAAATTCAGTTATATAAATAAATATTTTATTATTGTCACAAGTTTTATTTTCATATAACCATTGTCAAGGTAATAAACCACTAAACATCACATGATCACCATTTTTTATGCTTGCTCAAGCTGTTAAAACAGGCAAAACTCTCTATACAGTAGTGCCACTCAGTGCAAACCAGAGTAATCAATGGATGCAAGAAGGTTTGTGCATAAAATGCCAATCCTGCCTAATAGGATAATGGTAGATATGTTTATTAAAGAACCAAAGACACCAAAATGTATGGGTACTGAACTGAATTCAGACCTATATAACTATAAGCTAATGAGCTTGGATTGGAAATATTGTGTTTTCAATTTTAGACTCATATGTAAAAAATGGCTGCTAGAGGATTGCATTAGATCCTAAGATCTAGGTACAGTGCTCTCAGATTGAAAGTTCCTTACTGATGAAAGCCCCAAGTTAGAAACTAGTCTGGGGATATTGGATGTGTAGACACTAGATAGGGATTTTATGCACAAACCTTGCATCCATTGATTACTCTGGCTTGCACTGAGTGACACTACTGTATGGAGAGTTTTGCCATTGTCAAGATAATCTGAAATTTACTAAAGTGAAAAAAAAGAAAATGGAAAAATCAAATACTTATTTTTATATCAGACACGCACACACACTTATAACTTTGCTATTTTTTTTACTTACATTCCTATTTTTTTTCACCACAGCTATGCCACCGAATGTAAATCTTAGTAATTAATCAACGCCAAAGACAGTGCTTAATAAATCCTTATTTACTATTCTATTTATTATCAAACATTATCCTTTACCATCTATTTGTTATTAATATTTACATTAGGTGGAGTAGAGTATGCTGTTGGAACAACAATGTGTAATTGTGTGATATTAACTTATGGTTAAATATATCTCATTTTAAATTCCTACTTACTTTTTAAAGAATGATAAACATTAAATTAATTATTTTTAATCTTAAGAATGCAAGTTCAAAGAACAGGAAAATTATAAAGTAAGTGTACATAGTATTCTATAAAATATAAGGCGGAGTTTTTTTATTTCTATAAATTTTTGGAAAAAATAGATTTTTCATTAGTTTCATTTTTTACCAGTTTGATATGTTTAGGTAATCTTGTTGAATGATGTATGAAAGTGGCTGTAGGAAAATAATTTATGAGAGTTTAGAGAAAATAAAACCAATTTTAAAAAGAAAAACGTGCATTAGGAAATGTTATTGATTATTTTAAAATTGGGTTAAATTTTTAAAGAGAATTAAAGTTTGGATTTTTGTAATTCTCAAAACATTTATTAAACTAATTAATATGGGTGATATATTACAAATATGGATAATGAACAATTACAATATTAGATGAGTTATGGAACTAACATTATTGAGTTAAACAGGGTTAGGTATTTAGTGGTTAAGTTCTTTGTTAACTTTATTAGAGAGTCTGATATAGCTTCCATGTCTCTTGAAAAATGAATGTTGTGGCAAGAGTTTTGTCTCATTGTTTAATTTTCTCTATGCTCTGAATAAATAATGAGTTTTCATCTGGCTTGGGATGTTGGTATTGTGCCTTGCACCTTACAATCCAAATGGCATAGGTGATGAAAATTGACAGCCTGATTGTAGGAATATCTCTTCCACGAATGCATTCTTTTATATTAAGTATTTTGTAGTAATCTATCTTTGAATTATTAAATATTATTGTTTTAATATTACCTAGACCCATGCATGTTTTAATTATGTGGTCAAATGTTTCCTCATCCCTGCCACAGCTGTGGCAAATTGATTGGATTTTTGTAATTTTAAATTAAATTAAAGTTTATAAAAACTGAAATGACTTTAAATGCTATGTTCATTCTATTGACTTATTTATATAAGTTATCCAGCCTTAGTAAAATTAAAATAAGTCTTGGTAATCTTAAAACTGGAAATAGAGATTCTAATAGAATACTTGAAGATATTAAAATATGATATTGATATGTCAGCTTCAAAACTATTACTTTTTTTAGGAATATATGGAGTTATGAAATTGTGCTCCAGTTCTTAACAGTACTTCTGAAATTCCAATTTATAAAAATAAAAACACTACCATAAAATATCATTGTTCAAAGTATTTTCACAAATTCTTTTATGTCATTTCCAATAATAGATAAATGGTCATGAAAGACAATTGTGATTTTAGAGAGACAAGAAGCACTAAAGTGGACAAATGCTAGAAAGTTCTTGATCTTAGTAATCTTAAGATTGGCGAGGTTACATAGGTTCGGATAGAATTTTTGAAGTTATTAAAATATGACGGTGATATTTCTGCTTTAAAACTAGTTTGGGGATATTGGATGAATAAGCACTAGATAGGGATTTTGATGCACAAACCTTCCAGCATCCATTGATTACTATGGCTTGCATCGGGTGGCACCACTATTTGGAAGGAGTTGCTGTTGTTTTAACAGATTGTGTGAGCATAAGAAATTGGTCATGTGATGTTTTCGCATCAAAACTATTAGTATTTTTAGGAATATATGAACTCACGAAATTGTACCACCAGTTCTGAAGAGTACTTATTGAAATTTGAATTTATAAAAATAAAAAGAATATCATGAAATATCATTATTATCATCATATATTTAAAATTCTTTACATATTCTTGAAACTTATGAATAAATACATCTGAACAAAGTAAATGATTTACCTCTAAGATACATTTCAAACAGAACATTCTCTTTAATTGGTCCAAGTCACATTCTTTTCACCCATTATCATTTGTTCGATATTTATCAATATCAAATTACTACAGTTTGATCTGCAAGCTTTAAATTTTCCATACTCGCTTTTTTGTCATCATCCATTTTAGATAAATACGTTAATGATTATTACTAATGATTTATTAGACTAAAGATTATTGCCTTAATTGGGTAAAGTTTATACCTGAGATTAGAAATATATGATCATTTTTAGCCTCATAAATGATTAGTAATAACCATTAATATATTTATCTAAAGTGGATACTGTTAAATGTATGAGCGCAGAAAGTTTTACAATTTTAGATCAAATTGCAGGAATGTATATACACATATATAGGTGAATAAAACACAGTTCTTCCAAAGGACATTAATGTAACTATTGGTAGATTTATTTATTTATTTGACTATCTGCAGCACATAATTGTAAATGTAATTCAAATGTTAGTGAAAACTTAATTCAAAGAGTATCGGCTGAGAAGGATAAAAAGTTGGTGGCCTTATGGTTAGCATAGCTGCCTTCCAAGCAGCTGGTCCAGATTTGCTTCCCAGTCAATGCATTTGACATATGAAAAAAGAAACAAAGAAATGAAATTCTAGTTAATTAACAAAAACAAAGTAAATAAATAAATTGAGTAGGTTTTTTTTTCTTTCTGTTCACTAAATAAAGAATAGGCTCACTATAACCATAGAAATAAATAATAACGACAGTTCTTTATAATTTTGTTTGAAATATTTCAAAAGACAATTAGTAAGAATTAGCAAGTATCATTCTTTATTATAAATTATATTTAAAGTCAGCTTCTCTATGTTGTATCAATTGGTGCAAAGCGAAAAGCAAAGATATAATTTTTTATTAATCTTTTCCGTGAATTTGTCGAGATGACTCAAAGCCGTTTCAAATCATCAAAATTCCGTCATTTTTAGCACTACGATAAAGATTTTACCGTTGTTTGAAAGGTTTTAAAAAGTTCTGTAAGATGCTGCCCTCTCTTGAATTATTTTACGAGTAAAAAATCAATAAAACTGATGTAAAGTTTTAACAAAGGGTGGAGGCAGTCTATTCTAAGCTTTGATTGGCTCTCCACTATTTAGGACAAAAGAATTCACTTGTCAATCACTTGAACCGTTACGATTTCTTTTCTTTCATTTCGAAAGTGATAAACGAATGTTTTAGACCATTTTAAAAAATATTTTTTGACATATTATAAATTATTTTGATAAAATGTGCTAAAAATAAAATTGTTATAGAAAAATATATAAGATTTTAGTAAAAATGATTTATTTTTCAGGAACATAAAACTGTAGCATTCGTTTTTAGATTTGCCATTATCAAATATTTCTAGAAATATAAACAGAAATTTATTTTTGAAAAAACTTTCGTTCACTTTCATAATCTGACAAATAGCATAAAAACGATTTACTCGCTGACGAAGAAGCTTCAAATAAACAAAACAAAACAATTAAATGGGCCAAGCGCTTTCAAGGTTTGCCCTCATATTCATGGCCGACGAAAGTAATAAATCTTTACGTAGTGTTATTAAATAACAAATATGCAAATGTAAATGCAAATCAGTTTGACCATTTTTTTGAAATGGAAAAACACGTATCGCATCTATTGATAGAATTGTTGTCGCAAATAATAAAGTACGCCTCTTTGATCTTTCTTTTACAGTCGTTGGTTTCAGGGCATACAATCCTGGGGTTGCCTAGTTCGAACATATGGCCAGACTGCTTTTCATGTTCCAGAAATATTGAAAAGTTATCGCTGTTCTTTTTTGCTCTTCTATAGGTATACAAGTGTTGAGCAGCTCTGTTATGAACAGTGGCCTTAGTTTCCCCATAATATATGGCTTTGCATCCAGCCTGTGGACATGACATGCTGTAAATCACCTGGGGTGTCTGAGATGGGTCTGTTCTATCCTTTGAATTATTAATGAGTCTGTTAGAATTAGGGGGAGTACGAAAACCAACCTTAAATTCACCAGTTAGAGTCTTTATTATCTGTTGTGATAATTTGGGGATATAAGGGAGGGCAATTTGAGGCTTATCATTATTTTTATGACAAATTAATAATATACTTTTTACAAACAAAACTAAAGTGAATATAATATTAAAAGGTGAATATATTTTGATGTTGAGTTTGTGAGTTGACCGATCAAAAATTTAGACTTTTACCTCACTCGGCCAATAAAGTAATTACCGCTTAAATTAATACATCTTGGCTTAAGGAAAAGGGGATCACTTAATTATTATTATTGCATACAAGTTTTTCCCGTGATTTATTTTTTGATCAATTGTTCGCACTAGGTTCAATTGTAACCCCCTATCAGAAATTTTTCATATATAAAACTTTTTTTGAATCTTTAACTTTTTCCAGAATGAGTGCATATTCAGAATTTGGTAGCAGTCTAGAAACACCCCCATCGCTTTGTGTAGCTCAGGACCAGTGTTGATATCCCTTTTTTAATTATCATTTTCTTATTAGCTTAGTTACTTGCTTCCCTTGAAATAGTAAGATTGATCACTATTCTGTTCATGAAAGAACTCTTCTAAATCCTTCTTTAGTGTTTCGACTTAGTACACTGTTATAAAATTGTGTGCTAAGTGGAAAATCCATTTATCTAACATCTTTAATTGACTGCTTTATCCAGTCCATTAACATATCAAATCCAATTAATATAAGACAAAAATATATATATTATTATTTAAACAAAAACCAAAACAGGATAACATTAATCAATTTGTTTAATATACTTATTTAAAACACTTATCCCAGACATTAATACAACTATTAGGATAATACAATTTTCTTCTTTCCTTATGTATTGATTTCTATATTTACATATCATACCATTTCCAACCTTCCTATACATTCATCAATACTATTTTTTTACACCAAAACGTTATTCTTACAGTTTCGACTGTCCTGCAGTCATCATCAAAGGTACAATATTCAAATATATAATCATACAACTACTACATTTTATACAATATATTTATATACATAAACTGTAAGAGTAAAGTTTTGGTGTAAAAAGTAATATTGATAAGTGTATAAGAAGGTTGGAAATGGTACTATTAGGATAATAATAGTAACAATAAACAGCCAGTAGTAAATGTGTATGACCGTTCTAACTCCAAAAAAAAAAAAAAGGAAAGGAGATCAAGAGAAGAAGATAAAACTGCTCTAGGAATGAATTTTGTGATGATTATAGAAACCAATCTGTGAACCACAAAAACATCTACTTACAGAACCTGCTGATCCATTTTTCAGTTTAGTTGATATTTTAAAATGTCTTAATTGCTTCAGCAGAAACGTTTTCTTTTTTAAAATATAAAATAGTAATAATTTAAACTATCATTCTTAAATAAAGTATGTATTTAACCTTCAAGGACATGCGTGTTGATACAAAAATAGCTAGAATTCCATTACCGATCAACATTTGTATGGCTAGATAACACTTTAAACTAACTACTTGCAAAAAAAATCAAGATGTATTAGATGATTGGAAGAATGTAGTATTAATATTAATATTTAAAAAAAGGTGATAAAGAAGATATTAGAGATCTATCATCTGTTTAAACAATTTTTTTTAACAAGATAATTAAACTCACCTACAGCAAACTTTGGATTTCAATCAATCAAAATAACAAGCTGGATTTTAAGATGGTTTTAGTAAAGTTGATCATATCCAAGTATTGAGGGAAGTTGCAGAAAGGACCAATAAATATGAGTTGCCATTATGCTTTAGATTTGTAGATTATGAAAAGGCATTAGATTCTATAATCATTTCTTCAGTGATTAAAGTATTGGTTCATCAAGGTATAGACCCAGGATATTGTCATATTCTGAATAATATTTGTAAAAATGCAACAGCAACAATTAGATTGCATAATGATTCTAGGAAGATTAACATTGGGAAGGGGGTACAACAAGGTGACTCCATATTTCCCAAACTTTTTGTGGATTAAAATGGAAAGCTAAAGGAATAAAAGTAAAAGATTATTTAAGTCATCTAGATTTTGCATGATGTAGTTGTTTTTGCAAGTAATGCTTCAGAGCTTCAGAAAATATTCCCAAGAGTTATCAGATGAGAGGAAGAAAGTAGGACTAAAGATAAAAGTTAAAAAGACTAAAGTGATGTTCAGTGAATTTTCTCAAAAAATGAAAATAAATATTGATTATGATGAGTTAGAAGAAGTTAACAGCTGTAAACATCTTG
Organism: Epiperipatus broadwayi; assembly: GCA_028023455.1. Classification (NCBI taxonomy): domain Eukaryota; kingdom Metazoa; phylum Onychophora; class Udeonychophora; order Euonychophora; family Peripatidae; genus Epiperipatus; species Epiperipatus broadwayi. The sequence continues at coordinate 427,813 of JAQFVV010006326.1, forward strand.
GTCAGATTATGAGTACAGATGGAAATATAAAGAATGAAATTAATCGTAGAATTAAACTTGCTTGGAGTGCTTTTGGTAAAAATAACTTAATATTAAAAGGAACTATGCTTATATGTTTGAAAAGGAATATTTTTATAAAATATCTATTATCAGTTCTTATTTATGTATCTGAGAAGTGGACACTTAACAGAAGAACAATTTTAGACCAATCAAAATATGGAAAGGATGCATGTTAGGAATAACAAGACTAGTTCAGAAGCAGAATACATAGATAAGAGAACAAACAGGTGTTAGTGACATTGTTGAAAGAAATAAGACTGAAGTAGAGTTGGCTGGACATATTGCTAGAAGAGATCATAGTAGATGGACAGTTAAAATCTTTAAACTGGATTCCAAATGACTGTAAAAGACCTAGAAAAAGATCTCATATGAGATGTTGGTTGAGAGGAGATCGGAGAAGATGGATTGAACCTGGAGAAACTTTCATTCTGCAGTGGATTGATAGTAGTTGAAAGTAATGATGATGATGTGTTTAACTTACTTTTCAAGTAATTTTTTTCCAGTTTTTAGCGAACCAGGGCCAGCTGCTTGGAAGGCAGCTATGCTAACCACTAGGCCATCAACGCTTGACAAAAATAATGAGTCTTTTTACAAGTGATATAAAATTATTCTGACATCATTTTAAATGTGTTGATACCCCCCCCCCCGCCTTTTTTTATTATTATTATGAATCAAAGTTTATTGTATTTATATTAGGTAAAAACGCTAAAAAAAAAAAGAAGAAGAAAAGGTATATTTTTTACTTTTATTGACAATGGAAATGTATTATTATTATTATTATTTTTACTAGGTCTGAAGAGAAGAGAATATGTATCTAATTATCGGTATATAACTAATTATCATTATGTACTGTTTACATATTTGGTTTCAGTCAATATAAAATCCTGTTCTGTTTCTTTATTTAAAGAATAAAAGTTAATATATTTTTTTTTTTTAAAAAAAGCCTTTTAATATTAATTTTTTTTTTGTTTGGTTTAGAATTTAAATTTATTGTGCATTTACATTTTTGTGTTTTCTATTCTGAAGGCATTTTTCCCCTTTTTTGTATAACATTAATATTTTAAACGGCCTTTTAAAATTCATTTCATGTTTTAAAATCATAAAGCTCTCAAAATTAATAATTGATTATTAAATTTAATGTCATGAATTAATTTTCACAGGAAAGAAAAATTTATTTTGAAAGGGGGGGAAAAAATGATTAAAGGGGTGGTGGGAGGAGAAAAAATCGTATTTTTTTGCTTTTCGCATTTTTCTCCATGCAGCTAAAAAGAATGGAAGGTGACACATCACAATTGGATTATCAATACATTATTTGATCTTTATTCCTCCTTCCAGTATCAATCTACCTGATGATAGGAGATACTTTGGAGAGTAGGGCATTGCTTCCCTCACCGGATTGTGGTTAGTATATATGATGAATTATTTTGTTTTAAATGGAGACTGAGGACCGAGACTTAATTTATATTAAGCAGATATGTATAATTAATAAGTCGTTTGTAATTTGCTTTTAAATTTTACAAATATTCTGATGTGTAGTAATAAGGTACATACTTTTGCCATACGTAGACCATATTTTAAAGGTGTTCGTAGGTAAATACCGAAAGAACAATTGTTTTATTTTTTTTTAAATAGTGGGGGGAAAATGGCCGCAGTTTAGTCAAATTTGACAGTCTATCATACCATCATCATACTTACGTATATACGGCCGATACTTTTCGAGAATCGTATATTGTTTTGTAGAGTATCATTATTATTTTTTTTTTGTACTTAAAAATAAATTTCGGATTTTGTTTATATAATTTATTGTCTTTTTATATTTATACAGTAAATGGTGATTATAAAAATAAAATCATTTAAATATAAAAAAAAAAAAAAGTATAAACCTTTATCAGCTTCACCACCACCTGTACATTGAAAATATTATATGCTATATATGTAAGAATTAGAGAGGATTATGTTTTTTTTTTAAAAAAAAATACTAGATTTTGCTATTGTTATTTATGGTAACAGGTAATGCAAAATCTTAGTGATGTAATTATTTTATTTCTCCTATGGTACTGTTTACATTTCTTTCTCATCCCCTCTTTTTATTATTATTGATTTTGTCTTCATTTATTTATACTTTGTTTTAGTGATTATTTTTTATTATTGTTTACTTTATTATTATAAGTATAAAAAAAAAAACACAACGTGTTTATATATAAAGCAGTGACTGATTTTCTCGGAGAGAAAAAAAGTGTTTTTATTTTACTTGATTTATAATTTATTGCAGTATTATATTATTATAAATAATTTTTACATTGAAAAGATAATCAACTTATTAATCATTCAGAAGGTCATTTGATGTTAACCACTGGAACTGATAGGTTAAGCTTTGGTCCAGGTTTGAGGCTGTCATTTTGCCAACTATGAAACTATATAAGATATATATATATAAAATGCTGGTTTAGCATGAAATACGTACATTGGTGGTTATTTATCTTTTCTACATGTGTGTGGTCATGTGTATCAGTTGTATGAGATAGTGTGGATGGTTGGTGGGTGCTTGAAAGTCTGAGTTCAAATCCCCTATATTTATATAAAATACTCGCAAATTTATTTCTTTTCAAAAAATGTTTATCTATCACTGAATCTTTAATATTCAGTTCTTTCTGTCTATTGTTTTGACCATCATATGTTGTTTATCAAATAACTACAAGTATATAAAACAAACTTTTAAAAAAAAACATTCCCATAAATTGCTATATCGTATTAAAATTTATTAATTGTTATAATCTCAACACCTTTATAATCTCATTTTATTTTAATTACATGAATTTTAAAAACACTCATTCTTATTTAATTGATCAAATTTCAAAGAACTAATTATTAAATTGCTTGAAATTTCCCCCCTGTTTTCGAATCTCTTATCTGAAAACAGACTTAATACATTTTTTAATTTATTTGTAATCAATGAGTTGTTTTTACAATGTATTCCGTACATTCTTTTAATTTTTGATAAGAGAAATAATTCTAATATAATTTACATAATTTATTACTTTTTTTAAAATTTAAATAAACTTTTAATTAAAAAAAAAATTTCATTATTATTTTAAAGGTACTTACACTGAAATTCAATAATTCATTCCCACATTTAAACAATTATTATTATTACGTTTAATATTTTATTGTAAGTTATTTGTTCTATTTTATATAATTTTCTTTAAAACTTTTGAATGCTGTATTTACTAGCTATCCTCACAACAACAGAAAGGCAGCTTACTGTCATGTGGATGGCCACATGGCTGACAGTATTTATCATTGATAGAAGTAGGAAAAAAAAAATTTAGTGCATGACTTGCAGGGTCAATTTGTGTATCTATTAGTTGTGAAATTTTTAGTAGGATTTTACTACTTATTTTTTTATTTTTAAAGTAAATTATATACTTTTTAGCAAGTAAGAATAGTTTTGTGATTGTGAAGTTTCATTTACAATGAAATATATATATTGTATGTGATTATAATCTACCTTTAGATAATAGTAATCATGTATTGATTTAAAAATAAAAATGTAAATTGCGATCTGTTAATAAGATAAATAAGAGTTAATTGTAATACTTTTTTTTTTTCAAAAAAAGGTGTCATGTGATAAAAAAATATCTTATTTTTTCTTAAAAACAAACGCTTTATATAATGTTTATCAAACGGTTCATTACTGATACTTTTAAACGTATATATTTAGTTTATCCCAATTAATTTGTTCCTTTTCTGGTTCATTATTAATGGAATTATTTAAACATGTGATTAAAAATATAATTGTGTAAATATGTAACACACATTGGTAAACACATTCTTCTTTATAGAAATTACTTCTTTGTTATATATCAAATATAATCATTGCAATATTTTTTTTTTTTAAAAATCATTCAAATTATATATGAATGAGCTATTAACTTTATAATTCAATTATTATTTTTTTTTTAAGAGTGGACGGGTAATGTGTGTCAAAAAATAAATAAAAAGATTTTCGTAAATGTGATGTCTATTATTTACTTAGGTATTTTTGTATATGCCATGCATTAAAGTCAGGTTATTGATGCAATGACATTAATGAGAGGATTAACTGAATACTCATAAAATACTTTCTTGTATGGTATGATATTGGCACATTAAAGTTAGATAGTGTTTCAATACATGCAGTCTGTCCTCTTTGCTATTTTTCTGATTCTCTCGTTTTCATTACCCAACCCTAAGTGGTTTAGTGAAATGTTAGAATAGTAATGTAGGATTCTTAAATCACAATTCCAGCAATTACTTATGGTACTGTTCAATTATTATTTTACTATTTTCAATTACTTAAATTAATATGGAATTGTTATGGGACAATATGCCATTTTTGAAATAATTGGATAACTTGATTGTATATTTCATATTCGTTTATTTTACAACCAGCATTAACTGAATACTCATAAAATACTTTCTTGTATGGTATGATATTGGCACATTAAAGTTAGATAGTGTTTCAATACATGCAGTCTTTCCTCTTTGCTATTTTTCTGATTCTCTCGTTTTCATTACCCAACCCTAAGTGGTTTAGTGAAATGTTAGAATAGTAATGTAGGATTCTTAAATCACAATTCCAGCTATTACTTATGGTACTGTTCAATTATTATTTTACTATTTTCAATTACTTAAATTAATATGGAATTGTTATGGGACAATATGCCATTTTTGAAATAATTGGATAACTTGATTGTATATTTCATATTCGTTTATTTTACAACCAGCATAGATGGTAAATTATGTAACTTCCTTAGCATTGAAAACACTAATGGGTACAGAAATGGAAGAATAGGAATCCTTAGTTCAAATCTGTGGGAAGCAGTGAAACCATATAATGAGTTGTTTTAGAACTGAGTATTTTGTACAGAAAATTTTATTTAGAAAGTGTTTACGATAGAATGACAGCCTGTTAAGCTAATTGCGCAGATGCTGTGAGAATGTTATTAATAAATGAATACCTTCGAACAACCACATGATATAGTATTTATATAAGAGTAAAAAGGTTGTTCGAAGGTATTCATTTATTAATAACATTCTCACAGCGTCTGCGCAATTAGCTTAACAGGCTGTCATTCTATCGTAATTATAATTGCACGCAAGACGTTATAAAATAAATGCTTAGAAAGTGTTTGCATATTTGGACAAGTTTATTTGGGAATTTCATTACATTCGCAAACATCGACATATTGAGAAAAGACACTTAAAACGCCACATGAAAAAGTAATTTTAGCAGTAGTCATTGCTGCAAGGTCCATAATGGTAGTAGTAGTAATAATAAAGGTAAATATATCAATCTTTTTGTTGATTGCAGGAGTGTGCTGTTGATTGGAAAAGAGACCCTTTGTTTCTTCTTCAAGATCTCTCAAGAGCATAGCAGAGTGAATTAATAATCTTTATTAGTCAATTATTAGACTAGAAATTATCCAATAATGAATAATATTTCTGCAGTGTAATTTTCATTACACCACTCTCACACAAGGTAGGCACTGGTTTCTATTCACTTTTAACATCTTGTGGAGGGATGTAATCATAAACGTATGACCAAAGACGTGAAAAGATCTATGATCCCTATGATGCACATTTTATGCTGAACCAGCGTTCATCAGTTAGCCCAGACCACAGTCTCTTACATATATCTTTATCATTATTCAGTATATGTATACATATAGAAAATTACTTTGTTTTATTCGATAAGTATCATGTGCGTCTCCCCACAACTTTGACACCACGTAGTGAAAGTATATTAATAATTTTTATTAGTCACTCATTAGACTAGAGATTATCCAATAATGAATAATACTTATGTATAGTGTAATATTCATTACAACATTCATGCACTGTAGTGACTGGTTTCTATCCACTTTTAACACCTTGTGGAGGGACGTCATCATAAACATACGACCAAAACCATATGAAAAGATCAGTGAATTCTTAATATCTGCTTCATGTTTTTTTAGTGCAGCTGTTAATACTATGTAATTATTCATATGACAAATGGAAATGGATAAGCTGCCCACCATCAAGCATCAGTTGGCATGATGTATTTATTGGCATTTTATTTCTGAGTTTAAAGTTTAAAGTCAAAAAGCACCATAACTCTTTTTCTGTTTTTTGTTTCTTGTAGATATTTACAGTAATAACAGATAAAATTTAAGTAATGGCTTTTATTCCCAGGAAGCCATGAAGTTATCAGACAAAGCAGTGGTCGGTGGCCAAAGGCAGAGGGTGCTAAAATGTCCCGTAATTGCAGGCTTAGGCTGTCATTTGATTATGATCTTTTATTTAGGTGTCTACAATTATAAATGATTATAAAGTGAAGGAAGATTGTAAGAACTATCTAATATTAAATTAGGATATTGTTGGACTTTATGAAGTTAGAAGAAAAGATAAAGAGAATTGATTTAAAAATTGGAGATGTACTTTATCACAAAGACATACATATTCTAATAACAAATAGAGTGGGGTTTATTATAAATACAAAGTGGAAAAACAACATTATGGAGATTGATGGTATATTACACACAGAATGGTGAAATTAGCTATTCATATTAATGGAAAATATCAAATATCAATAAAGGCTTAGGCTGCCATTTGATTATGATCTTTTATTTAGGTATCTACAACTGTAAATGATTATAAAGTGAAGGAAGATTGGAAGAACTATCTAATATTAAATTAGGATATTGTTGGACTTTATGAAGTTAGATGAAAAGATAAAGAGAATTGATTTAAAAATTGGAGATGTATTTTATCACAAAGGCATAAATATTCTACTCACAAATAGAGTGGGATTTATTATAAATACAAAGTGGAGAAACAACATTATGGAAATTGATGGTATATTACACACTGAAAAAATTAGGTATTCATATTAATGGAAAATATCAAATATCAATAAATTTAGGTTTATGCCTCGCCAAATTCTCACTTTATTGAAGAAGTGTATTTTTATATGCATGTACAAAATGTTTTCGATCAGACCAAAAAAAAAAAACATTCTAAAATTCTGATTGGAAACAATTGCTAAAATTGGTAAATGATTGAAAGGTACTGTGGTCACATTTGATTATGGTGACAGAAATGAGAAAGAATGGAAACTTGCGGAGTTCTTAAAAAAAATGTGCTAAATGGAAATAGACATGGAAATATCCAAATGAACCTTTAGCAGAATTAGATTATATTTTAATTAATTAATCTATATATGTGCTCTGCGCACAGATAATGAAGCTATTAATTGTCTGTGAAATTATTAAAATTTACTGCCAAGCGCTTTCGGGACAGCTTGTAATCCCATATTCATGGCAACTTGTATTCTATTACTAACTATAATATTAATGCAAATTTATATGCAGATGTTACATGGACCATTTTCGAGATAGGGAAAAGCAGGCCTCTCTTCTGTTGATTGCCGATGGGTCACTTACGATGTAGTAAGCCTCCCTAACTTTACGTTTGGTGTCGTTTGTTTCAGAGCAAATGACACTGGCTGTGGTGGGTAGAAAAGCATGTCCAGTGGCTCTCTCGTGCTCAACGAAAACCGAATTACCTTCAAGCTTTGTTTTGGTTCTGTTATAAAGATATCTGTGTTGAGCTACTCTGGTGGCAATGTTAGTTTTGGTCTCTCCATAATATGTTGCTATACAATTTCTTTGGGGGCAGGTAATTTTTTTCACAACTTGAGGAGTGAGTTCAGGTTTGATCCTGTCTTTGGTGTTATTTATCAGTCTATTGGTGTTGGGAGGTGAACGGAAAGCAACTTCAAAGTCACTTGATAGTTTATTAATGAGGCTTTTGGCTGTTGAGTGAATGTATGGGATTAGTATTCTCGGTTTGTTTTCTTTCTTGTCGTTGTGGTTTAATTAATATAAAATATGTATTTCAAGTTTGGAGTGTTACAGATTCAATACAAGAAGTGATTAGCAATTAGTGAATTGCAAGATTAGACACCAAAACTATTTAGGAAAACAGTAGTAAAATTTCCAATCTTCATAAACATTCCAATGAATTTAAGTTGAATTTGAAAATTGTATTAAGAAACAGACTTTGAATAAGGTTTGGATTTAAGTAAAATCAGTAAAAAGATAATATATGAAGAAAAGAAGGAATATTTAAAAAAAAATGAATATTTAAAAAAAATGATTCTTTAAGAAGAATTGAATGTCAAGAATTCTGTAAAATGTTATGAAAGAGTCTTAATAATAATATATGAAAATATATATGAATTACCAACGAGAGCTGTGGAAATCGTAAATGTAAAACATCAACTTGATAGTAGAAGAAAATATATTTCAGCAATAAAAATTAAAGATGCAGCTTATTAGAAACAGAAATGATGTCATGAAATGTGTGGAGGATTTTATGAAGAATTATATAGTAATAAATGTTTTTCTGAAGGTTTGTGATGATGGTGTTTTAGTTGTATTTATGGTGTGGACGATTTCCATCATTTAATATGAGTATTTGGAATATTTAAATAGAGTTAAATTTTTCCAAAGACATTCAATACTCATGTTAGATGATGGAAATAGTCCAAACAATAAATACAAATATGATAATAGAGTACAACAAAGCAAAGTATCCCCTACAGTTATTACATATTCTGAATTGCTCAGCATTTTAAATAAAGGAGTGAGATACACAATTAAATCCACGAAGAATGGAAAAGCTCCAGGAAATGATGGCACTATATTTTTAAAAAAGTAGGGGAAGAAATGGGGAAATTATTGGCAAAGTTATATACCAAATGTCGAAATTATTAAGATACACCAAACGATTGTAAGAATACAGTAGTAATGTTGATATTTAAGGAAGATGGTAAAGAAAATTGTAGGAACTGCATTGAGTTCTATATAAAATCAGATAATTACAAGTTGTCTACTGTGAACTTTGGATTGTAGCTAACTAAAAGAATCGGCTGGATTTAAAAGTGGTTTTAATATAGCAGATTATATCCAAATATTGAGAAAAGTCATATATAAAGTTTCAATGAATATGAGTTGTTATTATGCTTTAGGTTCGTAGATTACGAAAAGACATTTGGGTCTAAAAACATTTTTGTAGTGATTAAAGTATTGGCTCGTCACGATATAGACCTGGGATAACGTCATATTCTGAAGAATATTTACCAAAATGTTATAATAGGGATTAGTTTGGAGTGGAAATATTAAATGGATTAATATTGATAAAGATGTACACCAGGGTGATTCTATACTTCCAAAACTTATTGCAGCAATTTTAGCGAAAATATTTCATGGATTGAAGTGATAAGCTAATGGAATAAAAGTAAATGATTATTTTTAGTCATTTAGATTTTGCAGATGTTTCATTTTTGCAAATAATGCTTCAGAACTTTAGGAAAGGTTACAAAAGTTATCAGTTTAAAGTAACAAAATAGGACTAAATATGAGTTCTGAAAAGAGTAAAATAGTATTGAATGGATTTTTATCAGAAGAATCAAATAGGGATTGATAAATGAGGTAGAAGAAGTTAAAAATAATTACAAATAACATGATACTTGTAATTATGGAACTTGGAACAAATGCTTTTTAGTAGAAATAGTAGCTACTGTACGGAGAGCTTTGCCTCTCTGAAAACAGCTTATGTAAGCATAAAGTGTGGTGATCATGTGATGTTTGGTGATTTAAAAAGAAGTATGCCTAGAAAATTTTTAAAATAAATGTTTTAGCAGTTTTTACTTATGGACCATACACTTGGACCTTTAACAGAAGAACTATATAGATACTTCAAATCTCTTAAAGAATTAAGGATAAATGAATATTAGATAGAAAACTAAATATCTAAATGAACGATAAGCAGATATCATTAATATCCTTCAAAGAATTAGGTGACTGAAATGGAATTAGGCTGATAGAAAAAATAATAATAAATGAACAGTTGTAAATTAGATTCCAAGAAATTATAAAAAAACTAGAAAGAAACTGTGTATGAGAAAGATAATGAAATAAGGAAGTTTGTTAGATGGAAAAGAGAAGCTGTATATTGGAAAAACTGGATTAAACTCTGAGCACCTTTCATCCTATATTGGATTGGTAGTAGTTGTAAATGATGATTTTGGCTATCTTAATATATATCCGAGCACTTATTGCATGTATGTGTAGAGACAATAATCTGGACCAACTGATGATTGCTGGTTTAGCATGAAATACGTATATTGGTAATTATTTATTTTTTGGACATATATGTGTTCAAGGGTATCAGTGTTATGATATAGAGTGGAGAATGGTAGGATGTGTGAAAGTCTGTGCTCATATACCCTATGTATTACATATATTGATACAGGTATATAATAAGCCTGTATTTCAGTTATTGCATAGTAGAGATGTCTGCCCACCCCTCATATGTATTAAATGGATTGTCTTGTACATGAGGGGTCAGATTGACTTTAGGTCAACATGGGTGTGATGAGGATCTTGGCCTCAGGGTGGTCTTTGAGCATTCCATTTTCAGATTTTCAATTGGATGGATGATTGGACAGTTGGAGTGTGGATTGAAGCCTGTCCATTAAAGTATGAAGATTGGCTATCTTAATATATATCTGAGCACTTATTGCATATATGTGTAGACATGATAATCTGAACCAACTGATGATTACTGGTTTAGCATGAAATATTATATTCGTGATTATTTATCTTTTTGACATATATGTCTTCAAGTGTATCAGTATTATGAGATAGAGTGGATAGTGGTGGTCATGTGAAAGTCTGTGCTCATATACCCTATATATTACAATTCATTTTAAATATAGATAAAGAGGGTATGTGAACTTTGCTCAATGAGATTTCTTCAAGTCCTAAAGTGAACAGTATTTGTGGATATGCAACTGCTCTTAGTGAAGCTCATTTTTTAAGAAAACACAAAGAAAATTTAATTGAAGAAGTATATCAAATAATTTTTTTTAAAAGAGCAGATTGAGTAAAAGGAGAGTGCATTTGTTGTATTTACTATTGTTGGAATTCCTAGATATGTCACTGATAAGCTAATGATATTAAGAATTAGTTTGCTTATTTTACTTGTTCAGTGATTATGTTCTGATATTAGATTTAGTAGTTCAGATTAAGACTATTCATCTTGTAAGTTTTAATATATGTGCTTGTAGGAACAGTAGCTGTGACCAAAAGTCATGGAAATAATGATATTGGATCTGTAAATACGAATTATCAATACATACATGGATCACCACAAATATTTAGTTTAGTCAGGGGGGAAAAAGGAATTTGGAAACATCTTTTAGGACAATGGTATCATATTGACTATGGTATATAAAGCATGTTAAGTTTACATAAACCCTTATTGTTCCAGGTTGCTGGATAGATTGTAGATTAGTATATTCCAAAGTTTAAATGTTTGTTGAATTAAAACATTGGTTCTACCCCAATATGAGATTTGATATTTGTTGTTTAAAAGCAACTGTTGTTTATGCCAAATGTCAACAACTAAAATAAAAGTCCTAAAATTATCAATTTATATTTTCAACTTAGTCATATTAACTGATATAATTATGGAATTTTTTTAAGGAGTGGTAGATTTGAGAACGTTTGTTATCGTGCTCCCTAAAAATAATTACAATTTGTTATTTGGTTATAGATGTTTTATTAGTAATATGACTAGGGTGACCAGACATTCCAATTTTTCGTGATTTGTTCCTATTTTTGATTAGATGTGCCAGTGTCCCCGAAATGTCTTTTTAGGACTGTTGTATGTCCCGATTTTCAAATACTCATAATTATTATTTGTCTTGCATAAATAATTTATTGCAAAAATAATAGTTTCTTTACCCTCTCTATTATTTTAGTCTCTGCAATAATATTATAAAATCTTCAGACAAATTCCAACACCAAAACAAAGATCACTATTTCATTATATGGCCAGGTTCTCAAGCTAGACACATTCTCATATCCACTCTCATCTTGAAGTATGCACAGTTGGATTAAATTTGAACTACCCTTGCACCTGCTTTGATTGTCGGTATGGTTTTACTAGTTCTTCTAAATTTTCTATAGTGATAAAATTAATAGGAATATTAATAACCCTAAACAATAGACAACATGCCAAAGAGGAAGCGTATGTACAATGTTGACTATACACAGGAAGGGAGTTTTATGAAAAAAGGGCGCAATGCTGTAAAAATGATTAGTTGTTATGTCCCAATTTTTGATCCAATCAGTCTGGTCACCTTAGATATGACTAAAAGAGACAGGACCTTTTCCACTTGATTGAATAATAATACGAATGTAAAGCTTTAGTTGTATTTATATATTGAACTAATTCCATCATCTAATATGACTATTGAATGTTTTTTAGAAAAATTTAACTTTATTTATTTAAATATTCCAAATACTTTCAACTATTAGTAATAGCACACAAATTAGTATATGCACAATGTTTCAAAAGGGTATTAGTCTCCCCTCTACTTCAGGTGTTGCTGGGCTGACCAGTGACAGTACTAGCATGAGAATAAGAACCTGTACCCTTAGATGCTTGAGTATTGAATTTTAAATTAGTTATTCTACCTTTTTCTTCAGAGGTTGTTGGCCTAACCAGTGGCAGTACTAGCATGATAATTGAACCTGTACCCTTAGATTCTTGAGTATTGAATTTAAGGTAATGCTCTAACCAACTGAGCTTTGCAGTGCAGGAATTTAAAGGCAGAATTTGAATGACTTACAAATAAGTTTGATTGTTAGATTAAAACTGTGAAGTGTAGACTTCAGCTGACTGTAGTCTTTAAATCTTTTTCTGATGTCCTGTAAGTAACTTATGAATATAATTATATTAAATTAGCTGCCATGATTCTTTCATATGACAACAAATATATTTTGAATAAATGTAAATATAATTTATTTTTCGAATATTGATACAAAATATTCAAATGACAGAAGTTCATGATTGCATATATTTTCTATCAAATCACTAGCCTTTGGGTGGATATATTCTCTTGATAAAATTAAAACAGGTTTTTATATTTATTAAACATGAGAAGGCTATGGCAGCATAATAGAGAGCATTTAAAATATGGTGATGATATATGAATTTTAAATTCATGCGAATATTTTAAGAATATATGGAATTATATAGTCATGCCTTTTATTATTTCAATTTACAAAGGGGGCAGAAAAGATTTTAATACTTTTTGAAGAATGCCACTGTTACCTACTATAATAAAATAATTTTAATAATATTAAATAGGTCGTTTACAGGCAAAAAGATATGTGGTGGTTGATATGAATTCAGTGTGATTTTAGAGTCAAGAAGAAAATACAGGAAAATTATTATGAACAAAGGTATTATTTATATATGGATTTGCCCGGAGCTTTTAAACTTACGTTTGTGTTCTAATTTAGTGAATTGCTCGCAGAAATTTATTTGTATTATACAGCCACAAATGATAGTTCGAAAGAAACCATCATTATTAATGGTGGAAAATATGAAGCACTAAATGTATATATTAATTATGTTCAACTTTGTTTTCATTTTTCTGATACTTGTATTTGAAATGTAATATAAATTTGTTGGTGTTTTTTAATTTGATCCTATTAAAACCTAGATCTGCAGTACGCTTTAATTGTATTAATTTTTCCATACCATATTCAGAACTTAATATTTTGAATGCAATCTTTAAAGTATTTGTTTTGTAATTAATTATAGAAAAAGTAAAATGTTTTATCACCTATGGTGGAAGAAAAACATTTTCAGGAATATTTGTCTGAATGGTTATTATCTTAAATATATGGTTTACTTTAATTGTTTTGCTAGATTTCTAGAAAGAAAGATGGATTTCGATAATGAAATGCAACATGGACTCCACTAAGCTTCTGCATATTCAACACATTAAAAATATAGTCTATTTTATCATAATGCCGTAACTATTGTATTTGAACTAAATTTGTTTTAGTATAGCATTTAATAAGTTACAAAGATAGAGGAATTCATCATAATATAATTACTGCAGTTAAATTACATTAGTTACATATAATGCTGTTATTCTGCTAAAACATATTGTATGAAAGTGAAACTTCATTTATGGATACTATGTAAGATTCTGAAAATATAATGCCAACATCATAAGGCCATCGGCATATTTTCCAGTTTGCTGGATGTGATTATATTATTTTAAGGCTTGTCTTATGAAGCTAATAAAAAATAACTGACTTCCTAAAAAAATTTTTATGATAAATTTGATGATGCTTTTCAATAACATTTTTGGAGGTACGAAAAATTTATTACAGAAAAAATTAACAGACATCATTATAAGTAACATGTAATACAAAATATTTATGTGGATGAATTTGGAATTCGTGGTTGGTTTACAAAATCGTAGCAAAAATGCCCTTTTTTTCACTATTTTTTTTTCTTTTGGAGTTAGGATGATGGTAAGATTTATAAGTTGCTATGAATAATAGTGGCAAAAATTCAGCTGATTTAGTGATTATATCTATCCTTTTCGTTTAAATTTCATGAAACTGAAACAGTTCTTTAAGTTGAAGGGCTGCAAATCCTAACAGTCATTCTTAGAAAATTTTCAAAATATTCTGATATATTAGTTTCAAGATATTTTTTTAGGAATATATGCCCATATGAAATTGTGTTGTATGATTTTGACAAATTAAAAAAAAAAAGAAGTAATATTAAGATGTAGTACTTTTTCTAAAATTATTTTTATTTGATTTAAAATAAAAAATAATGGTCTAAAAGTAAAACTTTAAATAATTTATATCTTATATAATATTACTTCAGCAAAATATCTAATGAGTTGATGTTAAAATTGCAAAAATCAATTAAACAAAAAATTTGAATAAAACTCAAATAATATTTAATCCGTTTGTTTTCTGTCAAGATTTCATATTAATTGAAATTGAACCAATGATTAGTTATGTTTGCATAACTCAATTTCTATTAGTTTGTTTGGAATCATTAAACCAATACAAATCAATAAACACTGTTGGTATAATATAGTATTTAATCAATAATTGGTGTAATTTTAATGTGCATGCTACACATCAGATGGAGCCACATAGTGATTTATTTTCTAAATTATGTAAGGAAGGAATTGAAAATATTAGGCATTTGTTAATTGAATGTAAATGTTTGAAAACAGAAAGGGTACATATAATGAAGTTGTGGAAAAATAAATATGAAAAGAGTGATTATACAGAAAGTGAATTATTGGTTTTTATGCTGGGTTTGGGAAAAGATAAGGGGGATTTAGATATAAAGGTTATAGAGTTGACAAAAATAATGTTGTGGAAATGGGATAGAGCAGATTATGGGTAAATTTAGAGTGGGGAATGTAAAAGAAAGTGGCTAACAGGTTTATCTGGGCATAATTGCTGAGATATTCTTGACTTCGTTTAAGGAGAAGCCATAATACATCACATCACATCACACATCACCAAAAAAAAAAACCTAATTAATAAGAAATAAAATGTATGAATTTTGAAAATAATTTATTTAACCAAAAAATACACTTAGTTTTTTATTTAATATATAGATTGTTATTGTTGTGTTAATAAAAGGAAACATTTTAAGCAATATAAACTTGAATTTTTATGAGTGTTCATGATATCCTAAATAATAATTATTAAACAGAAACATAGTGTGGATAGTTAAAGGTTGCTTGAAAGTCTGAGTTCTAATCCCCTATATTTAATAATATATTTAGGTAAATCTTACAAAGTTTTGTAGAAGTTACTTAAAATGTGTTTTTTTTTTTTTGTTCATATGGTTGACCGGGAAGCGAACCTGGGCCAGCTGCTTGGAAGGCAGCTATGCTAACCACTAGGCCACCAACGCTTGACAAAAAAATGTGTTTATTTTTATTGAAATTAGAATAAACTATAATAATAATAAAAAAATTCCTATTAAATTATTATTTGGTTAAATAAATTATTTTCAAAGTCTGCACACTTTTAAAAATATTTTTGAAGTCTGAATATTTTATTTATTATTTAGATTTTTCTCTGCTCACTATAAAACAGTCCCACTTTTTTTTTCATTATTTTATAATTTTAATAGTGTTTTTTTTTCCCCTTTTAAATATGATGTTTATATGTATATTTGCAAAATGGAGATTTTTTTAAATCCAAGAGAATATTTTTTATACATTATATTGTTATAAAACAAAGAAAGATAAAACCCCCAAAATCATTCCTTTTTTTATATAGAGCTATGATATTATATTGGGGGGGGGGGAGAAAAGATAACAGGATAATCATTTGTAAATAAAGAAAGAATATTTATTGGGATAATAATTTTTGTCTGAAAACTATGAAAAAATAAAATATCCTAGAAAAATTAAATAAATGGGATAAAGAATTTTGATTACGGTTGATGATTGCTTTTATTTGTATAAATAATTTATAACAGTTGTAAAATAAATTAATAATATATTAAAGATGTGATAACGTATATCTATATATACAAAAAAATGTGTTTAAATTAAAGTCAGTGGAAAAAATAAAAGGTTAAACAATAGTTTGAATTGAACAAATTATAAGAAAAGTAGCAGGTTTTTTTCCCCAGTTGAATTTATCCCATAGGTTATGCCCCTTCCCTCTCTCCTGATCTTATTTCAGTACTTACTTACTTATGGGAATAACAATGAAATTGTTGTACACATAGTAACTATTTATTTCCAAATTTAAAATATATTTTAATAATTACGATTAGTAACCTGGAAGAACTTATTCTGATCCATTGATAAAGGTTTTTGCTTCATGAGATTTTTTTTTTCTTTTCTCACTATAACAAGTTGATGTTTAAATGAAAGATTTTCTCTATTATCAGTTTTATAAAGATTAATATTTCATTACAAAGAAACATTAAAAATTACTCTATGTGCTCATTACTGAATACATTTTCATTGGTCCTTTTCTGAAATATCATAACTTCATTAGTAATTATTATTCATTAGACGAGAGACTTATCAATTAAACTGTAGTAATTCCCCATCTATATACAGAGAACAATGATAAAGATATATGTAAGAGAATGTGATTTGGGCCAACTGATGAGTGCTGGTTAAGCATGAAATGTGCATCTTGGGAACCATACATCTTTTTCACATCTGGTCCTATGTTTGTGATTGCAACCCTTCACAAGGTGTTAAAAGCAGATAGAAACCAGTCCTTACATTGAGTAAGAGTGCTGTAGTGAAAATAACACTGCAGAAATATTATTTATTAAATCATAATAAATTTATGTAAATTTTTTTTTTTTGTAAACATTTTATTTAAGCGAAATCCGCTTTCATTTGCATTTATCTTTTTATTTTATTTAATTTTATCAAATTCTGAAAAATATTTTTAAATACATTGCTGCTATAATTGATGAAGTACTATGAAACCCTCTGTTATGATGGCTTTTTTTTATTATTATTTCTTGTGCTTTTTGTAAATATTGTAGTTTAAAGATTTTTATTATTATTGATTATCTAGAGATTTTAATTGATACTTTTAATATAATAAATATAAAGTAATAATTTACTAAGGCTGTAACCTTAGAAATAAGCGTTTGAAAAATACACACAGAGAGCATATGTAAATAGTTTAAACAGGCTTTAGCCTGTACTCAATGCGCTTTAAAATTCCCAATAATTGAGCATATTTTGCCGATAGAGGGACCCTTCCAAACCACGACACAAGATAGCGACTTTTATAAAGATAAGAGCGGCGTCTTATCTTTAACCTAAATGTCCACTTATATAGGCGAATCTGAAGCATCTTGATTTGGAAGTGTGAAGTAGTTGTAAAGGAAATAGTAGACTTAAACAGTGGAGAAAACAACTATTTCACACTTCCAAATCAAGATGCTTCAGATTTGCCTATGTAAGTGGACATTTGGGTTAAAGATAAGACGGCCGCTTTTATCTTTATAAAAGTTGCTATCTTGTGTCATGGTTTGGAAGGTGTTCCATCTATCGGCGAAATATGCTTGATAATTGCAAATTTTAACGTGGATTGAGTACAGACTAAAGCCTGACCTGTTTAAACTATTTATAATAAATATAAAAAATTATGCTACCTAAAGTGATGGAAAACTTAAGATTCTTAAATTATGTTTAACAGAAAACAAAATGCAGAATTCTGGAATTTTTTTTTATACAAACAACTTTGTCCTTTTTAATTTTTTGATCCCTGAAATACTATATTCTAATAGCATGGAAAAATTTTATGTTATGATAAAAAAATAAAATTAAACAAGTTTTTATATTAATTAAATTATATAAATTTAATATTAGATTTATAGTCTAAATGTTGGAAACATTTTACATTCTGATTTTTTTTATATTATCACATTCATATTAGAAAAAAATATACTACATATGGTTATATTAATTTTTTATGTAAATAAGCATTTATTTTTATAGCGCTCTCTGCTTTATAAATTGTAATACATTAAAGATCAGCCTTTTCAAGCTATTGTGCATGCGCTTTTTATGAGTATTAATAATAAATGAATACTTTCACTCCCAACACAAAATATAGTATTTAGGAAAGAATTTGCCCATATATAAGCATTTGGGTTGGAAAGAATAAGTGGGTGGCTTATGGGTTGGAAAGAATAAGTGGATTCATTTTATTCTTTCCTAAATACTATATCTTGTGTTGGGAGTGAAATTATTCATTTATTATTAACACTCGTAAAAAGCGCATGCACAATAGCTTGAAAAGGCTGATCTTTAATGTATTACAATTTATAAAACATAGCGCTATAAAAATAAATGCTTATTTACATATGTTTAAGTTTCATTTGAGATGACGTTTAGTAAATTCTAGATAATTTCGTCGACGTCATTCATTCAGACATCGTAAACTAATTTAAAGTGAGTGGTCTATCCTCGCGCTTTCACTTCCAGTACTTAAGATTTGCCCATATATAAGCATTTGGGTTGGAAAGAGTAAGTGGATTCATTTTATTCTTTCCTAAATACTATATCTTGTGTTGGGAGTGAAAGTATTCATTTATTATTAACACTCGTAAAAAGGCACATGCACAATAGCTTGAAAAGGCTGATCTTTAATGTATTAATTTTTTATGTAATATATAGCATTATTATTACTTTACCTTAATTTTAAACTTAAATATTCTAGGAATATAAAGTCCCCCACCCTCTCCAAATTAGATTAATAGTAGGGCACTAATCAATCTATGACAATTATTTGATACTTATATCATTTACAGAAGCAATTAAGAGAAAATGTTCGTTCTCTTGAAATTTATATATATTGAATTAAGTTTGTATTTTTCTAAAAAGTAATAATTATATCAAGACAGTCAAATATTAACAACTATTTGAGCAATTAGAACCCACTTAAAATTTAACTTAAATGTCTTCTAGTTCAAACTTAAATGAAAACATTTAGTCAATGTAAATATTTTATAATAATGCACATTAAAAATTTATTTCTAATGGGTAAATTTAATATTTAAAAACAGTTTTAAGAAGTTAAAAAAAAGTAATAACTCTTGTTTTGCCTTTTATTAAAAAATAAATGTGTGCTACTAAAATATATAATAAAATTTTTTAAGTTAAACGGTTTTATTTAACTTGATCAGTAATGCACTAGCAGGCTAATATTTTTTTCTTGAATCACAATTTCTATGGTTATATGTGACTAAATAAAATGATGGGACACCTATTGAACACTGATTGATTGAATTAATTTATGGGTATCCTGCAACTTTATTTAAAGTTACATCTAAACATCAAAATTGCAATAAAATAAAATATTTTTTCTACTTGTTAATAGCGTTGTTAGCCGAGAGGTCAGTACAGGAAGCAGTTGGATGCAGACGGTTGTTGCGGGTTCACCTCCCGGCCGATGCTATGACATATAGAAAAAAAAAATCCTCCAACTTATAAGGCATTTATTTTGATTTGATTTTTTAGAGTTTAAGTTTTTTACAGTCAGATTTTTTTAAAAAGGTTTTTCACTCAAATATGCTTTTGAAAACTTTTGAAAGAAATAGATGAAGCTAAGGCAAAACTCTCCATACAGTAGTGCTACCCTGTGCCAAACAGAATAATCAATGGATGCCAGAAGGCTTGTGCATAAAATCCCTATCTAGTGCCTACTCATCCAATATCCCCAGACTAGTTTCTGGCTTGTGGCCATCATCAGTGAGGAGCCTTGGATATGAGAGCACTGCACCTAGGTATTAGGATCTAATGCAACCCTCCAGCAGCCACCTTTTAACTCTACTTTACTACAAAACTATGGGAATGAAATTGAAAACATTGTTAATATCTTCAATCCAAGCTCAATAGCTTATATAGTCATATGGGTCTGAACTCAATTCAGCACCCATACATTTCTGTGTCTTTGGCTCTTATTCAACCATAGCCACCACTATCCTATTAGGCAAAATTGGTGTTAAACCACTAAACATCACATGATCACCATCTCTATATTAGCACATAATTGTTGTAAACAAAGGCAAAACTCTCCATATAGTAGTGCCACCCTATGCCAAACAGAGTAATCAATGGATGCCAAAAGGCTTATGCATAAAATCTCTATCTAGTACCTACTCATCCAATATCCCCATACTAGTTTCTGGCTTGTGGCCATCATCAGTGAGGAGCCTTGGATCTGAGAGCACTGATGATGGCCACAAGCCATAAACTAGTCTGGGGATATTGGATGGGTAGGCACTAGATAGAGATTTTATGTACAAGCCTTCTGGCATCCATTGATTACTCTGATTGGTACAGGGTGACACTACTGTATGGAGAGTTTTTTTTGCCTGTTTACAACAATTATGTGCTAGTATAGAGATGGTGATCATGTGATAGATGAAGCTGTCATAAACTTGATCCAAGACTTTTAGATCTTACTTTTTAAATACAATTCTGGAGAGCACATTATAAATTTTATATATTATTGTGATGTTGATTGCATACATGGAACTTACTAACTGAAATTTATGATGTTTAAATTTCTAGTCTGGTTGGTAGTTTTTTATTCTGTTTACTTCTTTCACTGCTTAGTTATCACAAGGCTTTTTACTCAATTTCCAGCAACCCAGTTTTTTTATTTGGGATCCATTCTGTATCAGCTGATTAGATTTGATATTGTAATTGTATATTGTGTAATTTTTTATTATCATATAATTTTTTTTTACAAATAAATATATTTTTAGTAATAGAAAAAAATAATTTTATATAGATTTTAAGTTTAAACAATAAAAAATATTTTTTATTATGTAGACTTAAAATCTTAATTTACTAATTGTACAGTAGTTGGCAAAAATTAATTTTCATAAATTGCTTTTATTATTATTATTATTTTAAATCAAATAATATTAAAATATAATTGAATATTGTATTGAAGATAAATGTTAAAAAGACTAAGTAATGTTTAATGGATTTTCTCAAAATATGAAAATAAAGATTGATTATGATGAGTTAGAAGAAGTTAACAGTTACAAATACCTTGGTCAGATTATTAATACAGATGGAAACACAATGGATGAGATTAATCATAGAATTAAACTTGGTTTGAGTGCTTTTGGTAGAAATAACTTTGACTTAAAGGAAATATGCCTATGTGTTTGAAAAGGAAGGTTTTTATCAGTTCTTACTTATGGATCGGAGACTTGAACACTTACTAGAAAAGCAATACAGAGACTTCAGACCACTCAAAAAAGAAATTGGAAATGCAATATATGTGGAAGAGAACAAACAGGTGTTACTGACCTCATTGAAAAAATTAAAAGACTGAAGTGGAGTTGGGCTGGACATATTGCTAGAAGAGATGATAATTGATGGACAATTGAAATCTTAAACCGGAGTCCAAGAGATTGTAAAAGACCCAGAAAGAGACCACATGTGAGATGGATGAAATAAGAAAATGTGCAGGGGTGATGTGGAGAAAAGATCCTAGAGATCGGAGAAGTTGGATTGAACTTGGAGAGACCTTCATCCTGCAGTGGATTGATAATGGTTGATAATGATGATGATTGTATTACCATCAATACTGAACACATATGCAAACTTTAAAGAGAATCACTTCAGCGGAAATGGGAAAAAATTCAGTTGCAAGATCTGATTCAAACAGAAGCATGAGGTTAAATAGTCCTTAGAAAAAGTTAGCCTTCCTCTTATTAATTAAGAGCTAATATAAAAGAAAGAATCGGACTGCATATTGAATCCAAAAGGAAAATTAGCGTTGATTTCACTAAGAATGCATACTGCTGCTAAATTAAGAAAATTTTATAGTATTTGTCCAAAGTTAATTGGATCATAGTTTGCATATATTTAATTATAATACGATTTATTTTAATGATGATAAAATTTTATTTTTTAAAAAAAACTTATTTTTCTGCTGTATGTTATCAACTGCTTCTGACCTTTGCCTTTCCCTGCTGAAAATTCTATGATATTAGGTTATTTATGCAAAACATTTTACTATTTTTTGATGGAATTTGCGATTTTTAAATAATGGTCAAAATAATTGGAACACTACGAATGGCTACCGGTATTATCTGACTTCATTTAACGCTTGGTTGTTGGTAATTTTTTGATTTAATTTTTCACAATTCTTGATCTCTTTTTAAAACATATCTTTATAATTTAGTTGTAAATATTTCAAATTTTTTTTAATGTTTGTTATTTATAACTTCTTATTCGAGGAATAGAATATAGGTGTTTAATCGGACATCTATAATTCGAAATCCTTTTCATAATTAAAGATTTTTCAGAACTAGGAATTATTCAACAATTTTTTTGCTCGATATCATTACAAACTTGCTAGAAAAACAAAAGTAAAACTTGATTTTAGTAATATTAGATGACATATATTAATAATAATAAAAAAGGCTTCTGATTAGTTTAATTCTATCCTTTTGCTTCAATAAAATCTATTTTGAAAACTTATTAAAGCATTTTCTGTTTCAAACTTTATACTAACTGATTTAGAAATAAGTTTTTCTCCGTCTCTCTTGAAAAAAGTTTTCTTTTGCTAAACATTATCACAATCAATATTTTATATCTAGAAAAAAAGATTATAGGCAAAATAGAAACACGGTGCTCACGTCAATTAGGTTTATTAATTGCATGTATTTACTTAAATGTGTGTGCCTATTTAAATTTTATTTTAAAATATAAATATGCAGTAGTCTCCCTCTATTTACAGGCTTCTATGTTTCAGTAAGTCATGATTAAATAAAATTAGAAATTCATACATTTTATTAACTTTTATCCTTCTTGCTAATCCATATGAGTGTAATCATGATTCGTGTTTCTCATTATTTTGTTTTATTCATCATGTATTCATTTTTTTTTCTTATGTGTCGTAGCATCAGCCGGGAAGCGAACCCGCTAACCCGGGACAACTGCTTGTAAAGCAGCCGTCGCTGACCTCTCGACTGCCAATGCTTGACGTGTATTGTTTTTTCAATTTATTACTTATACTTATTTTTAAGAAAATGATTCTCTTTATTTAGTTAATTTTTATGTATCAATGTGTACATTTTAAACATTTAAGTGTGCAATAGATGTTTGTATATGTGTTAAACGCTTGCTGTTATTCATTGTTTTATATATCCACATATATTCTGAAATCATATGAATATTAATTGAACCTACTGTATTATACTTATGTTTTTTAATGACTATCTTTTTAAGATTAAATAAAAGACTGCCTCAATAATTACTGACTCACATGATCACCATTTCTTATGTTTGCTCAAGATGTTAAAACAAGCAAAACTCTCCATACAGTAGGGCCACTCAGATTCAAGGCTCCTCACTGATGAAAGCCACAAGCTAGAAACTAGTCTGGCAATATTGGATGAATAGGCACTAGGTAGAGATTTTATGCACAAACACTTCTTGGGTTCATTGATTACTCTGTCTTGCACTGAGTGGCACTACTATATTGTTTTGCCTGTTGTAATTATTGACTCATGTTAAAATAATAGTTGTGACAATTTAAATCCTCCACTTCTTATAATCATGTCTGGATGTTGAAATTAATTTTATTTTAGAGCTCATTTACAATTATTTTGCCTATACGGAGAATACTCAATTCATTGTGGATATTATTTTAAATTTTGAAATAATATTTTAATTAATTAATTTTTAAAAAAAAAACAAGTCTTTTAGTTTTTTTAAATTCTTTTAATGCTTTGAATTTGGGCTTAATGGTTCATTTACAATGCATATTAACATATATTTATATAGGAGTGAAGAAATTAACAGAAACATTTATAGAGCTGCCATTTGAAATTACCACATGTATGTAATTATATAGCACTTAAATAATATCTAAAAAAATATTAAACTTCTTTATTAAGAGATGTCAGAAGAGGCTATCAAGATCTCAACTACTATTTGAGAATGATATGTAAGAAGTTCAGTTGTATTTAAATAAGGTTATTACAGAACCATAGTGAATATGTAATACTCTCCTGATTTTCAAAGCAGTATCTGTGTGGACTATATTGATTGGCAATCAGTTTGAAAATGTTTGGGTGAACTTCTCCAAAATGTTCAAATAGTTTGCGATTGTGTTCCCTTCTAGTAAAATTGACCCGTCCAAGAGAATACTAGATCATTTTCCAAACTAATGACAACTCAACCATGGTTTTAAAAAAAGCAATCTGGATGTTTATTTAGTGATTACTAATAATAATTGGTGGGAAAAGTGTAAGCAATGATCTCTTTGATCATATGGCATACTTCTAATTCTTACATTTGTTGTCCCGTTCTTCCACATCATAAGCTTTCACATCTATGGAAATGAAACGGCAATTTGGATATGAATATTTTGCTAGTAAAGGTGATGAAAATGTTGTGGTGTTCAGATATTTTGGACTGTGCAGTGATTTGTTCCTTTGTGACATTCTTATTGGCCATAATCCTTAATTAAATGTCTTCGGTTTTTTTTTTTTTTGTTTCATTAAGTATTAGTTTTCTTGTCTTCAGTGAATGCAGTTATTATTCTTAGTTTTGAAAGATTAAACCTTTTGAAAATTTTGTTTGTCACTGATCCACATAATCACGTACCAGCAACTGATTCTTTAATACTGGTTAGACATTTTTTTCGCAAGCTTTATAAAATTGATATTAACATCATTCAAATTCTGACGAATATTGTATGGAGAGATAATACTTTCAATGCTTTAAAGCATCCATGCTTACAATGCTAGGGACAGTCTGTATTAGATTTCTGTCCGTAAAAGAAAAAAAAATCATGAGATCAGAAATATAGTGCTAGTATAAATAAATTAATAATCTAATGGCCTTCCTGCTTGGGATTTCATAAGAAGTTTGAGTGCTGGAAATTCCAGAACTGGAATCAATTCAAGGACTTTATGCTCCAGAGTCTAACACTCAACCACTGCACTAATTTGTGCAGGGCAGGTATTGTTTTATCCAGTATTGTATATATATATATATACACACACAGACTAGTTGTACCCACAGCTTCAGTCATATTAGTAGAATAAAAGAAAAACAATATATAGCTATTCCTGTGATTTCTGTATTTACATACTCCTCAAGTGCGATCTCTGAATGAATGCGCATGCTGTGGAATAACATACTTTAGCTATTCTCCACAAAAGTTGTAAGATATTCGCATGTGCGGATCAGAAATTCTGACATAAAATGTCACAGTGTTTCATATATTTGTAGATCATTTTCAATCCTCATCCTGCCATCACAAAATCTTGCAAACCACTTGAAAACATTTTTGTGTCTCATAATAGCTTCACTGCCATATGCTGAATAATTTCGAATGTTTCCGTAGTAGTTTTGCCCAATTTAAAATGGAATTTAATATTTAAGTATTGTTTCATCATGGGTTAAGATGTAAAACACACGATCGCATGAATGCTGCTTGGCACTCAGTCTGCTCATGCTTTTGCTATTCTGTATCAACTAGAGTTTCTAGAACTCTCACATATCCTGAATGAATAATGTGCAAGATTGGTCTTTTGTCCATTCCATTTTTGATACTCTGTATGTAAAACAATGTAAATAGATTACATATTTATTTAATATTCAATTCGAATGTTTATTTGAAGGCAATGTTTTTTTAAGACAATAATTATTTGAATAGTTTAAATTTTAACATTACCCTATATAAATAACATGCAAGATTGGTTTTCCTTATTCGTACCATATCTAATACTGTATAAGTAAGAACAATATATATATTTATATGGTGTTCAATGTAAATGTTTATTTGAAGGAAAGGCTGTTTTAAAATATTACTAAATTAAATATATATATATTTTTTTAAGACAACATTCTTTATGATATGCACTATCTATTTAATTTATCACTAAATCGAGCAAGAATAAAAATTCCAAGTCATTTTGAAACATACTTTATCATGTGAGAGTATAATTAAAGAATAATTGTAAAAATCGATTAAATTCAGCGATATAACTGATAGTAAGCTAAAATGTATTTTTTCACATGTTAAATATATTTAAACTGAAATCCTAAAATTTTACAAATTTATTAATATAACACAGGGATGGCCAAACTTTTAGATGTTGGCGGTAACTTTTTGGTGAAAGTGTATATGAGGGCAACTATGTTTTTTTCAGGACTTCGAACTGAAAACTAGAAAAATTTTGCACCATCTATCGGCTATTTTTGGTCACGTTTTTTTTATTTTACGCTTATTTTATCGTAAATTCATAGCTTTATTGGTATTTAAATTTTAATTTCAAAAAAAATCTGCTATTGGCAGTATTTTTCACAAAAAATTGATTTCTGATCACAGTCTATTGTATATAGTCCCACCTCTTTTCCCTTAAAAAGTATTGCAAAGCACTGCCTGTCAACTTCAGATATTGTTCTCTAGGCATTTCTAACTGTCAAAGTCAGAAATCAAATCAAAATGTTTTATACTTTCGTAATAGATTTTGAACATATATAAATATATTTCTCATAATTTTTTACATTCATAATTAAATTTTTATATTAATTTACCTAAATATAAACTTTGATTTGAAAGTTTAAATTTTACAAGAAGAATAATCAAGGAAAAGTGAATAGCGCTGGACCACTATTCAAGACATTAGTTGACCGCTATCGCTTTTGTAATAGATTTTGAATGTAAATAAATAAATTTCTCATAATTTTTTACATTTGTAATTAAGTTTTTACATTAATTTATTTAAATATAAACTTTGATTTGAAAATATTTAAATTTTACAAGACAAAGAATCAAGGGAAAGTGAATAGCAGTTGATTGCTATTCAAGACAAATGAATAATTTTGACCGCTATTTGCATATCAATGATATTTGGTGATAACTGGCAAAATGCAACTACTTTTCATAAATATTTATGGATTTTATGATTACTTTTTACACTGTATTGACTAATAATGTGGCTAGATTTAGATTTTTATTTAAAATATTTAAGATGAAGAAAAGACAAAAGTGAATAATCAGCTATCGTAATTTCTAAGACACAGAAAATCATTGGCATTTTCACATAATGATTGGTTGAAATATAATTTCTTTGTTTTACTGCAGGCTATTTTTCATATGTTTTTCTTCAGTTATTAACATTTTTTAAAATTTTTTGTTATATTTAACCAATTTGAATGTAAAATAATTCAATTTTTAGAAGCTAAATTAAAACAATTCTGATTATTGTACATTAATATATTTCAGAAAGGAAACTGGCTAGATCTGTATTTAACAAATCAAATCACTCAAATTCATTGGACAAAAGTTAAATTACCTCAACTCCCTCTAGTATTATAATTTGTCCATGTCGCTTTATAAAATATTTATTAAATTATAATTTTAAATCACATATAAATAATAGTTTTCTAAAGCTGGTCCTGAATTTTTAAAAAAAATTCAAAAAAAAAAAAAAAAGAAAATTATTGTTTTAGAATTATATTAAAATAAATTAAAAGCAAATTTTATAAAAATGGAAATTATGTGGTCAACTTTAGAGACCTTGAGGTCAACCGTCTTGTACACCCCTGGTATAACAGATCACAATTTTCCTTAATCAAATGAAAAATTAAATGTGTTACAAACGCAAATTAATTAATCTATATTACTATATAAATGTGAATTTTTTTGTCATGATAAAAACATCAAAATTAATAACAAGCAAAGTGTAACTGCAGACGAACAAATCTTAATGAGAAATTAAATACAGGGTACAAATGTACTTTAATTAATTCAAAATATATATTTATGAAATCAAATTTTATCTTGCTTTACCAAAAAACTTTATGAAAAGTACCATATATTTAATAGTAAATGTCAATCAAAATGACTTTCATTATTTGGTTTTCTCTTTCTGTATTCGCATCATTTTAAAATTTAGTTTCTCATGTGCTAAATATATTGGGACTGAAATCCTAAAAGTTTATCAAATTAATTATATAACTGATCACAGTTGTCATTTATTCAAATGAGAAATTAAATTTATGGCGCAAACATAAATTAATTTAATGATATGAAACAAAAAATAAAGGAGGCATGCTTTATTGCAAATGACAATTATGCAATAAACCAAAAAGAATCGTGCCTATGCAATCTCCAGAAAATGGTTTATATGAAAGAAAACTTTGAATAAATTTTGCATAAATTACTGTCAAGATTTGCTTAAAATCTCAATGTAAGCCTATACTCCCAAGATAGGCTGTGAATATGGAAACCTAAATTCTCCGAAAGCACTAACCCTTATAATTCTTTTTCTAATAATATTAAGCTTCACTTTTTGCCTAAAGTGCAATTTAAAACTTAAAATATATTTATGAAATCAAATTTTACTCATTCAAAAATTTTACTTTTTTTGTTTCAAAATTTTTTCAACATCTGTAATTTTTTCACCAGTGCTACCCCCTTTTTGTGTTTTTATGACATCATTCAAAAATGCTTCTGGTTTCACCGCATTTTTATATTACAAATTACCAAAGTTTTTAAAACTATTAAATACTATAAAGCAAAAACGTATAGGCTATAAAAGTTCTCCACAACAAAAAAAAAAAAAAAAGAAATTTTTTCAAAATTCATTACTTGGGGCAATATTTGTTGAATTATAAAATAACAAACAAATTTTCCATTTACATATAATGTAGAAAGTAAATCTGTTTAACTATTGGAAAACAGAAGTTCCAATACAGCTTAGATAAATGGTTTTTAGAATTCATTTTATCTCGAATTCTGCGATTACAACAGCTATCTTCAGATAAACAAGTAAGCCACTATCATTTATATAAACTGTGTTAAAGTACTTTTTTTAAAAATAGCTTTTGTTATATCATGAAGATACAGCTACATTAGTAAGCCTTTATAGTTTTTCTTTAAGTCTCTGCCATAATTTACCAATACCTGAGCAATTTACCAGTGAAAAGATGATATTTTTTCCCTTTAAGCTGCTACAACACCATCTATAAATTGTCATGTGTTATGTAAAGATGTAATTCACTATAAAAAGTTTAAGACTAATGTGTCTGCCTGACTCACAAGTTGCAATGTGAAATGTGACCATCTGCTTTAAATCTTCTTAGATTGTTTTTAAAGTTATCTTGCCTTCATGAAATCTTACGAGACACCTGAAAGCATTCGTAACTCATGGATTTACTACCACATACAGTTTGAATGATATCAAATGTTTCACTAGCAGTTTTACCCAATTTAAGGTTAGTGCTTTGTTCCATCGTGAGTTAAGATATGAAACTCATTGACACATTTGACTCATTATATAGGTATGCTAGTGCCATAAAAGTTTTGTGATAGTTTTATGTTGCTACATAATACGGTATATCGATTTAGAGATGGCGCTGCAGATCACTTGAGAAAATCTGTCACAAGCCATTTTTTGATTGGTACACACTGTATATGTATATATGTTAAATAAGCTATTTCTGATGATTTTCAACTAGATTATAAACTGGAATTATCAGTAGTCTCTTCTTTTATTTAAATGCAATACTTTATATTATGTTTTTTTTTTTTAAAAAAAAAAATCGGTATATAAATGACAGTTACTATTTCATCAGCTATTTTTATCCATAGTTTCTCCTTTCCACATTATTTCATTTAAACTTTGCCTCATCCACTCATCTTACTCGTGCTTTTTTTTTTTATGGATTCTTATCTAATTGGCGGTTTAATTCTTCAGTTTTTCACTCCTTAATAATTTCTTTTAACAGCATCTTTAGTTCTCTTTCATCCCTTAATTTTAATAATGATGCCAGCAGTAATTAATATTCGTGTAGGAAGAAAATAGCAGTAGGTTTTGTAGTGAAATAATTATGTAACGGAAGAGGAAATTGTATTGGGCAAATATATAATGGTAAAAAAATTATGAAGCATGGATCTATGCGGGGGGGGGGGGGCGATTAATGATCTAAAGGAAGAAATAGTTTTGGAGTCCGAAAGGTAGAGCAGTGGACAGAAGGGCTTGGAAAGGATTGCCACTTTAATTTGCAAGACTCAACTGGCCCGGGTTCGCTTCCCGGTCAACGCATTTGACATATGAAAAAAAAAAAAGACTCAACTCTTTGACAGTTCAAAAAAATGTCGATGCATAATCTTTAATTCAAAAAGCCAATAAATAAAATAAATATTGCCACCTTAAATGCATTTTCAGTTACACATAAACATTTAATTTTTTACAAACTATATTTTTTCATTCTCCTCCCTTCTTTTTATTTTCATATTATATTTCAATTGATTAATTTTTATATAAATAATGATTTAATACGACTCACATTTTTAAAAAATGAAAAAGGTGAGCTTTTCATCTTCTAGTCATTAATTTGTAAGAAGTTGCTATGGCAACTAATAAAAAAAAAAGACAGTTGTCAGAATTTTGCAAACCAGCTTTATTTTCATTAGGTACATATTTTCCAATGCCAGCATTAAATCCAAGGATATAATTATATATTTAAATTATAGATTAGAATTGACGCTGTTTGAGCATGTCTTCTGTGACAGACATGTGATCAGGATTTTATATAGAACATGCGTTGTATGTAGCTGTGACTTTTCAAATGAATGGATGCTAACAATTTTTGCCTTCAAATGATATATTTCTATAATGTGATTTTAAAGAATACAGATGGGAGCAAAAGTCATAAAATCAGGAATTTATGTATTTCTTTTTATATTTGGACATAATGTAACTCAGGTAATTTGATTCTTAAGCCGTCTCATATGTGCAGATTTCAAAGCATGGTTTTTGCTCAGGAAGGGGAGGGGGGATTTCTTGTCTCTCTGATGCAATAATAAAAAATATTATATTATTATTATAACGGAAGTAGTATTTTCCTCCGAATTGTCATTTCATTCAGTTATTTGAATATTGATATGATTTTAATGTGTCTTATGTTATTAAAGTATATTTATAAATATTTTTGATGAGATGTGTTTCAATATAAATCAATTTTTACGTAAAAAATTAATCATACATGTTAATAAACAGGTAAATTATTTTGAAAAGCATATTTAATTTCAGTCGTAATGATTATATCTCATAGGTTTGCATGGATTCTTATACATATATCCACATACATTACACTTTTACGTATTTGTGCAGAAATTGAATACTGTTGAATGTATATGTACACCAAGTAAAAATCCTGTTATAAATTAAAATAATAAATAAAACTATAAAATATCAGTGATAATAAATATAATAACAATTATAAAAATTCATAAGTATTTCAATTAGCAAATGAGCTTGGATTGAAAATATTATTGTGTTTTCATCTTTGATTCTTAGCTTTATAATTAACAAAATAAGTAAATGGTGTTGCTGGATGGTTGTATTATATTCTAAGGTCTAGATGCATTGCTCTCAAATCCGAGGCTCCTCACTGATGAAAGCCACAAGCCAGAAACTAATCTGGGGCTATTGGATGAATAGGCACTAGATTGGGATTTTATACACAAACCTTCTTGCATCCTTTGATTACTAAGACTTGCACTTCGTGAGATTACTGTATGGAGAGTTTTGCTACTGTTACTAATAGCTTATGTACATATATGGAGTGGTGATCATATTGTTATACATCTATCCTGCCCATGGGATAATAGTGATTGTGGTTTTTGAAAAACCAGACACCAAAATGTACAGATGCTGAACTGAGTTCAGATCTATGTGACTGCATCAAGTGAATGAGCTTGGATTAAAAGCATTGGTGTTTTCATTTTTGTCTTCTAGCTTTAACTAAATAGGTAAAAGGTTGCTGTTGAAGAGTTACATTAGATCCTAAAAGGGCTCTCAAATCTAAGGCTCCTCATTGATGAAAGCCATAAGCTAGAAACTAGTCTGGAGATATTGGATGAATAGGCATTAGGTAGAGGTTTTATGCACAAACCTTCTTTCATCCATTGATTACTAAAGCTTGCACTTGGTGGCAAATATTTTATGGAGAGTGCTATTGGTATTTTAAATTTTACATCATATTATCACCATTTCATATGCTTACACGTGCTGTTAATAAGAGTACCAAACTCCATACAGTAGTGTCACCAAGTGGTAGCCTTCATAATCAATGGATGCAGGGTTTCTGCATGAAATTCCTATCTGGTACCTACTCATCCAACATCCGCAGATTAGTTTCTAACTTGTGGCTTTTATCAATAAGGAGCATTGGGATTTGAGAGTATCGCACATAGATTTAAGGATCTAATGCAACCCTTCAGCTGCCACCTTTAACTATTTGGGTAACGATAAAGTGATGAGCCCAATATGAAAACACTTGGGGGCATTACTTTATGGAGAGTTTAGTACTTTTATTTTAAATTTTCTCGAAATTTAAATGTTTAAATTGAAAATGATTATGAAGGTAATTGAAAGTACTTTTTGTAGTTCTATAATTGTTATTATGAATACTTATTATTTGTTGATATAGATTTATTAAGTTCTTTGAGAAGATGCAGATGGAATAATTTGATGCATAATCAATGTCAACGGTAGTTTACCTTTTCATTTTTTTAGCATTTCAATTTTAAGACTGCTTCATGAACTTTAGTGTATCCATACATTATTAGAATAAATATTGATTTTTCTTTTCATATATGTTTATGGTGAACTTCACTGAAAGCGGACTTTGCTTTACATTATAATGAAGAAAGGAACCACTTTGTTACGCGAATGAACAAATGTATACAAATTTGAATTATTAAGATATAATGGAAGACTTCAAAGATATTCATCTAGTATATGTAATAATTAATAAGATAGTGATTTATATATATATTTATAATAAAAAAATCAAGTCATATATCATGTGACTTAACTTATTAAGCTTATACTACAAATGTAATATAATGAGCGTGTTAATAGCTCTAAACAAACTTTTCTGATAAATGTTGGAAGAGAAAGCATTTAAAATCTCTATCTAGAATTATCCCTAT
The DNA here is from genome assembly GCA_028023455.1 of Epiperipatus broadwayi. Taxonomy (NCBI): domain Eukaryota; kingdom Metazoa; phylum Onychophora; class Udeonychophora; order Euonychophora; family Peripatidae; genus Epiperipatus; species Epiperipatus broadwayi. Next base: position 461,298 of record JAQFVV010006326.1, read on the forward strand.
CTCCAAACTGGCTTCGAGCTGATGGCTCTCCTCATTGAGGTGCTAGAATATTCAGACACTAGATCTAAAATACCAACTCAAGCCTAGCATTTTATCTAATATTTAACTATTAAGTAGAAAATCTGAAAATTTCAGTCATCTATATATCTTCAAATCCAGTTATCTAATGTAAATAGCCATATGGGACTGAACTAAATTCAGATATATTAATAGTTTTAGCAATATAACATTGCCAAAGATATCTGAAATTTTTAGATATTCTATTTAATAGTTAAAGGTTAGATAAATGCTGCACTTGAGTTGGTTAATTGCTCCTGGTGTCTGAATATCCTAATGCCTCACTGAAGAGAGATATTAGCTAGAAACCAGTTTGGAGATAGGGTTAAATCTAGATGGAGATTTTAAATGCTTTCTCTTCTGGCATTTATCAGAAAAGCTTGTTTAGAGCTATTAGCACGCTCATTGTATTATATATATATGTGTGTGTGTGTGTGTGTGTAATGTTAAAGAAGAAACTACTCTTCACAAGTGGGTTAGTTGATCCACCAATGCTTTTTTTAGCATATGTATGAAGACTATTTTTTTCTACATTCAGGATATATATTTTTCAAATCATATTCAGTGTACTTGTTAATTTTTGCTTTTTAATTCAATCTATAATTCTTTAATGCTATCCTGTAATTTATTCCGTGTTTCTTTTGTTAGTAATAGTTTTTATTTTGTATACAATTTTTTAAAATGTTTCATATTTATTTTAATCATTTATTAACTTCATATATATGTTTATGAAAATTTTTTTGCATCTTTCTCCTTGTTTCCATAATTCTCTTCAATTGCAGTGAGCAATATTTCATCACTTTGTTAAATCTGTGTTTATTGGCTCATTTAAATATATTCTTAATAACATCCATTCTTTTCCCCTCCTCTCATTCTGTCATTACTTACTTTTGGCTCATTTAAATATATTCTTAATAACATCCATTCTTTTCCCCTCCTCTCATTCTGTCATTACTTACTTTTGGCTCATTTAAATATATTCTTAATAACATCCATTCTTTTCCCCTCCTCTCATTCTGTCATTACTTACTTTTGGCTCATTTAAATATATTCTTAATAACATCCATTCTTTTCCCCTCCTCTCATTCTGTCATTACTTACTTCTGACTGTGAAAATGCTTGAGATTATCATTTATTTTTTACATTTTGGGTTGTTCATTATATATTATTTTTATAATATTCTTCACAGATTTAAAATCAGGATTATTTTTAAAATGTTGCCCAAGACTTATAGTTATCATAGCTGTAATTATCACAGTATTGGCAAAAAAAAACCCAATATTTTCTTCTCAGAATAATCATATATGTAACTAAAGGCATTGAAGGTAGGTTTACGATTTTTCATTTGACAGGTTAAAATTTAAACTAATATTAAATTTATTACTATTAAAAAACAGTAACTGTCAATAGGTAATCTTTTCTTAATTCATCAACCTATCATAATTTGGTATTGTGTGTATGCATGTACTACGTACCAGGTGGAACTATCAAACACCCCATGTTAATCAATAAAATTGAAAATTTTAAAACAAAGTAATGATATCATTTCATATATATAAAAAAAGACAATACATAGTAATGAAAAATATAATTTTAAAATTGAATGATAGAAATATTAAATAAATGCATTTAAATAATTTGATAACATAAAAATTCTATGAGATAAAATTGATATTTACAGAAAGTTTTGCTAGGAAGAGATCTTGATTGTGATTCTGTTGTGACATTTTTTAATGGACGTGATTTTAATGGGGTTGTAATAGTTGTAGAGACATTCCTCTTTTCTTTTTTTTTTTAATTTTGCATTTGGTTCAGCATTAAATAGTCTGCGTAATGGGCTTTTGTCACTGAGTCCATGTAATGCAGCTGGTTGTTTATAGCCAACTGTTGGAATCCTCTCACATTTAAATTTTTTAAAACTGGTCATTTATTGGAATGGATCAATGGGTCAAGTGGATATTTCTATTTTGTATAATGAAAAATAAATGATTCATTTCTCAGTGTGATATGCAGAAATATTGGTAGCCTCTCTTCAAGCTGAGTACCCATTGTCCATCTGCTCTAGGTCCATGGTTTTTCTGTTTATGACTTGGATTTGTTTTATTATGATGGAGAGATGATTTGTTATTTAGTAGCTTCCTTCTGCGATTATATTTTTGATGACTGGAAAATCTTGTTTTGTCTATTTCGATGGGTGCGTGATCCACATCCACTATTTTCCTCTCACTTTGACTGAAATGGCTTATGAGCAAACTTGCTTACAAAAATTGAACCCTTCAGTTTTTCCAATAAACGTTTGGACTGTCAATATCGGTAGCTCCCTAACAAAGGAAAACAATCGCTATAATTTTATACAAAAACTGATTTTCAATTTGCACTGTGATTAAAATCATTGTAGAAGACAAATGTATTTTTTTTATAGCCTGAATGAGTTGCATCATGAGTAAAAAATTTAAACACAAGTTCATTAATTCATTCTTCATTTTTCTTGCATAGTTCGACTGCACCTGGCACAAAGCTTTTCACTGAATTCATACAATAGATTGTGCTTCCGCAAAAATTCCATTGTTATATATCTTCACAGGAAATTACTTGGCAATAAAAATCTTTGAGAAACATGGCAAATAACTAAAACCCAAATTAAATGGAACCATGCAAATAATTTTAAAAAGTGCATGAATATGACCAGAAGTACTGGGTAACAAAACAAAATATCAACTGTTAGAAAAAGATTTATTAAAGAATGAAAGGATGTTCAATAATATTTACATTATGCTACCAATTGGTGCAGACCGAAATTTGTGTGAATATTCAAAATTTCAAAGAGTGGTTTTTGTTGTAAAAAATTCTGATAATAATTAAAATAACATCTATTTGGTTGTTTGAAAAACAGTGCGATTGTCAAAAGTATGTCTTATCTTTATTTTAAACATATTCAAATAATAGTGAAAATTGAATCTTTGCAAACTTTTAATGTATTTGTTAGCATCTTCATTATGAATGTGGTGTGTTTTGGTAATTTCACCTTGCATGCAGTATATGTATGCAAAGAGTTTTCATTAATTATTTGTTTTAAAAGACTGAATCAGTGTATCTATATCATCATTTTAAGGCACTTTCCAAAAGACATTTCATACATCAGATTATACTAGTCTTAAATATTCATATCTATTCCCATTTCATATCTTTTTTATCTTTCATTGTCTTTTTAAAAGTATCTTGTTTGTAATATTCTATTGTCCAGTTATAAAACTACAATTTCTACTCTTTTTTTTTTTGTATTTCTATTTCATATAAATTAATAATCCAAGGTCCTTTATACACGTTTTTTTTTTTTTAAAATTTAATTTCACTGAAAGATAAAGTAATCCTCTAAACTTATTAAAAGTCTCTTTAGGCATTACAATTCCTATTCTAACTTCTTATTCATTTCTTTATGAGTTATCTTCCAAAACCATGAAAGTCTTTAACTGCTTCATTTGTTATTCTTTATTTGCTCTTAATATGTTTATCTTATTGTATATTTTCCTAGGTTTAGTTTTGTTTATGTTTATGTTCAGCAATCCATTTTTTATCAGTCCTATATATATATAATATACAAATCAATATATATATCAAAATACAGTACAATTTATATAAATTATATTCTTTTAGAAGTACTTTCGACTATACACTTTGTAGTCTTTATCAACTATATAACGTTGAATAATCAAAACGAGACAACCTTTAACAATACCCATAGTTCAATTCAGATTTCCCACAATTCTGTTATCTTAACATTTGATGACTGGCGATTCATTAACATATATATATATATTGTTAAATATTTTCTCACTGTCCACAAGTACTACTGTATTACTATAGTCTGATATAATGACCTTTATCTCAATGCTATTTCCAGTATTGCCCAAACAATACTGAATTAGCAACTTCTTTTTGGCTCTGCTTGGTCTCCAGCTTATATCCAGTTTTAATGTGCTAACCGCTACTGCACAAAAAGCTTTTGATTATGAAAGTAAAAATCATAATTAACAAATCATTCATAAAATAATTGTGATAATTTTTTTTAAAATTTTTATGCAAATCATTTATAAGAATTGTTATTATCAATATAATTTTGTTTTGCTTTCTTTTTTTTTTTAAAAAAACCTTTTCTAATGTTTTTTCAATGCAAAATGCATTTGATACAGATATAAAATAGAAATAAATAAAATCGTAAACTTTGTTATTTTTCTGCCGTCCACTCTTTATTATTTGTACTCTAGAAGTATCTTCATAAGCATTAGAAATTAAAGCACCAGATTCTCCAGTTAATTTCGAGGTTTCGATCTTCATTAGTGAGGAGCATTGGTTTGCATACCTACAACCATCTTTACTTATATTCAAGCTAATGATATTAAAGTTGCCATAATCTTAGGTTTTGAACTCAAGTTAACCTTTTTGTCTAATTGTTCTGATAACAGGTCAGCAACAGAATAAGTGCTTTTTTTTTTTTTGATACACAACATTATCCCCTAGTTTATATTTAATACCTGCATTAATAGATTTTGTTGGCATTATTGCTGATGTCCATTGTTTTACTGTAGATGATTCTAGGGATCCCCGTGAAGTATTTTTAATTGTTATAGGCTTACATATGTTTAGGATTGTTGACTCCGTTTTAGAAAACATGTTTTTAAATTTTTTTAATTTAATTTAAAATTCTAAAAATTTAACATTGTGAAATCGATTAAAAATATCTCATTATTAAGTTTGCTCTATGTGGTGGTCCAATTTTTAAAAAAAAAATTAAAATAATAGCTCTGGAACAGCTTTGTAAAATTATCTGCTCAGACCATCCACGTAAAAGTATTTTGATGAACTTAAATTTAATATTGTTTTTCTATCGTCTAATATTAAGTGTTGAGCATATTTAGAAAAATTACCACTGGACATACGTTCAATTGGGAAAATACAGAAGTATTGGATAGAAAGGAAAAAGTACAAAGAAGAAAACGTAAAGAAGCTAGCTGCCTTCATGACAATGGTGAATAATCTTATAAGTCAACTTAGTGTGACTATATGTATTGTATGGAAACCACTGGTCAACTTTGCTCTTAGGAAAAAGTGGACAAATCAGGAGGAATCTCATAGATATGTATATTAAATTTTTATTGCCTGTTGCCTTTGGCAGGATGGCTCGGTTGGTTAGAGCATTACCTTAAAATTCAATATTCAAGAATCTAAGGGTCCAGGTTTGATTCCCATGTAGTACGGTCACTGGTCACGCCAGAAATACCTGAAGAAGTGAGAATACCTCTTGAAACGTTGTGCATATATACTAACTTGTGTGCCATTATTAACAGCTGAATGTAATTGGAAAATTTAAATAAACTTACATTTTTGTAAGACATTCAAGACTTAATATTAGATCATGGGAATAGTCCAATATACAAATATAACTAAATTTAATATTGTTTTTAAAATGGCATATGCAGTAGGTAAATAATGTTAACATCTATATTCTAATATATATTATTTTCTATTTATTTCGGAGCACATGCCTAGAGTTGATGAATAAATCCTTGTAAAATGGAATATCGATTGAGTGAATTAAGAAGTTTATATACAAGGTTTATTTTGTTACAGTTCAATTAATAAAAGTGCTACTCCTAATAATTACATTTAAATTATCGACTATTAGCTAAACTTTAAATAATGCCTATAAAATAAAATGAATAGTAGATTTTCCGTTTGTCTAATTATAGGTTTAAAGCTGTTCTTTTTTAGAATTGGGTTTAATAAACTCTAATTGAGTGTTATTTTTTTTTCTATTAAATGTTCAATGCAGAGAGAAGTAGGTCAACCAGGAAACATATTTTGTTTTTGAAAATTTATCCGTGTATTGATTTATTGAAAGTTTTTTTTTTTTTGTTATAATTGTTGACGTATGTTTGTAATACAATAAGATAAAATAAAACTTAATATTTCTTAATAAGAATATCTTAAAAGTTTCTGGTATCTCCTTTTATCTTTGATCATTACCCATGTAAATGCAATTAATATATATAAAGACTGCTTTTAATCGTCTGTAATATTTTAAAGCTTCTAGTATCTCCTTTTATCTTTGATTATTGCACATGTATTAACATATATAAATACTGCTTTTAATCTATTCATCTGTACTCATTTTGATTTTTCTTTATATTTGTAATACATAAAACGTACTTATTTCTATTTCCCCTATTCCTGAAAATATGTTTGGTTTTATGACTTACATCTGCATTTGTCCTACAATTATTTGAGGTTAGGTTGTGATTTCTTCCCATTCATATTGCATCCAGCTGATAATCCACAGGAACAGTGGAAATAAATCATAGCAAGTTGGGTGATCTTGTATCTCACTGACACTGGCATAATGTGTCATAGATAATATATTTTCAAAACTATTATTACTAACTATTGTAATATATAAGGGATTCAAACTCAGACTTTCACAGGACCCTCAACTCTCCAAGCCATCTCATATTGCTGATCCACCTGTTCACACATATGTTGAAAAGACAAATGATCAGCAATATACATATTTCATGCTAAACCAGCAATCATCAGTTGGTCCAGATTACTATCTCCACACATATATATATATAATCAGTGCTCCGGTTTATATTGAGATAGCCATTCTTCATACTTTAATGGACAGGCTTCAAACTACTCCAACCCACAACTCTTTAGCCATCCATTTCATTGAAAATCTGATGATAGAACGTTCAATGTATTAAATAACTATTGTAATATTTTTTTACTACTGTAACGTTCTCAATTATAATATATATATATATATATATAATGATTTATGATTGTTTTTAAAATTCTATGGATTGACAATTACATATTCTATTATTCGTATTTCAATGTTACAGTGCTTTCACATATTTGTATTTCTTTAAATAAAATACAATATCCGCATCTACATAATGCATGCGTTCCGCATCCGCATAATGCATGCGTTCAGTCATAACCTATTATTTTTATAGCCTCAGATTTTGCTATAGTGTGACTGGAGATCAACTCATGTTATTTCAAAGCATTATAATATTTTGCATAGAATTTATTTGTTCAAATACAAAATTATTTTAATTGGTGCAGTCATAAAGAATTTTTGACATTAGACGATTTTACATGAAAGCATGTGTTTCTTAGTTGATTTTAAGCTAGAATAATAAATTTAAACAAGGCAATTATTTTATGGATTTTATTCATTTTTTTTACATTAATTATACTGAAATGATATATAAACTGAAATTTATGGTATAGCTATAAAAATCGAGATGATTAAATCTTATCATTTGATAAAGGGTTCTCTTTTAGGTGTAGGGCAGACATTCAGATGACAATTATTGTTATTGGTAAAGTATCTTAATATAAAACAAATTGTATGAATTAAAGGAAAATGTTATAACCAATCTTTAAGATCATCTGACAATTTTTAATTTTGTTGTTTACATCTAGTATTGTTATATAAAACCTGACAATTTTTAATTTTGTTGTTTACATCTAGTATTGTTATATAAAACCTGGTATCAAATGTAAACATCCAAAGCATGATATACATAACTCAAGAAACTTGATTAATTTACAGTAGGTATACTTAATTTGTACCTTTAAATACTGAACATTTTTATATAACCAGTGTTGCACAATGTACCCCAACATACAAAGCTCAAGAAATGGCAAAGGTATAATCTCATGATTTTTGAATATTCTAATACAATATTTCTATAAACTAAAATCCTCCCACAATCTAAATTATACAAAAACTAACTTCTTCTTCCTTCTTTACTTATTTAAATGTATATAACTCAGTTATACTTTTTCTGAGTACAGTATTTCATTGTAATCTATTGATTATTAAAGGTTCCACTAGGTGGCATAATCACAATGAGAAAAAAGAATATTTTTATATCAATCAAAAGCTACATCTTATTAATTTTTAACCAATTATATGGTCTATATTATTTTGTAAAATGGTACGGAAAAGAGTTGAAAATGATATAAGAAAGTATAACTGTGAAATAGCAAGGAAAGCTGTAGAAGAAAATAAAAGTCTCAAGAATGTTAAACAACATTTTGGTTTTGGTAGGAAATTTATATCTGCAATAAGAAAAAAACATGGAATTATTACTAAAAAGAGAAATGACATCATGAAATTGGTAGAAGATTTTTATCAAGAATTATATAGTAATAAAGAACAAGTACCTCCTATATCTATTACATCTTCCGAATTGCCCCAGAATTTTAAATGAAGAAATGAGACATGCAATTAAATGTATGAAGAAAGGAAAGGCTCCAGGAAATGATGGAATTATAATTGATATATTAAAAGAAGCAGGTGAAGAAATAGAAACAATTTTAGCAAAGTTATATACCAAATGTCTAAATGATAAAGATGTACCGGAAGATTGGAAGAATGAAGTAATAATATTAATATTAAAAAAAGGTGATAAGGAAGATATTAGAAATTACAGACCTATCAGCCTTTTATCAGTTTTATATAAAATTTTTACCAAGATAATTACAACTCGTCTACAGAGAACTTTGGATTTCCACCAACCAAGAGAACAAGCTGGATTTAAAAGTGGTTTTAGTACAATAGATCATATCCAGGTATTGAGAGAAGTCATAGAAAGGACAAATGAATATGAGTTGTCATTATGTTTTGGATTTGTAGATTATAAAAAGGCATTCGATTCTATACACATTTCTTCAGTGATTAAAGCATTGGATCATCAAGGTATAGATCCAGGATATTATCATATTTTAAAGAATATTTATAAAAATGCAACAGCAACAATTAGATTACATAATGACACTGGAAAAATCAACATTGAGAAAGGTGTAAGACAAGGTGACTCCATATCTCCAAAACTTTTTACAGCAGTGCTGCAAGAAGTATTTTGTGGATTAAAATGGGAAACTAAAGGAGTGAAAGTAAATGGAGAGTATTTAAGTCATTTAGATTTCGCAGATGATGTAGTTGTTTTTGCAAATAATGCTTCAGAGCTGCACAAAATGTTGCAGGAGTTAGCAGATGAAAGTAGAAAAGTAGGACTAAAGATAAATATTAAAAAGCCTAAAGTAATGTTTAATCGATTTGCTCAAAATATGAAAATAAAGATTGATTATGAAGAATTAGAAGAAGTTAACAGTTACAAATACCTTGGTCAGATTATTAATACAGATGGAAACATAATGGAGGAAATTAATCATAGAATTAAACTTGGTTGGAGTGCTTTTGGTAGAAATAACTTGATACTAAAAGGAAATATGCCTATGTGTTTGAAAAGGATGGTTTTTAACAAATGTGTTTTACCAGTTCTTACTTATGGATCTGAGACTTGGACACTTAATAGAAGAGCAATACAGAGACTTCAGACCACTCAAAGGAGTATGGAGAGATGTATGTTGGGAGTAACAAGAAGGGATCGAAAACGCAATGTATGGATGAGACAACAAACAGGTGATACTGACCTTATTGAAAAAATTAAAAGATTGAAATGGAGTTGGGCTGGACGTATTGCTAGAAGAGATGATAATAGATGGACAATTGAAATTTTAAACCGGATTCCAAGAGATTGTAAAAGACCCAGAAAGAGACCATATGTGAGATGGATGGATGAAATAAGAAAATGTGCAGGGGTGTTGTGGAGAAGAGAAGCTAAAGATCGGAGAAGATGGATTAAACTTGGAGAGACCTTCATCCTGCAGTAGATTGATAATAGTTGATGATGATGATGATGGTCTATATTTGTTTAATCATTTTTTAAACATTATGCTGTAGTTTGTATGTTAATCAGACTATTGACTTAAAGTTATGAATTGCTTTTTTCTTTTTTTTTTTGATTAAATATTATATATAAGACACCGTGTATTTATGAATGGTAGACTTTTATTTAGTGAAATTCTTGGATAACATTGTAACCCTATATTTCAAGATTAATCTGATCTAAAGTAGAATGAGATGATTTTATCTTAGAAACTGCTTGAATGGCCATTTTAAATTATTTTTCTACATGTTCATACTTTATAATTACACATTTACAAACTGCAGTTATTAGCATCCTTCTAAAATTTCTAATACTTAACATGTTCTTCACACAGCGAAGAATATGCAAACATTTCTTTCAGAAATAATATATATATACCTAAAATTCTAATAAATATTATGTAAAATACATATTTATAAAAGTAAATAGCAAACTTTGTATAAAATTATTTTGTCAAGCGTTGGTGGCCTAGCAGTTAGCATAGCTGCCTCAACGCATTTGACATATGAAAAAAAAAAAACAACTTTGTAAATAAATGTGTAAGTATTTTTTAAATACAGTGGCAGCTTTCTCCATATAATTAATCAATGGCTGCTAGGTTAATGCATCATAATCCCTACATAATACCTACTCATCCAATATCCCCAGACTTATTTCTAGTTTATGGTTTACATTAGTGATGAGCCTTGGATCTGAGAACACTGCACCTAGATCTTAGGATTTAACACATCCCTCCAGCAGACACCTTTTACTATGGCTTGTACTAGATGATAATATTGTACAAAGTTGCCATCATTGTAACAAATTGTGTAAGCATAAGAAATCGTGATCGTGGGTTGTTATAATGATTTCATATGTATTTTTTTATAAATGGGTTTATATATATGCATAAAGAGATCCCAAAACACCATACTTGCTGACCACTTTATACATATAATTGTATATTGCATACATTTTACTATGAGGTAACATGGTCAGTAATATCAGTGAATCAATTTCAAATCATGATTTGAAATCATGACATGCGCACACATATACATAAAGTAGATTATATTTTAAAAAAAGAAAGCGGATCAACTTCTACATATTATGAAAATAAGTATATACATCTCCATTTCATTATAGAAAAATTGAGAATAAAATGTATGCTGTTTTATTCAAAGCCTAGGATTTAAATACATCTTTATTTCTCTGATAAGTGCAAGAATAAGGGTGAATTTCAAACTTAAGCCAGATGTAATTGCAAAAATGATAGTTTGAACTTATATTTTAATGAGCAAAAGTAAGGGATGGCATTTCATTTAGTAAACCTTTGAAAATAATGCATGTAAGTTGTATTTTATTATTTTTGTAGATAAAAGGTTTTTTTGTTTTGATATTAAAATAACAACAGAAAAAGTGTACTTAAACATTGTTCAGATAATTGAATGACAAGGCACGGAAACAAACATCAAACAAAAACAAATATAATTATTAATAATTCTTAAGTTTTATTAAATTCAAAAATATTAATAAAAAATAAATAAAAGTTTGACCCAAATTCTCCAACTTTATTTGTCTGAGAGTGCAATTAACATTGTGGTGTATCAAAAGCTTTAGCAGACAAGTTTGATCTTCTCACCTAAGCTTAGATGGCTTTGTATGACCTTCTGGCCAGCAATTTTTCATCTTAACTCCCACCTTTCTTTCTTAGAGATTTTAGTAACGACAATCTTGGATGGGAGTTAACAAACTGTGGAATGATTGTTCCTTAACACTGGAAAGACATAGGGACCAAAACAAGGATGTAATATGCTCGTTAAACACACAAGGGCTTGTATTTACTATACAGCCCTTAAAATTATCCCGTACAAGAAAAGGGACAAGATTATAACTTCTTAATCTTTAATATAGTAAGTGAAAAGGAAATCTCAATATCTCTATGGCTTGCAAGAAAAACAGAACTATATAATTGATAAATCATCAGCTGAAAGATCCATGGTCTGCAGGAAACGCAAACACACATTAAACTAAATTACTTTTAAACAAAAAGGGACAGGTGATAAATAAATAAAAAATCACTATTCTCTGCTAAAGCTTTTACAACAATTAATGATATAAAAAAATTAAAATACCATTCTCCGACAAAGTGACAAAAATTAAAATCTTGAACGGATTCTTTACAATTTATAGGTTTTTTAAAAAAAAACATCTAATAAAAGAAATATTTATATATTACTAATAATATCTAAATTCCTACTCATAAGCCTATCATTTGTTCCTATTCTTTTTCCTTGAGTATAAAATTTATAGATTTAAACCCTGGTTAAAATAAAAGAATGTTCAGTTACCTTCCAGGCTTCAGTTGTTCCATCTGATTTATTCCAGCAATGTGCACAAGGTTTAATTCTATTGGGAGTACATTACAATGATTTTGGGTCTCCAGGAATCTGGTTGTGGAGTGTGAAGGGCAACCTTCAGGATCAGTCATGACTGTAATTAGGATATGTTATTGGTGTCACAATTTAGAACTCCAGTGTTCATCCTGGAATGTTTTTAGCATTGCTTACTTTTGATTTTTTTCTCCGAGGATAGTAGTTTTTGCATTTTGAATTGATGGTCACTATCTCCAGCAATAAGCATATTCTCTTTTTTATTTTCCTTTTTTTTTTCCAAACAGTTTCTTTAGGAGTTAGCAATCAGCAAGTAGTAGTCAGCAATGCACAATTAGAAATCTTCTATTAGCAGTCTTGACTTTTCAAATCGCAAAAGAAACAGCAATCAGAAATTTTCAATTCACCATTTCTAATATGCAAATCTTAATTCGCAGTCTGCAATTAGCAAATATAAAATTATATATAAGATGCGATCCAAAAAAACAGTTTTTATATACATTTTTATCTCCCGCCAGACTCTGCCAGATCTTAATTACAAGTTTTAACGAGGGCTATTCTTTATATCTTACTAGATCTTAATTAAAATTTTAATCAGGGCTATCTTTTATCTTCTCTCTTTTCTTTTTAATACCACTTTTTATAAATTAGAAAATAAGTCTGTGCTTTTAAAATAGATTCAAATGAAACAAAAAAAAAAATACATTATCTCAATCAAAACTCTTTTAAAGCAAAATATGTTTATGATTTCCATTTATAACCTAATACGTATGTTACGGGAACATATACTAAAAAAAATAACAAAATACAAAATTTTCTTTTTAAAATTTTTATAGACATACGTTTTAGTTTTGATTTTAGAATGGTTGATTTTTGAAGGGGAGAAAGTCTCTGGTTCAATATACTTAACTGTAATAATAAATTTAGGTATATCTAATGATATTTTCTGAAGATTTTGAATTCAGAAACATATTTGGTAACAAATCATTAACTTGAAATAATAATTATTTTAATAAAAAAAAAAAAAAAAGACTATCATTTTCATTTGTTTAAACATATTTAAAGCACATTTGTTAAAGAAGAGTTTTTTGATATGTCTCCAATTAGATCTAGTTGAGACAGCCAGATGAATTATATGCGTACTGATCAAATCAGCGTGTAATTACGCTTTGGTTTAATGTGTATAGCACATATCATTTATCGAACATAAATGCATGTATGGCACTTGTAATTTTCGTTCACCATATTTGTTACTTCCAGTAGGAAGCTTAATAAAAACAAGTTGATACATCTGTCTATTAAAATTAATAGATAAAAATGAAAATAATTATATTAAAGAAACATTCATATGGTAAAAATGCATGATAATATAGTTTAACAGGTAAATGGATTTAGATATTTGGGTAATTTGTAGAATGAGGATGGAAGAAGTGACAATGAAGGAACTGAACAGGGTAAATTGGTAATGTCCATTCCGTACTTTCTTGGTATTACAAGTGTTATTAATGTATGATTATTTGTTTGGTGAATGAACATGAATAGTCTGTTCACCAACATATTTCAGCCAGAATGGAGATTTTTTTTGGCTTTTTTTAATCTTTAAATTTAAGATCATAAGGCTTTCTTCTTAGTTCCCAAGCGTTTTTAACTGAAACATCGAATTTTCTAGAAGACAGGATAGTTTTGTGTTGAATGATTTTTTTTAATTAGATATTTTCATTCATGACAGACTAAACTAAATTACGGCTATTAATCCCAAGAAGCTGTAAAATCATCAACCAAGGCGGCGGTTGACAGCTATGTGTGGAGGTACTAAGAATTTCATGATTGTGGACCTAGAATGCTATTTGATTTTTTTTATTTAATTATTTACATTTGCAGATCTCTTTCAAGTGAAGGACAACAAACAACCTGAATTTGAAAAAGGTGTGCCTAATATTAAAATAGGGTATTGTTAAGCTTTGTGAAGTTAGAAGAAAGGGTGAACAGAGAATTGATTTCGAAAGTGGATATATAATTTTGATATAAAAGCACAAGTATTATTGGAAGCGCAAGTGGAATGCGATTCATTATAAATAAAAAGTGAAAGAACAATATTGTGGAAATTGATGGTATGGGAGATACCAAATGCAGATAATTCACGTTTATGCCCAACAGTTTTTTTTTATGATGAAAAAGTAGATTATGTATGTAGCTGTACAAAATGCTTTTAATTACACAAATACTTTTAAATTGTTATGGGAGGTTTTAATGCTAGAATTGGAAAATGGTTGAAAAATGAAAATGTTATAGAAAACTTGGTTTTAGTGTTAACACGAGAGAGTACCCAGGCTTGCAGAATTTACAGAAAATTTGTATTTTTATGAATTCTTTGAGAAAAATGCTTAACGTAAATGGGCTTGGAAGCATGTATATTCAAAGTATTGCAGAATTGGATTATATTTTGACTAACAGAAAATTTTAAGATTGTAATGTTGTTAATAGATTAACACAGGAATTATTAAGAAAAAGCAGTATTGGCAGTTGGTGTTACTGATAGATTTTAAGATGATTCAAACTTAATTGATATCAGTAAAAAGATAACTGCTGCTTTACAAAGAATATAGCAAAGATATTGGTACAATAAAGTAGCAATTTACCATTAAATTTTCAACTAACGCAAAAGAATATATAAAAAGAAGAAATATAAAAATATTTTAAAATGACCTGTTAAAAACAGTTAAATGTACAAAAAGTAATAATGATATAAGAAAATATAATTGTGAGTGGGCTAGAAAAACTATGGAAGGACATACAAGTTTCAAAATTATCAAATAACATCTTAGTATTGCAGGAAAAGTTATATTAGCAATAAAAAGAGAAGATAGAACCATTACAGAATAATTCTATAAAGAATTACAAAGTAATAAAAAACAAGAAAACAAAGCCATCTGATTTGCCAAGGATTTTAAATGAAGTGAGACATGCAATTAAATCTGTGAAGAAGGAGAAAACTCCAGTAAATGATGGAATTGTTTTTATTTTAAAAGAATTATTTTGAGGAAATAGAAATATAGTTGGCGAATATATATCAAACATCTAAATGATAAAGATGTACCCAATGATTGCAAAAATACAGTCGTAAAATTGATATTTAAGAAAGATGAAAAGATGTTAAAAATTATTGACTTATCAATCTTCTATCAGTTCTCTATAAAATCTCTATCAAGATAATTACAACTTATCAATAGTGAACTTTGAATTCAAACCAACCAAAAGAACAAGCTGAATTTAAAAGTGTTTTGAATACAGTGGTTCACATCCAAGTGTTGAGAGAAGATATAGAAAGAATTAATGTATATGAACATAGGCTTTAAAGTTGTAGATTATGAAAAGGCATTTGATTCCATAAGCATTTCCACAGTGATTAAAGCTCAGATTATCAAGATATAGACTTAGGATACTGTCATACTCTTTAGAATATTTGTTAGAAGACATCAGCGATCGTTAGATTACATGGTGACATTAAGAAAATTAACATTGAGAAGGATAATGATAAGGTGAGTTCATATATTTAAAACTTTACAGCAGTTTTACAAGAAGGATTTTATGGATTAAACTGGGGTTTAAGTCATCTAAATTTTGCAGTTGGTATAGTTGGTTTTTTTTTTTTGCAAATTATGTTTCTCATTATAGAAAATCATGCAAGATTTATATGATGAAAGTAAACTAAAGATAAGTGCTAAAAAAACTTAAGTAATGTTCTCTGGATTTATTTCAGAAGAAAATAAAAATTGATAAAGAGGAATTAGAAGTTAACAACTACAAATACAGTGGTCAGATTACTAATACAGACAGAAATATAACAGTTGAAGTTAATGATATTATTCAACTCAGGTGGAGTGTTTTTGCTAGAAATAATTTAATATTAAAAGGAAATATGCCCATGTGTTTGAAAAGAAAAGTTTTTTTTATAGATGTATTCTACCAGTTCTTATTTATGGATCTGAAAAGCGATCATTTAGCAGCAGAGCAATTCAGAAACTTCAGATCTTTCAACAAAATCTAAGAGATGTGGAAATAACAAGAAGGGATCAGAAGCAAGACACTTAGGTGAAAGAGCAAACCGCTATTATTGATGTCATTGAACAAATAAAATTGAATTGGGTTGGACATACTATTAGGAGAGATGATAATAGATAGGCTCAAAGTCTTAAACTGGATCTGAAGATATTTTAGAAGATCTAGAAAAAAATGACTTAAGAAATCAATAAATGAAATAATAAAGTTTGTTGGTATGATGTGGAGAAGAAAAGCTATGGGTCGGAGGAATTGGATTTAACTAAGAGAAACCTTCATCCTGCGATGTATTTATAATGGATAAGAGAGATGAATTCCTCATAAAATCCAAGTTGTATTTAAAATTTTTCTGATGGTTCAATATATATATGTAGGCAGATTAAATAGTCTATTTAATGACCCATAATTGGATGGCAGTGGGTTGATTACCTCAAATGAAATTATGAACTTGTTCGATTTTTGCTAGACCCCATATTTGTTGGGGTTTTGTTAATTATATCTAGGAAAATAAAATTATATTGATCTCTGGAAAACCATTCACATGCTGAATGATTATTATTGTGTTTAGTGTATTAATAACCTAAATCTTATAGATTTTTTTTGTGTAAATAAAAATTGATCAAGTTTTGGTCAACTGCTATATCTTTGCAAGGATTACAGGCTACAGGCAAATATTTTCTTTATAACTCATTGCCGCCATTGAAGATTTAAAAAATTTGCTATGGATCTTTATCAAATACATCACTGCCATTATAAATGTGAAGCTTGATCTTACCTATATTCATCTATCTCATATGTTGCTATGCATTCTTCAGAATACTCTTAGACCTAGTAAAATGAGATTGTGTGATACTATTTAGAAATAACGAAGATGATGGTTTATTAGGTCACACATCTGTTCGAAAAAAATTGTGAAAATTCACTTTTTTAAATGCATACTTAACGTCAGTCTTTAAAATTATATGAATTTTGCATTTTTTTTATTTATAGTAATTAAAACAAACAAATAATTAGAAGGATATAATAATAGAAGGATATAATAATCCTACTGTGAAGACATAGTCTTTCATTATACTTTGTTGTTTTTTTAATTTCATAATCTCTTACTTTTATACTTAATTTCATCAAGCCAAAGTTGTTGATTATCGGTCATTATAGATTAAACTTTTACAGTTATAAATTATTTACATAAAAAAAAAAAGAAGTAAATAATTATTATATACTAAGTGCTACCCCTTGTTTGTTTTCATTTGTAAGTGAAGCAATAATTTTTTGATATCCTATACTGTTTCAATGAAGATATATCATTGGATATTTGGTTTCATTGATTGGTATTACCCTTAGTTATGGATTTATACCTTCATATTTTTAATTACTGTGTGTGTATATATATGTAACGAGAAACACCATTGAACATCAAATTATCTTCTGAGGTCGAAATATAATCAATCAAACAGTTTATGTGTAAATTAAAATATTTCGTATTGCATCCCATTTTTTAAATTCTATTTCACTTTTTAAAAATGCTTCTTGATAATATTTAACATTGGCTATTTTATTTGTATAATGATGTTTCAGCATTATATAGGGGATGTTTATTTAGATATTATATTTATTGTTTATTTTAATACAATATATATGTCATATATTTCCTTGATTTTGTCTATTGTAGCTTTACTGACCAAAAAATGTTATTTATTTAGATATTATATTTAGTGTTTATTTTAATACTGTATACTGTATATATATTTCATTGATCACATCTATTATAGTTAACGATTTTTTTTTTATGTTAATAAAAATATTTCTATATTAATTGCAGACGTGTGCAACAATTCTAATCTGCCTGAAGTTGAAATCATAAGTCTTATTGAAGAACAAATACCCCGTTATAAATTGCGAGCGGACACTCTCACAAAATTTCAAGGTTACGAAAACGAAGATTGGTTTATTCCGTCTCCCGCTTTACCTCCTGACACTAACGTTGCCTTGTCCGTAGAACAAGCTGAGGAGACTCTCAAATATTTCGGTGAGTATTTTATTATGCATTTCAAAACTTCATTTTCTTTGCTTAGTTGAATCACAAACTATATTTTCATTTATTCTGCTCTTGCTAAATACTTATGCAGAATTGGTTAATTTCATAATTGCTCATTTCTTAATTTGGAGTTTTTTTTGGCCGATATATATATTGATATATGTTGCATTGTAATTTTTGGATATCATTATTAAAATTGTCGAGTTTTTATGTTTTTGTAGTATAATGCTATTATATTGTTAAATGTGTTGTTATTAATAACCATTTTTATTTTACCGTTTTATTATGGAAGAAATTTTTTGCATATATAAATAAGGTTGTCTTAAAAACAGTGCATTCTAAGCTTTTCTGTAAAATAAGGATAAAATTATGAAGGTTAGGGCTTTCTGTTGTCATTTATTGTAGTTTTTTTTTTATTTTGCATTATTATCTAATTTTCGATTAATTTATTTTTTAAATAAAAACGTTTGTTATTATTATTTTTTAGTCACTACTAGCGTTTACTTGTTTATGATAATTTTCAGTCATTAAATTATATTTATGAGATTTTGATTGTTACTATAGTAGTACAGGGTTAATGATCTTATTAAGATACTGAAAGATTTATAACTATTATGGGGGGAAAAAATAAATTGCTGATTATGTATTTAACTGGGAAATGATAATTTTAGAACCATTTTTTAAAATTCATGTTTTAAAAAAAAAAATTAAATTTCTGTTGTGGTTATAAAACGATAATTTAGAATAATATTTTAAATTATTACACTTTAATCTAAAAGTGCCAGATTTCTTGCCCTCATACATTTGACCTTATCCACCTTAGATAAATGATTATTACTATTTAGTAGACTTGATATTATCATTGATTATACATATATTTTAGCAGTGAAATCATACTTGCCCAAGACATTACCTTAAAAGCAAGAAAACCAAGTGCCATTTAAAACACAATTTCCACAAATAGTGAAAGTTAATTCCAATTTCCATTTTAAAATGCTTTTTTTCCCAAAATGTATAAAAGTTACACTTGTAGTAACAATTAATAATACCATTGAATAATTATTTGTATTGTAACTATAAAAAATAATTATTGTAGTTATTATAAACATGTGAGATAATAAAATCTCTCTTTTCAAAACAAATAAGAAAATAATCACTGGCATAATTCTCTTTAGATTTAGAGTATGCAGACATTGGGAAGCCACTGTAACCAATAAAATACACTAGCCATTGTAACTATGTAAATAAATATTAGTTATTGCGACTGAATAAAAATGATAGTGAAATCAATGGAGTGAATTACACTTATTTCCAATAATATATTCTTTCAACAACGAAAATCTCTTATCCTCTTTCCACATATATTAAGCACGTTCATAGTTGCACACACTGGGCTGTTTGTAACTACTTAAAAATATATATATAAAATTAAATGTCATCAAGTTGGATAAGGAAATCAAACTCTTTTATTCAGTTTACCTATGTGTATGTGTTTTGCCTGGGCGCCATTATGTTGTCTAAGCCTATCATATTTATTCATAGTGTATCTGGTTCAAACCCACTTGGTGCATTCTTTACAACATATGCCCTTGGATGAATGGAAAACGACATCCTTATAGTATATATATATATAGTATTTAATAATGTATATTATGCACTTTATCCACATTTGTAATAGTGTATTTATCCATGTACCTACATATAAATTATTTATGCACATATGTGTAGAGATAGGATCCAATGTGTATTGATTTGCATGCAAGACAACTGCAGTATTTCACATTCAATTTGGTTCCAAGTTTCTGCACAAATAGTATTTTATAGTTACTGGTGTGTGGTGGTGTTTGGGTTGTGACCCCTTGAGAGATCTCTGAAGAATTGATACATGTAGCAATACTTTTTTTTTTAAAGGTAAAAAAGGAAAAATAAAATATAAATATAATAATGCTTTTTATTTTTATATTAACATGGCAGTAGTCACACTAGACGTATAAATTATAAGTGCAAAGTCAAGATGAACAGTGTGATTTGTGATGACATTGCTTTCTGCTTATGATTTAAATTCTTTATCATATTTATTTAGTTGTAATTATAAATTTATTAAACGCACATCGATTACGTAAGTAATATTTACTGAGGCTATAACCTCGACAATATGCGTATAACATGCGATAGTAGGGACCTCTACAGGTGTTTTAACCACAAGCTTGCGTTAAAACACCTGTAGAGGTCCCTACTATCGCATGTTATACGCATATTGTCGAGGTTATAGCCTCAGTAAATATTACATATTTATTTAGGTGCATTTTATTTTTTATCATATTGGTTATTAATTGTATATTTTGTTGCTCAATGGGATTTAGTGTAGTGGCAGCGTGTCGGATTCTGGAATGTAAAGTTGTTAGATCCATTCCAGTTTTAATACATCTAGTGTTCAAACTTATGAATTTTTTCCACTTCTTGTATTATTATTATTCATTGATTTATATATATATATATAATACTATTTACATCTTCATTAAACACTCTACAGTGCAATCTTATTTTATATTTGCATGAAGGTTTATGATGATGATTTATTAGATGTGATAATACGTTGGACTATTTTCATCATCTATCATTAAATGTTGAGTGTATAGAAAATTTTAAAGTTTATTTAAACTTCTCAAACAACTTGTTAGTAATAACACAAGTAGACAATGCAGGTATGTAATTATACCATGTTTCAAGTAGTATTATTCTTCACTTTCTTTTGTTGCTGGCCTGATCAGTGA
The DNA here is from genome assembly GCA_028023455.1 of Epiperipatus broadwayi. Taxonomy (NCBI): domain Eukaryota; kingdom Metazoa; phylum Onychophora; class Udeonychophora; order Euonychophora; family Peripatidae; genus Epiperipatus; species Epiperipatus broadwayi. The sequence goes on from JAQFVV010006326.1 coordinate 482,404, forward strand.
TAATATTAGCATAGGAATCGAATTTAAATATGATTTGCATATTGTTTTCTTCTATTTTCAAACATTATTTTATTACAAAGAAGATGAACAAATGCTTTTCATGATCAGATCATCATCATTTTCAACTATTATCCACCCACTATTCAATCTATCTTCTCCATCATGTTTTTGTGTGGTAAAAAATATTAATCTTAGATTTGTTCTAAATAATTTCATTGTATGTTGTATTTGAGTTGTTTTAAAAAATATATTATTTTCATCAAACCAAAATGAAATTAATTGAATAATATCTTATTATCTAGATTTATCAGGCAAAATGGCAACCATTTTTGTCAGCATAGCAACTAAGCTATTCTGTCAAAGGCTCAATTGATTCGAATATTTGCCTTAAAATTCAACATTTAGGAATCTAAAGATGTAAGTTCGATTCACATGCTAATATTACCACTGGTAAACCGGCAACACCTGAAGAAGAGTGGAGAAGAATACTATTTGAAAAGTTGGATAATTATTCACCTGTGTTATCTATTTCTATGTTATTACTAACAAGTTACTTGTATTTGAAAAGTTAAATAAAGTTTTATATTTTATAGACATTGAACATTTAATGATAGGTGATGGAAATAGTCCAACATATTATCACATCTTATTCTTTTATATTTGCTTACAGTTCCAACTGCCCAGCAGTCATCATCAGAGCTACAATATTCAAATATATATAAAATCATACAATCAGGGATTTTCTGTACCTACATATATATATATAATAGTAAAATACATTATACACAATAATAGTATATAATGTCTTTTACAATTATATATATATATAGATAAGCACTAATTGTATTTCTGAATATAAATTTGAATATTGTAGCTCTGATGATGACTGCTGGGGACTTGAAACCATAAGCAAATATAAAGGAATCAATTTTATTTTATTTTATATATTGCATTGTAAGGTGTTTAATGAAGATGTAAATGGTTCCCGGGCAATAAAGTAATTTGGATTATTTTTATTGTATTTATTTTCACTCTATGTATACAATAAACATGAAATTGATCATTTTAATTTTTTACCAAAATTCACAACTTCCTTTATTTTGCTTTATATTTTATATAATTGCAAATTATCCACTCTACTTTGAACACTTTTTAACTAAAAATATTTTATTGTACATATATGCATACACAGTCTTATGTTTTGACTGTCGTACAGTCTTCAGAGCTATGCATAATGAAAAAGAATAATTAATTGATTTTTTCTGTGATGAAACATTAACACTCTGTTTAAATAATTGACTTAAAACATTTTGGATGTTGATTCAAAATGATTATTCTGAGCTGAAGAAAAAGGTAATAAAAGTTTAATCCAATTTGCATCAACATTCTTATATGAAATTGGCTTCTTAATATTTGTTTGTCGTTCACACAAAATATCTATCAAAATTAGATCCAGAGAGTAATTTATGATTCACTATCTAGTATAACCTCAAATGTAGAGATTATTATGAGTTCTATGGAAACACAAGTTTTATATTAATTATTAAATTAAACTGTTAAAATTCTCCTTTAATTTTTTGTTGCTTTACAATATACATAAAATTAAATGTGAATGTATTAAAATTATTATTTCCTAAATTAGATGTTTCATTATATTTCTTAATTAGTCAAAAAGTTTTAGGATCGTTTAAAAATACTGTCTAAGAAAAAAGATTGCAAATAGAAATAGGTTGCATACCATTGCCTTATAATTACATTTTTAATACTCATATGTGTGTGTATATTATAGATATTTTTAACATGTTTATACCTCCTTATGATTCAGTTTAATTAAAAATTATACAAATTACAAAAAAAAATACCATTAAAAAATTAGAATAATGTAGTTGGGAAAATATATTGGAATCATAAATTGAGAGAGTGCATTTACATATGAATTTACTTAACTCTAATTTAGTACTGTACTTTTTATTCGATCTCTCCAAAAAAAAAGTCAATTTTTTGTATCCTTCTTCATTCTTTTTGGAATGAAAATAAATGAATTGCAAATGATACAAAATCTATGCAATGTTAAATTCATAAATATTACACGTATTTATCTGTATTAATACTATCAGCCATATCATATCTCTAATAGTATTTGCACTGTGAATTAAACAATTAAAATTTTATTTAAAATAACTCCAAAGCAAAAATGATGATCACAATTCTTTCATTTCTTAAAAAAGCCACAAAGTGTGAATCATTTTTAAGTATATATCAGTTTCTAAATATATCCATTATATTTCGATAAATAGCTTGATAACATTCATTTTAGTAGTTCTTTTGGTAAAGTCTTCATATAGAATCAATGCTTACTAATGTACTTCTTCACCGTCTATTGAAATATTTTTTTGTTCATACTTTTTATTTAATAATTTTCAATGTTCATTAAATACTTTTTGTGTGCTATGGGTTTCATAAGACTTTCATAAGAATAAATAATTCTCATTAATTTTTTTTTTGAAACTGTTTTGTGATTTTCAATTCATTCATATCAAATAGCTGCCAGTTTTAGCAAATGATTTTTTTCTCTTTCAAAATTAAATCAACTGTTTTTACTTTATCACATAAATGACAGACTTCACGACTTCTTTTAGGCTTACCAGCATTTCTATTATCCCATATCTTTTAAACAAAATGTTCATATTCGCAATAGCAGCAATAGAATAAGTGCAAACGGTAATTCTGCAATCACAATAATGTCATTGTATGAGATAAGAAAGTTATTGCCGCTAAATAGGCAAATAATATGTTTGAAAAATATACCAATTTCTAATCATATTTAATATTTTTTGTTTTCAAGTCGTGAGTTATTGAATTAGCAAGTTTTAAGATCGCTGATACAGCAGTTGGACTACATATACACATGCAGTATTTTCATTACATGTACTTAATTTTATACATTAAAAAAAAATCTTTAAAATAAAACATACGTTACATATATAATGAGCAATAGCTCGTAACAAGATTTTCTGAATGTCTTTATCCTCAGACTGGTTTCTAGCTCTGGCTGTCTTCAGTGAGGCACTTCATTCAGGTATTAGATTTAAAAATACCAGGCCAAGTCTCAGCGTTTATCTAATAGTGACCTATTAAGTAGAAATTCTTAAATTTTTTGTCATCCATATGTTTTCAAATCCAGCCATCTAACTTAAATAGCCATATGGGACTGAACTAAGTTCACATGCACCGTATATTAATAGATTTATTAATATAAAATCACTAAAGCCTCAAGAGCAAAACAATAATTGCAAGAAAATCAAGATATATCACGTGACTTAATTTAATAAGCTTGTACTACAAATGTTATATAATGAGTGTGCTAATAGCTCTTAACAAGCTGTTCTGAATATCCCTATCATCAGACCGGTTTCTAGCTCTGGCTATATATATATATAAGCTTTTGATGACTTCAGACAATATGAGGACTTATTTTTTTGATTGACAGACATACAAGTTTTTGTGAGATTTTAATATCATTTGTATTGCAATTAGATTGTCTTTAACATGTATGTATATGTGTGCAATATAAATTAAAGTTGTAAAACACCTTGAAAAAGACAAAAATAAATATTTGCCGAAATGAACTTTTCTGTATTATTATTTTGATTGTATATATACAGTTATTGCTATTATATAAAAATATTTCATTTTATCTTATATTGTGTGATTTATTTAAGTATATAATTTTAGAGCTACAAAGCTTGGATAATGCATTATTGAAAAGATATAATTAATTCAAGAAGTAGAAAATGGAATTATGTTTAACCATAACAAAAAATGAAAAGGGCTCATACTATTTGTTAGCATATATAGGGCATAGACATTTATTTTTATGAGAATCTGTCTATATAACTAGTTGAATGAAAAATAGATTAAACTCATAGTTTCATATCATGTGTAAGTAAAGTTTGGAAAGTATGTGATATAACGTAATAGCAAAATTGTTAGCAAAATTATGTACCGAGTCCAAATGATAAAAATGCGTCCGATGATTAGAAGAATTTAGTACTGATATTTATATTTTAAAAAGGTGATATCAAAATAATTATAACTGGTTTACAGTGAACTTAGGATTTTAACTAACTAAAAGAACAAACTGGGTTTAAAAGTGATTTTAGCACAGTCGATTGCATTATAGAAAGTACTGATGACTGAGTTGCTATTATATTTTCAATTTGTAAATTATGAAAAGTCATTTGACTCTATAAGTATTTCTTCAGTGATTAAAGCGTTGGATCATCAAATTATAGATCCAGACCATTGTCATAAACGCAATAGCAATGATTAGATTATATAATCATTGAGAAGGGTGTATGACATAACTCCGTATTTTCAAAACTTTTTATAGCAGTTTTATAAGAAATATTTTGTGAATTAAATTGAGAGGCTAAGCAAGTAGAAATAAATGGAGATTATTAATGTCAATTAGATTTTGAAAATGATGTAGTTGTTTTTGCAAATAATGCTTCAGAACTTCAGGAAATGTTGCAAGAATTATCAAATGGCAGTAAGAAAGTACAACTAAAGATAAATGGTGAAAAAACTAAAGTAATGTTGATTGGATGTTCTCAAAAGAAGAAAATAAAGATTGGTAATAATAAATTAGAAGTCAACAACTACAGATACCTTGGTCGGATTATTTACATAATGGAAATATAATGGATGAAATTAATTGTAGAATTAAACTTGGATTGAGTGCTTTTAATAGAAATAATATTAAAAGAAAATATGCCTAATGTGTTTTACTAGCTTTTAATTAAGGATCTAAGATTTGGACATTTAACAGAAGAGCAATTCAGAGATTTCAGACTATCAATGAACTACAAAGAAATGTATGTTATGACTAACAAAAAGTGATCAAAAATGAAATATAGAAGTGAGAGAACAAACATATTACTGATATCGTTGAAAGAATTAAGAGACAGAAATGGAGCTGGGTTAGATATATTGATAGAAGAGTGATAATGAATGGACAGTTGAAATCTTAAACTAGATCCCAAGTGATTATAGAAGACCTAGATGAAACCATGGTCATGAGAGAATTTTAGTAGAAATTTATTTTATTAATGTTTTAATATATGATTTTCTATTTTATTTATTATTACTAGTGTAATGATAGGCATTATTTAATACACATAACATGCATGCTCATTAAATTTATAATTTAGATTGTGATAACGATGAAAACTTTCAACATTTTTAGCTGAATAAGTATTGTTTTTTCCTTCACTGTACCTTCAATAAATGGGTCTTTGGAGATTGTAAATTGAACATGTACATGCATTTTTATTACTTTCTATTTATTGATAGAGGTAGAGTCTGTAAAAACTTAATTTTATACTAATAATTATAATTTGACAAACTAAACTTTTTTGCAAACAAGTCACTATACTCATGGGCTTTTAACATTCTATCATCAGATTTTCAATTGGATGGACGGTTGAAAAGTTGGAGGGTGGAGTAGATTGAAGCCTGTCCATTAGAGTATGAAGATTGGCTATTTTAATATATATCTGAGCACTTTTAGCATTTATGTGTGGAGATGGTAATCTGGACCAACTGATGATTGCTGGTTTAGCATGAAATACGGATATTGGTGATTATTTATCTTTTCGACATATATGTGTTCAAGTATATCAGTGTTATGAGATAGAGTTGAGAATGGCGGGTCATGTGAAAGTCTGGGCTCATATACCCTATATATTAATATTATTATTTCAGTGGGTAATAGCATATAAGAATTAGTTTATGATTATTTAGCAATTGTTGAGTTATATTACAGGTGTATTTTCTTATGTTATTTTAAGAGCAATATATTATAATTCCTTTCCATTTCCTATCCTATTACGCATTGATTTATATATTTTATGAAAATACCATATATTCCTTAATTGAAGTCTTTACAATGCAATGTATAATACAGAATATAATGTATTTTATTTATATTACATATTGCATTGCAAACTGTTCAAGTAAGGAGTATATTGTATTTTATATGAGTAATATATTGTAACGATCCGGAGAATGTGACTTCACGTAAACTGCACTACAGGGCGCCATCTAGGCATTTGAACCTAGAACAATTTATAAAGTAGGCAGATACGCAAGTCAAAAAAAAATAAAAATTTTTTTTTTATATTTTGCATCCGGTCGTTAGCCCATGTCACTAGCTCAGTGGAATAGCAGAGATTAAATAATATAATATCTTATCTAATTAGATTTCAACATTAAAAAATAAATAAAATAAGCCACTGCCAGTAATTAGCATACAAACATTTATTTATGCACATATATATAAGATTTAAAACTATTTTAGTATTAGTTTTACATTTTAACATTTAACATTATTTTTAACTTTACCTTAGATTTTAATTTACATTTTAATTTCTATTATATTACAATTTTACATTTTAATTAAGTTCGCACAGATAAATTTATGAAAGCTTGTTTATAATGTTGAATATAGATCGGTTACATAGATTTCACGGTCAAAAACATTTCAAAGTAAACATAAATGATCAACATACAAAATTATTGATTACTGACAATTGCGGAGGGAAATTTATACATAACCCAATAGTATTCACCATAAGATACTTGCATTGTCACCAATAACTTAAAAGACATCCGAATAAATACATTTTAGATACTCACCGTAAGGTATCATTATTTATCGAATGTCTATATATTTTGATCAAATATGAAAACCCAAAACATACTTAACCGATAACCAATCCATGCAAGCGTCTATAAACAACTTAAATTTAATGCATTTTTATTTAGGGTCAAGTATGAATAGACCACATAGATTTGCATTTGAAAATAAAATATTCTGTCCCTATTTAACCTTAGGCTAAAATTCGCAGTCAAACTGGCATCAATCCATCTGATACATCGATGTATTCAATGTAATACGGAATACGGCAGCACCAAAAAGATTAAGAGAAAATATTGACTTTCATTAGATAGGAATATTACTTCTATCCAACGAGAAGAACAATAAAAAAAAACTCCATAGAAAGGAACTGCGCTCTGCGTCTTATAATTTCTTCCATAGGCAAAACGGGAGAGTGCGGCGTATGAAGCGATTCTGCCAGTAGCGAATCTCCGACTACATCTACTAACTACACCAATATATCCAATCCATTGACCCAATTTAACAACGAAACAAATAACCTAAGATTACCCTCCCCTAATATAACTTTACAAATCTATACAGCCATTCACGCCCGACTTAAGTTTAACATTTATATAATTAAGTTAATGAAAAACAAAAATCATGATAAAACTTAAAGAACAAAAAATAAATAAATAAATGGAAATGATTTTAAATATATATATAAAAAAGAAATACATCAAATAACATTATTAATAAATTAAGTTGGTCAGATAGGATAATATTGCAATCATTTAAATTTGGAAAGTTTTAATTTAATGTTCATTATTTATAAAGTTCTTATGGTTTAAAATGTTCATCTTTTACAGTTGCTTGCCGTTTGAAATCCAGCGTTAAATTTTCCGATGATCCTGTGGTCCTCTGAATATAAGAAAAGCGATGTTTCATTTTTCCATTTTATAACAACTGAAGGGATTGAACGTGTGTCTTTCTTCACTTCCACACTAACACATATCTGTCACATCATAAATAATCATTAACTCACTGATTAATAATTTCCAAATTTTCCTTTTATACGTATTCGAAGGATTGACTTGGCATTATGTCCAAATGTGATGATCCTTTCGCTGAGGTCCGATTTCCCGATGGATTTCTTTCATTGGCTATTTGTTTCTATTGTTTTCCTATCTGACCGATGTTTTTACATTTAAATGCCCAAGGCTGGTTTACATTTGACTAATTAAATTTATCATTTCCATTTCTGATTAATTAACCTGTTTTCCAAATCAAAGATATATTTAAAGATAAATTTAAAGATATAATTTTATCTCCAAATCTTTTTAAGTTTTTGTTTTTAAAATACCTTTTCTATTTTTAATACAGTTTTATTTTAATAATTTTTTTTATCTGTGCGATTTAATATATACGAGTTTAAGATGATATTTAATTTCAATTTTTAATTCTTAAAGAAAATTTTTAAATGTGAACTTTTTAATTTACTTTCATGTTTAATAAATATAAAAAAAAACAATGTAACGAACGTCTATGCTCGTTACAATATATATATAATTTTTATAAAAAAAATATGAGAGAGAAAAAATATCATTAAGCAATTTTGCAAATGTTTGTGGATTTTAAAAAAAAAAATTTGTTTCAAAATTTAGTTTTTCAAAAATTATATGCACTTTCAATATCAGAGTATTTTTATTATCAAAAAATACGATTTATTACCTAGTTGTAAATAAATGGTTATACTTAAATTTTAATACTTTTAATGCTAGCAAAATCATACAATAATATACATGTAAAAAAAAAAAAAACAACTATATATACAGATACTTATATTTAATTAAGTGATGTAGAAGATTCTAAAATAGTTTTGTTCATAGTAACTTAATTATAGTATTGACAAATAAAGAAATGTTAATTAAAGAAAATCTATCAGTTAAAATAGTAAAAGTATACAGGTTTTTTTTAAAATGTGCATATTTCTCTACCTTTATTTTTGAAAAATTGCTGACTGCCATTTATATATTTATAATTAAAAATGTACTATTAATGTTAAACATTGATCATTTTGTGGAAAAAGTTAAAAATGTAAGGAATCAGATTTTATAATTCAGGATATTTCACTGCATGGTAAGAATTACTCCGTCAAAATGAACGAGACAAACGGTTTGGTAAGCAATAACTTGATGCACAAATTAAGTATATGTCAACTACAAGTGAGGTAAAGTCAAACAGATTCTAAGGAAATCATCTTGATAAATCATATTTCATGATAAATGAAATGATGCAGCAGAAAATTCAGTATTGGATATAATTTAGAGATGGATGTTCTTAGATTGTTTTGCCCTTGCATTAATTTCAATTCAATTTTAATGTTTCTGAATGTAAAATTAATATATATTTGCCAACAATGGGTAGCATAAAGGGTTCAGAGGTAATCAAAAAAGACAGTCAGATATTAGCATAGTCCAATCTGCATGATTTTTAGGCAATAGTGGATCATAAATTTCTATGTTAAGTCATTCACAAATTGAGCGTAAGACATTTCCAATATCAGAGATTAGTTGATCTAGTAGGAGAGAAATAGCTTTATAGCCCGATTTCAATTTTTGTCTAGGCATCAGTGTTGATCACTCAACAATATCTTGTATACAAAGCTAGTTGATTTATTATCTTCAATAGAACATCACTGTTTTATCAACTTTTGTCTTTTGGAATTATTTTTTTCTTCCAGACATGGCAAATTCTCTTTTATTTCCAACTGTAGGCTCTTTTTAAGAATATTTCTATTTTCATTGCTATTAACTAAATATAATGGAGAATCTCACCCCCACCCCCCAATATGTTAATTTTAGTCTATTTTGAGCAGGTGCTTTGTTACTTCACATTTTTACAGTACTATATATATCTCCTCATTTCTTTTAAAGATATAATTGCATAGGAAACATTAATATTTGATAATTAGTTACATTATTTTCTTCTCATTTCGTCCAACCCCAAAGTAGTTTGCATTGAGGAAAACGACATCAAACGGAAAATCAGAGAAGCATACTTCATTAATGGCAATAATAATTCTATCAATAGACGTGACGCCTGCTTTGACATTTCCAAACGTTGGACTATCTAAATCATTTGCATGCGCTTTGCATATCGCTTTTATTTCCTTGTTCTGCATCTAGCATTATCGCTATGAATATGAGGCAAATGGCCTCGAAAGCGCTTAGCGTTTAATAATTTTTGAATCTTTATAGCTTCTCTTTCAAGCGCTTCACATGCTTTTAATTTTATATGCTTTATGAAATATTTTATATATATACTGTGTCAAATTTGCTTCTTTAATTATTAGTTTGGTATATATGGAAATTTCGCGCCTAGTTAGGTATGTGTGTGTGTAATATATAAAACCATTAATTTATAGAGCCTTACCATAATTGAGAATATTGGATGTATAAAATCATGCATGCCTTATGTGCCTACTTTTAAGTTGTTATTTGTAAATAGAAGTGTAATGATCTTGCTTTTGAAAAGTTTATAATATTGATATCCTAGTACGAAGAAGATAAATTAAGATAACGATTATAATTTTTTTTTCTAATAAATTTAAATTATTTGATAGTTATTATCTTGTTGTCATTAAGTGATTAAATCTTAATTAGCATTTCGACACGGATATTATTAACAATAACTTTGATTTCTTTAAATTATTTACAGTTTTTGTCTATGAATGATGTACCGAAAGAAATTTTATTTTTTAATTTTATAAACTTTATAGTAGTAGTTATTTTTTAACTCACATTAATTGTTTAAAATGCATGGAGACTTTTGCTATTAATATTAATGGATAATATTTATATTTTAATAGGTAAGTGCTTTATATATATATAATTTGAGAAATTATTTAGTGTTGAACAGGGGTCTCAGAATTGTAAAACAAAAAATTGGTACACCACAAATACAAAATGCATAAATTGCAATTTTAATTATATAGAAAAATTAAGAGATATTAAAAAAATATTAGAAGCTGAAAACACATAAAATAATAAAAAGTTGGCTTCAAGGGATTTATGGTATTTTGCAGTCAAATATTTTTTTTGATTCCATTCTAAGGGAGAAATTTACATATCATGATCAATTAATTACATTGCATATTCAGTATAAAAATTTATTTTCAAATAATCTTCATCCACTAGCAATATTTTGTTACTGCTGTCATGTGTTTTATGTTTATACTCAAATTTAAACACAGAAGCAAAATATTTAAAGTATATGCAAATTAATACAAGATTGGAAATGATGTGAAACCATACTATATGCATGCCAATAAACATCACATGATCACCATTTCTTAGCTTAAAACCGATCCTGCCTAATAGGATAGTGGTGGCTAAAACCAAAGAGATACTGAACTGAGTTCAGACCTATATGACTATATAAGCTAATGAGCTTGGATTGAAAATATTATTGTGTTTTCAATTTAAGACTCATAGTTTTGTAGTTAAGTAGAGATAAAAGGTGGCTGCTGGAGGGTTGCATTAGATCCTAAAATCTAGGTGCAGTGTTCTCAGATCCAAGACTCCTCACTGATGAAGGCCACAAGCCAGAAACTAGTCTGGGGATATTAGATGAGCAGGCACTAGATGGGGATTTTATGCACAAGCCTTTTGGCATCCATTGATTACTCTGGCTTGCACTGAGTGGCAATACTGTATGGAGAGTTTTGCCTGTTTTACTATATGCATGCATAGCTATATGCTGTTTTTGGATTATACATTTTCATTATTCATTGGCAAGAGTTAGAATAAAAATAAATTGAACATTTAAGATTCTCAAAACAAAATTGCTCATCATAAGGAAATAAAGTTGCAAACTTTGAACAATAGCACAAAATAAAACATTTATGAAAAAATAAATATCAGTTTTATTATGAAAGCAATAAAGCTAGACAATTTACTGCCTGCTATTAGTTTTGGATAACAGAACAGGACTTGTAATAATAGACCCATTAAGATCCTACTTTACCATGTAGATTTTTTTTAAAAAAATTATTATCAACAAATATCTTTATTATTGTTAATTTACCAGTATGCAACTTTTGTTTTTGTGATAGAAATTTTGTGACTATTAATTAATTATTTATTGATTTCTAGAATACTAGTTTTTGATTTAAGATTGAAGATGGCTGAATCAAAGCTCAGTTCTGTCTTGCACAACTCAAACATCATATTCTCTCCAAATGATGAGTGATTCAGTGACTTATTTTGAGACCGTACCTTACAGTGCACTTTGCCCATTCATGAAGATGTTGAAGATATATATATATGCATAAAGAATTCATTAGTATGTGACAAATGCAACAACACCAGAGTTCTGTGGGTCAAGGCATCCTACTTTCGCTATCTTTGTTACAAATTTCATACTATTGAAATTCTTGTTAATGTTAATTTCTTTGTATATTGTTTAACTGTCTAATTTGCTTTTAACATTGTCAAAGATCTCTTTAGTGTATTTATTTTATTCTTGCCGTAATGGTTAAATGTAATAGAGAATCAAAAACAATAATCACCATGTCAAGATTTTTTTGTTTGTTTTTGATGCATAATGGTTCTATGAGTATTTTGCCAGAAAGCTGTTGTTCCAATGAAATAATAACCTTAAGACTTAAAAAGTCTTACATGAAGTTAAGTGTATAAGCTTTTTTGCATTTAATTGGAATATTTACAATAACTAATGTTTTATTTTATTTATAATATTTTAAAAAATTATTAACAGCTTTTTGTTTATATGATATATAATTAATCTGACATTCTTGGTTCCCTAGATTTGCCATATTTATATTTTTCTGGATTATATGAACATGTGGTAATTGGACAATATACTTCTTATTCTCTTATAATAAATCTTTTTTTTTTTTTAAAAAAAGCTATAATAAATGCATTTATGTATAATGCAGTATAAGCTTGTCCATTCTTGATAATAACTGGAGAATATATCTATTACTGTGGTAAATAATATCAGAAATCAGTTTTGAGATTTCGTATGTAATTGTTGTTGAAGGAGGTATATTATAGATGGAATCGAAAGAAATAATTGAAAAGGAATCTGGAAAAAATTAAATAAGGTGAAATAATTAGGAAAAGCAAAGTGAAGATTAGAAGATACAGAACCGTAATTGAATAAAAGTAATGATTTTTTTTAAAAAAGTGTAGAAAATTCCAAAGACCACCTCACAGGGATAAGAAAGGACATAACATTATTTACCAAGATCTTGAAAATGGAAACAAATGCCATGTTTCGGAGATACGTGAAATCAAAAAGAAATTTCAGCCAAATTTGCTGAAAAATCATAATAGGAGATTACAACCAAATTAATTAAGAGCAAACAGAGATAGAAAAAATGTGTAGAAAAATTATACCACAAAGATAATTAAGCAAAAATCTTCCATAACTAGTCTTGAAATCATATTAAAAAATAAGAATATTGAAATTGATAGCATTGAATCAGAAATTTTGCGGAGAGTCAATAAAAGTACTGACAAATTCTGACAAACTACTCAATGTTCAGTACAATTTATTTTTCTTTACCGAAGACAAGAGTATTAACAGAATGTTTAAATCATCATATAATCTATCTTCCATAATATTATAAATGTAAATAAGATTATCCTGAAAATTATTCATCACCGATTAGTTTAAAATTGAAGAGGATTGCTTGATGGTCAAGCTGATTTGGGGAAAGGCCAATAAATACCCGAGATTAATCATTAACTGATTACAAGAAAATCTTTAATTCATTTGACCAAATTAAATTATAGAATAATTTGTTATGACAAATCTCTATATAGAATTAGAAAGGACAGTTAAAATGAACTATAGTGTAACAGATTAATTTCAGGTTTTGGCAAAGAAGTTAAATAAGATTGGATGCTGTTACCTGTTCAACTTATATAATGAGGTATTCAAGCTCACATTACATCAACAACTTTATATATATATATTCAAGGCTAAATGAGTATTCAATGTAGATATACATCAACAACTTTATATATATATATTCAAGGCTAAATGAGTATTCAATGTAGATACATGAAAGCAGTCAACACTTAAACATTACTAATATTAACAATCAACAATCTCAATCTGTTGTCATGGTTATATTCATCTGTTTAACGAGGTTTATTTAAACTTCTTTGAATTAATAATTTCATTCTCCGTAGTCAAGTTGCAATATTTATGACTATATAAACCTATTAGACCATAGATGAAAGTGAATTTTCACCTTTATTGATTAATGGAGGTTGCCTTGACAACGAATTGAGATTGTTGATTGTTAATGATGTTGGTATTGTTTAAGTATTGATTGCTTTCATGTATTTATATATATACTGATCACACACATTTTTAATTGGGGGGGGGATAAATCTCAGGACTCGTAGTAATTTTAAAAATAAAGAAAAGATAGGTTTACAACTAAATAAATCGAAGATGTTGAATCAGAAGTTGACTTCAAAATTGATAATTGAAACTATAAAAATATTTGATAGTTTTATGCTGTTAGATTGTTCAACATTAAGGATTTGGTAGTTAAAAAAATTATTGTTTAGTGCTAAACTTCAGTGAAAAGATAATTTTTAGATGTAAGACGTATTTTTAAAATAAGAATTGTTCAAATTATAAAAATGAATGTCAAAATTATTCAACCTATGGTCTTTTCTATGTTGAATATAAATGTGAAAGTTGGATACTGAAGAAAAAATTGATAGGAAAATATTGATATTTTTAAATTGTGATCCTAGCAAAGCTAAATGAGGTTACCACAAGAAATGAGGAAAATAAATAAGTGACTATTTTATTAGATTATATTTGAATTCTTAAACACAAATGATCAGATTTTGTCCTATCTTAGTCAATATCATGAGATATAAAGACAGTGCTATTTCTAAAATTGAAATAATTAAGCAATTTGTAGACTGCTAGTGTAGTTAAAATTTTATATTAAAAAAATATAAAAAGCATCTTGAGAAGAATTGAACTACATCATAAAACTTCAAGAATTGAACTACATCATAAAACAATGAAGTTTTTCAATTTATTACCTTTTATTAATAAATATTTAGAGTAATATATATTAGAATTAATTTCTCATTTTTACATTTTAAATGTATGGTTGCAAACATTGGGAGAAAAATGGTAATGGCTCCTAAGATGTTGCTCCAACGAACGTGTCTTTTCAAGTAGTCCAAACCTCAGATATCGCAAGCTATTAATCATTTTGTAAAAATATAATCTAAAACACCACCCACAAATTGATTACTGTCATATTCCAAAAATCTATAAGTAGGAAAAATAGCTTTAAAAAGGGCAAAGTAAAGTTTTTATTTATAGAACTTGAGTTCTAATATCCAATCATTATTCTCAAATACAAATTTAAGTGTTTTATTTAGCAAATAAATTCAGAGTTAAAAATGTCCGGAATAATGGCATTCCAGGTATTGATAATTTGTTATCTCTCCTGATTTGCTAAACAATCAATTAAAAAGACTTCTTGAAAGTACTGCTATAACAAGTAAGATTAACAATTGCTATATCATTGCCAGTTTATCTTTTTAAAGATTTGTGTAGTTTATTTGGTATAGGTATTGCCATTGAATTCCCAACACCTTTCAATGAATTGCTAACCTAACCTTATGTTATTGGCTCATGCAGTCTTTTAAATTTTGTGATGTTTTTACTAAGAGCCCCAGTGCTGTATTTTTAATTATTGTAGACTAAATATATATATATTTAGTCAGTTTTAAAAAATGCAATTATTTAAGATTTATGAGTTGAAAAAACTCTTTGATCTAAATTTTTTATAATATCAAAAATGGAAGTAATGAAATCTAATATGATGTTCTTTCACATAATTATAACATATAATAAAAACATATACAACAGCTACATAAATATATATTAATTATACATAAAAAGCCTTTTCCGGCACATAGTTTGAGGCCTTTTCACTTGTTAGATCATTTATTTTAATGTTAACCAATTATTACAGATAGGAGTACCAATTAGTGTTTCATAATGGAAATAAAATAATGACCACAACTAAATAAAACATCAGTAAAATAGAATAAAACCATATAGAGATCCAATATAACTTCAGAAGAATTGACTATATAGCATAACAATATACAGAGTAACTAATACATACATTATACAACTTTATATACAGTCTATCTTATATAATTTTCCATTCATTTTTAATTAACCAGTTGATAATTAAATTTATTAGGGTTTTGTAAATATTCATATAATTATTTAAGTTACATTTAATGTAATATATTTCACATATATACATTAACGAAAAACGAAAATTATATTGATAAGCATATAAATATTGAATGGTCGAATAGTAAAAGTCTTGATAAATTAATAGGCAATTATAAATTAAGAGATGGTATAAAATACAAAAAAGGAATTGTATATAAAATTAACTGTGACCGTTGCAATATGATTTACTATGGACATACAGCGAAACATTTAGAGGTAAGTGCCAAAGAACATAACAATGCAATTAGTACATGAGATGATAAATCGGCTTTATACATTCATTTCTTAACATGTGAACATAAAATAGATGTTACAAAAAATAAACCTTTAAATTACATTAAAGACCCAAAAGGAAGACAAATATATAAAACATATTACATTAAACCTAACTTAAGTAATTATATGAATATTAACAAAACTTCAATAAATTTAGTTGACTGGTCAATTAAAAATGAATTGAAAATTATATAATATATATAAAGATGTATAATATATGTTATTTATTCTTTATATTGTTATTCTATATAGTCAATTCTTTGAAGTTATATTGGATCTCTACACGAAGGTTTTATTCTATTTTACTGATGTTTTATTTGATTATTGTTGTTATTTTACTTCCAGTATGGAATGTTAGATGATGTTACTTTCTGTAACAATTGGGTAACATTAAAGTAGATGATTAACATTTGAAAAGGGCATGAAACCATGTACTAAAAAAGGCTTTTTATGTATAATTAATATACATTTATATACCTGTTGTGTATGATTTTTTTTTATTTGTTAAAATTTTACAATGTGGAATAAATATGTATAAACTTTTTAATAAATAATGTTAGCATCAAATTACTTTTTTTTTTCTGTATTTTTGTTCTCTAGAAGCCCTTGTGCAGTGTTTTAATCATTATAAGTTAACTTTTTTTTTACTTTGCTTTAAAAAAATGTATCACATGATCACCATTTCATATGCTTGCACAAGCTGTTAATAAGAATAGTAAACTCTCCATACAGTAGTGCCACCAAGTGCAAGCCTTAATAATCAATGGATGCAGGAAGATTTGTGCATAAAATCCCTATTTAGTGCCTACACACATCCAACATCACCAAACTAGTTTCTAGCTTGTGACTTTCATTAATGAGGAGCCTTGGATTTGAGAGCACTGCACCTAGATCTTAGGATCCAATTCAACCCTCCAGCAGCCACCTTTTACCTATTTGGTTAACTATAAAGCTAGGAGTCCAAGTTGAAAACACCATAATGTTTCCAGCCCAAGCTCATTCCTTGTATACTCATATAGATCTGAATTCAATTCAGCATCTAGACATTTTGATGTCTGGTTTTTCAAAAACCATAGTCACTGTTATCCTGTGGGCAGGATAGGTATAAAATCATCAAAACATCACACAATCACCATTTTATATACTTACAGATGCTGTTAATGAGTACTAAATTCTCTATACAGTAGTGCCATCAAGTGCAAGCATTCATAATTGATGAATGCAGGAAAGTTTGTGCATAAAATCCCAATCTATGACCTATTCATCAAACATCCTCAGATTAGTTTCTAGCTTAATGAGGAGTCTTGGATTTGAGAGAACTGCACACCTAGATTTTATGATCCAATGCAACCTTTCAGCAGTTACCTTTTACCTATTTTGGTTAACTATGAAGTTAGGAGCCCAAGATGAAAACACCATAATGTTTCCAACTCAAGTTCATTTGCTTGTATAGTCATATAGATCTGTACTTGGATAGGATAATGGTGACTGCGTTTTTGAAAAACCAAACACACCAAAATGCATAGATGCTGAACTGAATTCAGATCTATATGACTATACAAGCGAATGGGCTTGGGTTGGAAGCATTTTGACATTTTCATCTTGGCCTCCTAGCTTTATAGTTAAGCAAATAGGTAAAAGGTGGCTGCTGGAGGATTGCATTGATTCTAAGATCTAGGTGCAGTGCTTTCAAATCCAAGGCACCTCACTGAAGAAAGCCACAAGCTAGAAACTAGTCTGGGATGTTGGATGAGTAGGCACACTGATAGGGATTTTATGCAAACCTTCCTACATCTATAATTATGAAGATTTGCACTTAGTGGCACTACTGTATGGAGAGCTTGGTATTCTTAAAAAAATGTGATTATTTAAGATTTATGGAAGGAAAAAATGTATCAAATTTATTTTTTTAAGTCATAAAAATTTAACAATGTGGAGTTGATAAAAAAAATTCTGACAAATAGCATTAGCATCAAACTGCTAAAATCGAAAATTTTTGTTTATATTTAATTTTTTTGAGAAGAAAAATGTGTAAAATTGTATTTGAATTAATATCTCAGACAATACCTTTTAATAATCTACTATAAATTACCATCATAGTATGTCTTGCAAATTAGAATGTATAATTTATAAAAGTCAAACCATGTTATCTCTTGAATTTCGTTCCATATTCATACTTATTTGAGTATATCTCTAGAGATTAAATTTGATGAAATATTATGAAAATGGAATGTAGATATGTTATCCATGAATATAGATTTTATGAAATGCCCTGTATAATAATATTACTATAACTAAATAATACCAAAATACGATGCTACTGAAAATGACAGGCCGCAGCAGACCATCGCTGGTGATGTAATGTATTTTTGATCCTATTATCATTCCACTTTAGGTATTAATTCTGCATTCTGGTGTAAAATAAAGTCATAATTATAACTTAATAATCAATAAGAATTGAGATTTGTCGTGATTGATTATGATCAATATCAATGACAGTTTAGCCATGTTTTTCATCTATTCCTTAGTAAAAATTGGTATATCCTTTACTAGAATATAAACTTACAAGTTGTTATACTGTTAAGCTACATAGCTATTTTTTTTGATAAAGCTGTTATATATACGTATATATATATATTTGAGAGAGAACAAATCATGAGTCAGTGGGGGGGGGGATTCAAAAATTATTTGTTTTGTAATATACAATTGGTTATTCACCTTGAAATGATAAGCATAATGTATCAGTTTTTAATTTTTATCATTGTTTTAATTACCTGACGTATTTACTTTTTTCACACCTAAAGATAAGATTTAAATAGAGAATATCTTATCGAGTTTCTTTACTCTTTCGTTAATTGAGATTTTGTAATGGTGTTCGTTTTCCTTCTCAAAATAAATGGCAATCTTCGGAATATATTTGTTAATATTAATTATTTGGTAGAGAAAATGAAAATCGTTTTATATGCGGGGAAAATAATAGGTATTTGTATTTTTAATGAGGGATTTTTGTTTTTTGTTAGTATTGTTGTGTATAAGTATGGATATTTAAAAAAGTTCATCGCAAATATCTCTAGAAATTGTGTTAACAGTGCTATGTTGTGTTCTAACGCAATATTATAAAGGAAATATAATACTTTAGTCGAGCATTGGTGGACGAGAGGTCAGCGACAGTCGCTTTACAAGCCGTCGTCCCGGGTTAGCAGGTTCGCTTTGTGTTCTAACGCAATATTATAAAGGAAATATAATACTTTAGTCGAGCATTGGTGGACGAGAGGTCAGCGACAGCCGCTTTACAAGCCGTCGTCCCGGGTTAGCAGGTTCGCTTTGTGTTCTAACGCAATATTATAAACGAAATATAATACTTTAGTCGAGCATTGGTGGACGAGAGGTCAGCGACAGCCGCTTTACAAGCCGTCGTCCCGGATTAGCGGGTTCGCTTCCCGGCTGATGCTATGACACATGAGAAAATAATAATAATTTATAATCTTATAACAAATGACTTAAAATCTTTCTGATAACTGTTGTTTAATATAAGCGATGGTTTACAGTATATTCATGTGAACACCTACCTATACATAAATATATGTCCACAAAACACACTTATGTATCAATGTGCATATTTATATGTCTCATATATATGACATTAAAAAGTTGTATATATGTATGTTTATGTACACACAAGCATATATCCATATATAATTTTTTTTAAAAGAAATTGAAAATGAAAATAGATGTGAACTCTTAGTGGAAAATGGAAAAATTGGATTAAACATTATGAATTTCATTTTAAGTTATACAAACTTTAATAAGACAGCTTTTGTACTCGTAGTAAAATATAGATGATTGGATGTAAAATATCAACTGCCAATTGGAATAGGAAAACTGGAAAAAAAAAAAAAAACATTTGCTAGTACAAATTTGTGAAAACTTTTAACATGTTTCCGATTAGAATATAGGGTTTGTTTTTCATTATTAAATATAAATAACGAAAAAAGGAACCTTAACTAAATTCTTATTAATTTTAACGTAAAGTTTGTTTGTAGTACATTCGTTAGAATCTTTACATAGATATGTATTAAATTGTATCGAACAATTTAAATAATTCAGTTATATAAAAAAATTAAAACAAAGTATGGAAAAAAAGAAAAACATTGCAGTGATTTGGGAAAAAATATATCAAAAAGGAACACTATTACATTGATTGTTCATAAGTTTATTGAGTTATATGCATTATTTTTTAATTAATACGTAATTAAATTATTGCTATAAAATGTGAGAACTAGAGTAGAAAAAAATTCAAAAATATTAAACATGAATACTATTTGAGTACCGGAATCATGGCACCATGATTCTGGTACTCGGTACCGAAAGTATTCATGTTTAATATTTTTGAATTTTTTCTACTCTGGTTGTCACATTTTATACATGTACAATAATTTACATTATTTGACAGAGTTATTGTGTTATTGATACATAATTAATAAAATAAATTATATTCAGCTTACTGGTGACACGATTGATCTGATATACAAAATAGGGGTGCAATTGGGACTAAGTCAAGTGACAAGCAAAAAAATCTGTAGCTTGAGTGTGTCTGATCTCAAATTTTGATTTTTCCTAATTTTTTGTAGAAAATGAAATTTAAATTTACAAGAAACAGAATTGAAACAGAAATGGCAGCAAAGAGGTCAAAGATGGAGGAAAAGACTTCTACATATATGGATATTTAAGCTTGTTGGCAAAGGACCTGACAACAATTGATGGAGAAGATTAGAATTTGATAGGTTTATTACAAAAAGCATTTAAAATAAAATGGTCCTTTGTTTTTTTTTCTTTTGTATGACATAAGGAATCATGAGAATCAGTATTAGTATTATCCATCTTTTTAAATAAAAGGCTGTCAATGTCTAGAACTCATGGATAAAGTTTGATTAGGAAGTTAACCATAAATTAAAAGTTATAGAATTGTAAGTTTAATGAATAATGTGATGTTAATAATTAAGTTGATAAAATTGTAAGATTATAATAGATGTATGTATGAAATATGGTTGTATTGATATAATCTTTAAATTTTGTAGATCTGACGAAGACTGCTAGGAACAGTCGAAACTGTAAACAATAAATAAATATATTTTGCTTTAAAGTGTAAGAATAGTGAAATGTTGTTATTAAGTGTGGACTTCTCAAGATATAAATGTATAAATAGACTTCATTTAAAGATGAATAAATCTTTAAGTAAAATTTATATGTTAGTGTCAATAGATGGAATATTTAAGTTTTTCTAATAATAATAATACCCCAAAAAATATAGATGTGTATATTTCCTCTGAAAAATTATATGAAAAAATGGTTTTATGAATGCAGTAAATTTTGAACTTCAATAGAAATATATATATATATATTATCAGGAACTATAAATATTTTTTAAAGAATGTTGAATGAAAAATAATGATAATATGATGGTCAATATACAAGTAAGATAAGATTAGTGTTTGCAAGAAAATCAAGTCATATATCACGTGACTTAATTTAATAAGCTTGTACTACAAATGTTATATAATGAGCGTGTTTATAGCTCTTAACAAGCTTTTCTGAATATCCCTATCCTCAGACCGGTTTCTAGCTCTGGCTGAATGGCCTGATGCCTCACTGTCAACAGCCAGAACTAGAACTGGTCTGAGGATAGGGATATTCGGAAAAGCTTGTTAAGAGTTATTAGTGGGCTCATTATATAAGATTAGTGTTTTCCTTGTATTAATGCGTTCTGGTAAATAATAACATACTGTGGAATCAGAAAATGTTTGTTTACAAACAAAATTAAGCATCAAATATTGATAATTTGTTGGTGTTTGAAGCTTAATAGATTAAAAAAAAAAACTTGTTCATTTAATTCTAATCTTTTATTTCGATATAAATTGTTTAGTATGAATATATTTGTAATATATTGGATAAAATGCATCTATATAATAAATTATATTGATTATGCAGCTTCACATTTTTTGTTGTTTTGGATAATGTGTTCAAAGATATAAGATAATGGATTTAGAAGTACTGAAATTAAAACGCATGAATTATCAAAAAAAACTACATTTATCCCTTTGTTTGAATTAAATATCACCATCTCTATCTTCTCTTAACTTGCAAAAAATAAATAAATAATAATTTGAACATAAGCAATCAAAAATGCTTTAATTAAGATATTGCATATTAGTAATATAAAGCCGTTAATAATATAAAAATAGTAAATATATAATCTTAAAGAAGAGATGTTTTCCTGAAGGTTTCTGATGATGGTATTTTAGTTGTATTTTTTATATTGGACTATTTCCATCATCTAATATGAGTATTGAAATGTCTTTTAGAAAAATTTAACTTTATTTAAATATTCCAAATACATTCAACTGGTCAGAAGAAAAATGATCATATCTATCTATAAAGAATATATGCATTTGATTTTTTAAAAAGTTCATCTATATTTAAGATTAAAAAGGAATGTAATAATTTTTATTGTAGCTTTACTTCTCACTATATGTAAAATATATAATTGTTAATTAGAGAAGATATTAATTAGTATTAAAGTTTATCGGCTTAACGTTTTCGAGATAATACTTTAAATATACTACGTGATTTACAAAAACTTAACCAAACTTTCATTCACCATCACATATGAAAATAATAAAGAACTTAAATATCTCGACCTCTCTTTATCGAGAAATCGCCACTTAATAGATTACAAAATGATTGTTAAACCATTTGAAATTCGCAGCTGTATCCACCCTAACTCTAACTCACCTGCAGCGCATAAATTTGCTGGCCTTAATGCATTTTTGTTTAGAAACTTTTATTTATGTAAATATGAAGCAGACAGGAAAGAAAACATAAACAACTATATTAAAGATCTATTAGCAGCAGGGTTCAAATTCAAAGCTATTAAAAATAAAATCATAAAATTTAATAATACAATAAACAATAATGTACCTCTCACCAATCTACCTAGAATAACAATCCCCTACATTCCTAAAATATCTAACAAACTAATGAAATCATTAAACGATAAATTTAACATAGCAGTTAGAACTCCACCTAATTCTAATAGATTGCTTAACAACTCTAAAGACCACATTGATCGATCGTTCACCCCACACGTGGTGTACTCTATTGCCTGCCCTCAGGCTGGATGCCATGCTATATATTATGGTGAAACGAAAGCTACAATCAATACTAGACTGGGTCAACATATTTACACATTTAACAGAGCTCAGAAAAACAGCAACACGTCTTCTGTATTCTTGGAGCATGCTAAACAATCTGGGCACAACTTCACACCCGCCAATCCCATAATATTGTGCTCAGAATCAAATGATCACAAAAGAAAAATAAAGGAGGCATTTCACATCAATGGAAACATCCATGCCATTAATAGAAAGGATACCTGCTTCGAGATCTCGAAGAAATGGGCTACGTAATACTAGCTTATTTGAATATTTGTATTTGCATATTTTATTATACATTTTATGAAGGCTATGAATATGAGGCATGGATCCTCGAAAACGTTAAGCCGATAAACTTTAATACTAATTAATATCTTCTCTAATTAACAATTTTTATTGTAGTAACAGTGGATAATAGTCATTTATGTATTTATTGAAAATGAAAGATTGTGTTATGAATAAACACTGATTAAAAAAAAAAAAGGACTTGTAAAATGAGCTTATATTATACATAATTTTGGTTTTTGTTTGAGTTACTGATTTATTAGTACATGTAATTTTATCATGTTTCTCTTTTGCAATTAATTCACCAGAAATATAAGCTAATCACTCAGTGATATTTACATCATACAGATCACCTTTGTTTATCATCTAATAGCCTTTTTTTTATAATGATAAGCTTTATTTGTCTTAAAGGGTTACAAGAGTTTACATAGCTTGGGTTGCTGAGTTTACATGGGCAATCCGTAGTTGTAGGTTTGCCTATATAAAAGTTGATTTATTATTTTACACTGGATTACAGGAATTTTTACATACTGTGGATTAGTTACATGGTTTTACGTAGCTTGGGTTGCTTTGGTTACATGAGTAATCTATAGTTGTAGATTTACCTATGTAAACGTTTTTTTGTTTTGTTTTGTTTTAATCAAATTTTATTTATTATAAATTCAAAGTAACAAGATATTTCTTTACTATAGGAAAAGTCTCATTTCTTATTTAACAATAGGTACTTTCTAATCATCTAACACTTAATGTAGGGATTTCATAAAATGTCCCAATTTGATGAAAACATTTGAGCGATTGAGAAGTAGGCCAATTGATGAGTGCTAATTTAGCACGAAATGCATATCTTGGGGTTCAGTGTCTTCTTTAAATATTTGTAATGTCTGCAGTTATTGTATTTGAAATGTAATATTAGTTACTAGTA
The DNA here is from genome assembly GCA_028023455.1 of Epiperipatus broadwayi. Lineage (NCBI taxonomy): Eukaryota > Metazoa > Onychophora > Udeonychophora > Euonychophora > Peripatidae > Epiperipatus > Epiperipatus broadwayi. The sequence goes on from JAQFVV010006326.1 coordinate 507,083, forward strand.
TTTTTAAAAATATAATTTTTTTTTTTTAAAAAAAGTATTATGTAATTAATTGTATACAGTATATAGAATCACGCAGAGAGACATTGTGTTGTATGAATCAAATATTTATGAAAGTCTGATTATGTTTATTATATGTTACTTACGTTTACAGTGACTGTCAGGAGTTTTTTTTTGTTCAATCATATTAAAAAAATACCATAATAACATTAACTGTTAAAAACAAATGTTAATTGAAAATCATATTTTAAATTTTATTTATATCCTAGGATAAAAACAAGCTTAAAAATTATTTTTTTTTACATATTAAATGAGCATTATGAAACTATTATTATTATTATCTTTTTAAAAAATATATTTTTAATTTTATTTAACAAAATTTGTACAGTTTATTAGGAGCAACAATATATAACTGGCTATGATTATGAGAAATACTCTTTCTCAAAAGCGCTTAGCCATTTTCATTTGTTGACTACAATTAATTTGCTAATTATATCTTAATAATTATATTTGATAGTATTTTAGAATTAAAATATAGTAGAGGATTAATATATACAATATTCATATGCTCTTCTGTTATCCTTTATTTCTCGTTTACAAGCAAAAAAAAAAGAGTTATTTTATTAAAAATACTTTATACATTATAAGTTAAATCTTTGGATTGAGTTTTCACAGAAACCCGTTTACTAATTGTTTATGAATGAATTTTGAGAGACAATGAGTGGTGATGATGAAATTTCATCAATTATTTGGCATCATTTCTATGAGAACTTACTTAATGTATATCTATTTGTATGGCTATTTAGGACATCTTGGGAGTCTAGGTATTTTTCTTTTTGACGAAATAAAATTGAAGCAGTCTTGACTACATGCTTATTATCTTTAATTAAACAAATTATTCTAAACTTTAAATGTTATAACCAAATATTTGATTAATTCAGACGCAAAACAAAAATTAGTCATATGTTAAACTGTATTGTAAAGTGTCATTTAAGGTGTATATGGTGTACCATATCCATATAAAGAAGGGTATAGCTATTTCATCATTATGTATAACTGAAACCTAGGCTTATTTATACCTGTGTCTATATATATGTAATATTAGGGTATGAGCACAGACTTTCACATGACCCACCACTCTTCACTCCATCTAATAACACTTATACACTTAAACATACATATGTTGAAAAGATAAATAATCACCAATATACGTATTTCATGCTAAACGAGCAATCATCAGTTGTGTAGAGATGATAATCTGGACCAACTGATGATTGCTGGTTTAGCATGAAATACGTATATTGGTGATTATTTATCTTTTCAACATATGTATGTTTAAGTGTATCAGTGTTATTAGATGGAGTGGAGAGTGGTGGGTCATGTGAAAGTCTGTGCTCATACCCTAATATTATCATTATGCATGTATTTTATTCCAAACTCTTCAGATAACCTTAGAACTATAACATCAGTCCTGCATATTACACCTATGGTAGCATCGAACACCCTAAATTTAAATGATATTCATTCAAGAGAAAAGTTAAACTCTTGAAAAAGTATGTTCTAAAAAGTAAACTAGGATATTTTTTTACTTGAAGCTAATCTTAAAATATAATCAGCTCTTAAATATAAATATAAATAAAATTAAATACTAAAAGTTAGATTTGAAAATAAACTGTACTACTTCTAAACTTTAAAGATTCTAACCAAATAGTTACATTAAAAATTTTTTTTTAAATGATTTACCTCTACAGTCCAAGTGTTTTATTAGTATAAAAAAGAAAACCCATTCATTGAATGAAATTTGTATCTTTTAAATTTTGCAACTGTTTAGTTTTTAAAATTAAAATACTTTATTTAGTAAATAAATCCCAGTGGAGATTAACAGTGATATCCTTTTATTAAAACCTAATTTAATTATTTAGGGGAGAAATGAACTAATTTTTATAACTATATAATGATTGATAACTTTTAATTATCACATGATCACATTTCCTATACTAGCACATTAATTGTTGATAAACAGAGCAAAACTCTCCATACAGTATTGCCACCTGTGCTAAACAGAGTAATCAATGGATGCCAGAAGGCTTGTGCATAAAATCCCTATCTAATGCCTACTCATCCAATATCCCCAGACTAGTTTCTGGCTTGTGGCCTAAGATCTAGATGCAGTGCTCTCAGATCCAAAGCTCCTCACTGACGAAGGCCACAAGCCAGAAACTAGTCTGGGGATATTGGATGAGTAGGCATTAGATAGGGATTTTATGCACAAGCCTTCTGGCATCCATTGATTACTCTGTTTAGCACAGGTGGCAATACTGTATGGAGAGTTTTGCTCTGTTTATCAACTTTTAATTATGTTTTCAAATCTTTACTATTTTTTAATGTGCTTTTATTTAATTTACAGTTTTTTTAATTGCTTTCACCCACCTCCACATCTAGTTGAAATGTTGTATGCATATGTATTCTGATAATGATAATAATGTCTTTTTTTAGAGTTTGCAAACAATTTTAGCAAAAAAATAAAGAAAAAATTAAATTTTTAATTTTCTATGCAACATTAATGCTAGTAATGTCTAGTGGCATGTAATTTAAAACACGTTTCGAAATAGTCTTAATCCCACTTTCTGTCAATTTATCTAGACTTCTTATCAAGCAAGAATTATAATTTAATATTTTTCAGCATTTTGCTACTATGTATACAAAAATATATATAACTAGTTCCCTATATACCTACAACTAATTCCGAAAATGTTATTGCTATAATTCACAAAAAAAAATCCATTTAAATAAACTTGCAAATAATGCCCGCTTTCTTGTATTAATGCCATTTTATTTGTTAAATAATAAAAAAAATATCCTTTTTGTTAAATCTGATGAATAGATTTTACTGATATTAAAAAGTGAGCATTATTGGCAAGTTTCTTTAAAAGATCGTTTGGGAACTTGACTTGTGAATTATCATAGTAATTTTTTTCGGATTCCGTTGTTCCGCGAATAAATCTATATTATCAGATATATTCGCACAAAGAATAATATACATCAAGTGATAAGCAAAGATCACTTTCTATAAGTCAGCATTAAATGTTGTATCAGGAAACTATATGGTACCTGATCTGATGACCCATAGATACACTATACATAATTTAATGCTTGAATATCCTAGCACCTCACTGACGAAGCCAGTAGCAGAAACCGGTCTGGGGTTGGGTATATTCTGTAAAGCTTGTTAAGAGCTTATTTGCAAGCTCTGAATATAATATTAAGTTTACATTCGTAAATCATTTTATTTATCAAATTAAAAAAATAAACTACAATCATTTTCAAACTAGTTTCCCTTTGATGCTGCCCTAATTCTACACAATGATAGTCATTTATTATAAGAACGTTGAAGAAATTCTTCATTTGCTTTCACACTACTGAAGAAAAAAAATGTTTTTTTTTTTAAATATAAATTTTATCTTGGCAAATTTATAATAGATATTATATGGAACCCAGGAGTATGGCTTTAAATATAGATTTTTTTTTTAACTGGAAATTATTTCACAAAGCACTTTGGAATCTGATCGAGACTAAGAACATGCCAAATTATAGAGAGTTAAGCATTCAAACTTCTCTTCTTTTACATTATATCATAGCTTTGATTCATTTCCCACCTGCTTTTTTCTTTTTCTTTCATTAATGCTTCTTGATTTATAAGCAAAGTATCATTGCTTTTGTATATGTATCTGACTTTGTATATGAGTGCTCAATTTTATTTTATTTTTGTTGTTGTTGTTTTTTCCACATTTTATGCACTAACATTTTAATCAGAGATTATGATTTACTAACATTATTATTGAAATGTCTGTTGCATATTATTATTTTAAAGAAGTTAGAAATTAGCTTCTACCTTTAGATAATTATATATTTTTAAATGTTAACTAACTTTTCTAGTGATTTCTTATTTCACCTTTTTTATAAGTTGTTTTCCAATGATTTTTGTGTGACCCTAAAAAAAAAAAGATATACTTAAATAATCCATGTTCTTTAGGCTGCTATAATTAATTGATTATAATTTTGATGTTCATATTTATTGTGTTTAACTCCTTTATAAACTTTAAAGTATATATTTTTTACTAAAACAATATTTACTAATATGAGATGTTTTAAAATACACACTGCTATATTAATCTTTGCTTTTTAGATAACACACATTAAAAAGAAAGAGAGTTCAAATTAATAGTAAATGAGAAATTATTCAGGCAGATGAAAATTTCCAAGAACATTGAGGCAAACCATTTATGAATAATATTTCTGTAGTGTAATTTTCACTACACCACTCTTATGAAAGGTAGTGACTGGTTTCTACCTGCTTTTAACACCTTGTAGAGGGATGTAATCATAAACATTTGACCAAAGACACTTGAAAAATATCTACGATCCCCACAATGCACATTTCTCTAATCTAATGAATGACTTATTAAAAATTATTAATATACTTTCATTAATTAATTTGTGTCAGAGTTGTGAGAGCAGCATATTTGACACTTTAAATAAACTGTAGTAATTTGCTATATATATATCAGTGACGAAACGTGACTTTTTTTAGGAACAGAAGCACACTTTTTTTTTGTAATGTTTTTATTTCACTTGCCACAACAATTTTTATGTAATAGGGCCTAATATATATATATATATACACACATCTATAAAAATCTGAAACTCTCTTATCTGTAAATCAGAGAATATATTATCAATATATTTTTTATCTTCCAAATCCTTTTAACATTCTTAAAAGTTTTAACTGTAAATTGGATCTTAGCATTGTTTGAACTTCTTATAATCTATGGGAATGTGTTAGTCAAGTTTATTCTTTCCATATATAAAAGCAATTCAACTGTTAGTAAAAATCATTGAAAGTCAACAGTAATCCCATACAAAAAAAATAATGAATTTGAATTGCTCATTATCAGATTGTGATTAGTTTAAATATAGATAATACATTATCAATATATTTTTATCGTCCAAATCCTTTTAACATTCTTAAAGTAATATTTATTAAGGCTATAATCTTAAGACTGTGTGCCTGAAAAAATGACAGTAGGGACTTCTGCAAATCTTTAACACAAGATTTATTTAAAAGACAAGGGTGGCCACTCTTATCTTAAGCTACTTTCTAAATAAATAGGAGAATCTAAAGCATTTTGATTTGAGAGCGTAAGGCTATTAAATACTTCACCGATTAAGTCCACAAATTCTATAACACATTAACATTCGCGAAATCTTTCGATTTACAATGAGTCAGTGTTGAGATCTTATGCTTAGAAATCTATTAAGATAATATAAAGTTGTAATAATTATATTTATAAAGCACATACTCATTACTTAAAGTAATATTTATTAAGGCTATAACCTTAAGACTATGTGCCTGAAAAAATGACAGTATAGTCTTAAGGTTATAACCTTAATAAATATTACTTTAAGTAATGAGTATGCGCTTCATAAATATAATTATTACAACTTTATATTATCTTAATAGATTTCTAAGCATAAGATCTCAACACTGACTTGTTGTAAATCGAAAGATTTTGCGAATGTTAATGTGTTATAGAATTTGTGGATTTAATCAATGAGGTATTTAATAGCCTTACGCTCTCAAATCAAAATGCTTTAGATTCTCCTATTTATTTAGAAAGTAGGTTAAGATAAGAGTGGCCACTCTTGTCTTTTACATAAATCTTGTGTTAAAGATTTGCAGAGGTCCCTACTGTTGTTGTTTTAGGTGCATAGTCTTAAGGTTATAGCCTTAATAAATATTACTTTAAGTAACGAGTATGCGCTTTATAAATATAATTATTTAACCTTAAAAATTTTAACTTCTTATAATCTATGGGAATGCGTTAGTTAAGTTCATTCTTTCCATATATAAAAACAATTCAACTGTTGGTAAAAAAAATTGAAAGTGAATTTTTTCACGGAAGCATGCAGTCCATTCAATACATTGATGCTTCATTCTTGATATATATATATAACTAGTATAAACCAGTCAAACCCAATATAGATAACAATCAACAATCTCAAACTGTTGTCAAGACAACCTCCTTTTAACAATAAAGATGGAATCCCTTTTTTTTTTTAAAGTTGGAATCCCCACCTTTATTTATGGTTCAATATACTTATATATTTAGTGAACAATGATAAAGATGTGTGAGAGATTGTGGTCTGGGCCAATTGATGAGTGCTTGTTTAGCACAAAATGTGCATCTTGGGGGAATCATAGATCTTTTTCACTTGTCTTTGGTCATATGTTTATGAATACATCCCTCCATAAAGTGTTAAAAGTGGATAGAAACCAGTCCCTACCTGAGAATGGTATAGTGTAACTTACACTATAGAAATATTATTCATTATTGGATACTCTTTAGTCTAATGGATGACTAATAAAAAATTATTAATATCATTAAGTCAAACCATTTATTCCTAAATTGAGAAGCAGTGAAGCAGAATTCTCTTTTCACCAGATTATGTATGGTAATGCTTGATAGTGAAGATGTATTATGTTTCTGTTTTGTTTTTTATTTCATTTTCTAATTAGAAATGTCTAGAAACCCCATTTACTGACTAATAAATAGATCCCTAATTGAGTTGGATATACCTGAATTTAAAGTTTGCTTGACCTGGATTTAAATCATAAGATGTGGGCATGTCAAACAGATTCCTTAACCATTGTACTATTTACTAGTGATTAGTAGATAGCTTTAATTTAACTTTCATCAACAAGCAATTGGACAGTCTGTAAGTAAATATTTGATCTGTAATGAACTCTTTAAAATTATAAATATATGCATTAGTGCTTTATAAATATATATAACGATTTTAACTTTACACCAAAAGTTTATCATTCAATATCACTTTAGTATTTATATATCACTTTATTTTTTAGTACTAATAATTGGTATTATAAATACTGTATTTATTTACTATCTTGTAATTAGTGGAGATATAAAAAAAATCTCATTCAGTCGTAATGATAATTAACCGATTTTTTTTTTGTGTGTTGCACTAAATTTAAAATGCAGATATTGGTTGACTAGCAATAAAATGAAAATAGTTGGTTTCCTTGTTTCAATATGGTATAATAATTAATCTTATTTTTTATTTGATAATTGCCATTTTAAAAAAAATATATATACATTTTTTTATACGTATAAAAAATTAAAAAGAATATATATATTTGATTGTAAATAGTTATTTGTAAATAATGTGTTGAAAAATAAGCTTGTTAATTAAAAAAAAACTCATGTCAGAAAACCACATAACTCACTGGCCTGAATATAAAAGATAGTTGGCCAAAATTTATAAATAGCAATCCGTTTAAACAGTATTTAAAATTCAATCTAATGTTTAAAATAGTTTAAGCATTATTTAGTATTATTTCTTCGTTTTTGTTCAGTTCATAATTTGATTCAAATCGTATATAGTTGTAATCGTATTTTCAAAATCCTTAATATTGAAATACAATTATAATGTATACACTTAACGTAGATGCAATTAAAGGGGATTTGAACCCAGACCAAGCTCCCTGTAGTCATCCACTCCATCCAATATAACGGATACACATGACCACATAATGTAAAAAAAAGAAGAAAAGATCTCCAATATACGTATTTCGTACTGAACCAGCAATCATCAGTTGGTTCGGATCATCATCTTCCACATATATATATAATCAGTGCTCAGTTTAATATTAAGATAGAAAATTTACAAACTTTAATGAACAGGCTTCAATCCTCTCCACTCTCCCGAGCATTGATTATATATATATGTGTGTGTGTATGGGAGATGATGATCCGGACCAACTGATGAGTGTTGGTTCTGCTCGAAATACGTATATTGGAGGTCATTTATTTTTTTCCATGTATGTGGGTTTGTGTATTGGTTATATTGGATAGAGTAGATGACTGTAGGTAGCTTGAAAGTCTGGGTTCAAATTCCCGCTAAAAACGTTAATTCTTCCAAATTTATGATAGCCAACATGACTGATTTTGATAAACAAAACAAAAAAAAAAAGCCTATTCAATCAATATCGTATTTAAATTATTTTCACCATTGAAAATGCCACAATCATTTTAGATTACATTTATTATTACTAATAATAAAATTATCAAATGATTTATTGCTTGGAAGCTCATAAGAAGTTCAATCACTGGTAGTCACAGAATTGAATAGGGATTCTTGCATTTTAAACCCAAATCATAGGCGATTATTCATACAATAGAATAAATAACTAGAAATGTATTGATACATATCTAAAATATCTTTACTCTTGCCTAAGAACATGATATCCAGTTTTAAATATGAACAAATCTCTGGAATTCCCCCCTCCCCCCTTTATTTTTAGTTCATAAAGCTAAAATTAAAAAAAAAAAAAATGGAGTAAGTACAATAACAATAATAAAAAGAGAAAAATTACACATTTTCTCCTTTACTTACTTCTTAATCTGCTAAGTAGTAATTTTGAACTTTTTATTCGAGGATTGATGGATTACAAAATATTAAATTCATTACTGATGAAAATCTGCTATAGCTGAAGTCTAGATATACACGGGGGTGGGGTGCACTCTAAACGAACTAATATAATAGTATACGTAGCGATTTTCTGTATCATTTACTCTTACTTTTTCCGGTAAAATTTCCAAAACAATAGGGAAAACTCAATTCTAAACTCTTGCTATTTTGAACTGCGCTTTAACATCTAATTTCTAATTATTGCATCTTTTTCTTTTGTAAATTAATCAATTGCTATTTTTTTTCATTACTGTTATGACTGAAACACACAGGCTTATTATATACCTGTGTATATATGTAATTATATGAGCACCTGATTTTTTTTTCTCTCTTTTTAATCTGTATCCGTATTTGTTCCGTATCCATTCATGGTTTCAAAATGTAAATACATTTGTTATTGAACTAAATAATTTATTTAATTTTACACGTCAGCATTAATCTTTCCATCTTATCTTTCACGTTTTCCATTAAATTCAAATCGTCAAAATCTCCAGTCTTTGCCATTTCTTTTTCATAATTTTTTTAAAATCTGACATTACCAAACAACAAAATATCTTTTAGCTTTAATTAAAATCCGGTTTAGCTGCGTATTTCTCATTATCAGATAAAAGCCATCTGAATACATAAAGTTGGTTACTTGTTCTGTTACGTTGTAGTACGTGACAACTGTCACTAATATATTTTTATAAATGTATTACCTCCACGCTGTCATACATTCTTCTGAAATCTCAAAAATAGATGCAATAAAAAGCAAAGATCCCCAAGACACTTTTCATCTGAATCAGCTCTCATCAGTTGGCCCAATCACCATCTCTCATATATAACTTTATCATACCTACAGTATTTATCAGTAGTAACTTGCTACATTTTGATTTACAAGTGTCAATCTTATGCCACCCACAACTTTGATACTATTCACTCTAGATAAATACAGCAATGATTATCACTAATCATTTATTAAACTAGAGATTATCTCAGTTCGAGATTAACCTCAATTAAAGATTAATATGATTTTTAAATTAATTTAACACAAGGAGTTATTCACATTTCTCTTTCCCATGAGTAATATCTTTTTATAAATGTATTAAATAATCTCTACACCGTCACCCATTCTTTTGAAATTAGATGAAGAAACATATAATAAAAGACAAATGATCCCAAGATACTTTTCTGCTCAGTACTCATCAGTTTAATAAATGATTAGTAATAATCATTACTATATTTATCTAGAGTGGATAGTGTCAAAGTTGTGAATGGAGTAAGTTTGACAATTGTAAATTAAAATGTAACAATAAACACTAATATTTTATTATCTTCACTTGTAATCAAGTATTATAGATTAGCTATATTTTTTTTATATTCTGAACTTAGTCCATATTTTATGAAATACATTTTCAGCAACATTTAGGAGATAGGCAATATTTCTCTACCATAATCTTTTTCTCTCTCTATAAGAAATCGGTTTAATCTTAATATAATCATTTATTTACATACTGTAATGGGCACATACGACGTTACATTATTTATTTTATTATTAAACATGAAAAAAATAAAAGTTCGCAAATAAAACTTCTTTTTTAAGAATTAAAAATTGAAAATTAAAATTCTATACTAAACTCATATATATTTAAAATCGCACAGATGAGAAATTAAAAAAAAGAAACTTTATTAAAAAAAAAGAAAAAGTATTTTAAAACTAAATTGTCAGTAAAGATTTAAAGATAAAAATATATAAGTTTGTACAAAACAAATTAATTAATGTTATTGAAAAAAATGGAAATGATTAATTTAATTACTCCAAGTGAACTAGCCCTAGGGCATTTAAACGTATAAGCAACGGTCAGATAGGAAAACAATAGAAACTAATGGCCAATGAAAGAAATCCATCGGGAAATCGGACCTCAATGGAAGGATCATCATCATCGATGACGTAATGTCCATTGGATCCTAAAGTTACATATAAAAGAAAAGGTTTGGAAATAAAATAGTTAGTGAATAATTATTAAGAGAGGATAGATGTGTTAAGTTGGAGAGGGTTGGAGAAGGGATTGAAAGATGCACTTTCAATTCCTTCAGTTCAAAAAAATGAAACATCGTTTTCCAATATTGCGGACCACAGGACATCAAGGCCCGGAAGAATACCATCAACCATAAAGGACCAACGGTTAAGTGCACACCGATCTCCTTATGACTTCGTGGGAATTAACACCTTCCATTACAAGAAATCAGAGACTACGGACATTTTTCAAAACAGTGAGAAATATATAATTAATGAACATTTCTAAACAAAAGAACTCTGAATGCTAAACGTTTCAATATTTCAAATAGAAGAATTTCCTATCTGACTAAATTAGTTATAATTTTATTTGATGTATTCATTTCCATTCATTTATTTATTTATTTATTTATTGTTCTTTTAAGTTTTTATTATGATTTCTGTTTTTTGTTAAATTAAATTATGAAAATGTTAAACTTAAGTCTGGCGTGAATGGCTATATAGATTTGTAAAATTTTATTAGGGGAGGGTAATCTTAGGTTATTCGTTTCATAGTTGAATTAGGTCAATGGATTGGATATATTGGTGTAATTAGTAGATGTAGTACGAGATTCGCTATGGGCAGAATCGCTTTATACGCTGCACACACTCGTTTTGCCTATGGAAGGAATTATAAGACGGAGACCGCGGTTCCTTCCTATGGAGTTTTTTTTATTGCTCTTATCGTCAGATAGATGTAATATTCCTATCTGACGAGAGGCAATTTCTTCTCTTAACCTAATTGTGCTGTCGTATTCATAGTACATTGAACACATCGATATATCAGATGGATTGACGGTTTAACTGCGAACTTTTGGCCTAAGGTTAAATAAGGGATAAAATATTTTCTTTTCAAATGCAATCTATGTAGTCTATTCATACTCTACCCTCTAAATAAAAATGCATTAAATTTAAGTTGGGTATAGACGCTTGCATGGGTTCGTTATCGGTTAATTGTGTTTTTGGTTTTCATATTTGATCAAAATATATAGACATTCGGTAAATACTGATACCTTACGGTGAGTATTTAAGATGTATTTATTTCGGATGTCTTTTAAGTTATTGGTGTCTATGCGGCATCTTATGATGAATGCCAATGGGTTTCTTGTATTCCCTCTGCAATTGACGTTATCATTGACTTTGTATTTTGATCGGTCATGTTTATTTTGAAATGTTTTTAACCATGTAATCTATGTAACCGATCTATACTCAACATTATAAAACAAACTTTTATAAATCCATTTGTGCGAACTTATAAAAAATAAAAACGGAAATTAAAATCTAAAATAAAAGTTAAAAATGTAAGTTAAATTTTAAAATGCTAAAGTAAACATACTAAAATAATAATGTTAAATTATATATATATGCGTAAATAAATGTTTATGTGTTAATTACTGGCAGTGGCTTATTTTATTCCTTTTTAAAAAAATATTCTTAGATAAGAATTTATTATAAAATATAAATCTCTGCTGTTCCACTGAGCTAGTGACAATGGGCTAACGACCGCAATCAACAAAAAAAAAAAAATTTTTTTTTTTTAACTTACGTATCTGCCTACTATATAAATTTTCTAGTTCAAATGCCTAGTGGCACCCTGTAGTGCAGATTACGTTAAGTCTCTTATTCCATATCATTATAACTGGCCACCCAACTTGGGCCGATCTTTAATAAACCACCAGTACTCTGAGCATATTTTTTCAAAAGGAAATATTCTTATTTATTTACATAAAACCGTATATGTTAAATCTTATAAAAGCACTGCCAGAAAGAAATAGCACATATATTAAACACGAAAAAGTATAAATAATTTTAAAACTAATTTTTTGTTAAAAAAAAGTCAAAAGGTTGCAATTAATATGTTTCTTTTTTTTTAATGTGTATAGGAGCGCACAGCCACGTAAGTTTATGATTGTAAATGTGGTATTTTACGATGAGTACTGTTTGGGAATTTACTTCATAGTAACCCTATTTAAGCATTTTATTCAGTCATAAATAAGTTGGTGGTATTTATAATTGTGCTGCAAATATACACGTATAAACCCATTATTTCATAAAACATATTTACCTCAATGCAACCTTTTTAAATAAATAATTTATAAAATTTGCTTGGCATGCCGTGTGTAAAAATAAAATGTATAAAAAATAGAACTCTTGGGGGGAGGAGGTGTAAACGTGGATGGTCCTTAGGAAAACGATAGTAAACATTTTTTTTTTTTGTATATAGTCTTTATACTAACCGAATGTTTTGTAAATTTTCGTTAATCGTGTACCGTAATTACTAACCCTAAGTAAAATTTTTTTTTTGTTTATTTTTTTTTTAAGCAAGTTTACTGATATGTAATGGGCACATACGACGTTACATTATTTATTTTATTATTAAACATGAAAAAAATAAAAGTTCGCAAATAAAACTTCTTTTTTAAGAATTAAAAATTGAAAATTAAAATTCTATACTAAACTCATATATATTTAAAATCGCACAGATGAGAAATTAAAAAAAAGAAACTTTATTAAAAAAAAAAGAAAAAGTATTTTAAAACTAAATTGTCAGTAAAGATTTAAAGATAAAAATATATCTAAGTTTGTACAAAACAAATTAATTAATGTTATTGAAAAAATGGAAATGATTAATTTAATTAGTCCAAGTGAACTAGCCCTGGGGCATTTAAACGTATAAGCAACGATCAGATAGGAAAACAATAGAAACTAATGGCCAATGAAAGAAATCCATCGGGAAATCGGACCTCAATGGAAGGATCATCATCATCGATGATGTAATGTCCATTGGATCCTAAAGTTACATATAAAAGAAAAGGTTTGGAAATAAAATAGTGAATAATTATTATTAAGAGAGGAGAGATATGTGTTAAGTTGGAGAGGGTTGGAGGAGAAGGGATTGAAAGACGCACTTTCAATTCCTTCAGTTGTTCAAAAAAATGAAACATCATTTTCCAATATTGCGGACCACAGGACATCAAGGCCCGGAAGAATATCATCAACCATAAAGGACCAACGGTTAACTGCACACCGATCTCCTTATGACTTCGTGGGAATTAACACCTTCCATTACAAGAAATCAGAGACTACGGACATTTTTCAAAACAGTAAGAAATATATAATTAATGAACATTTCTAAACAAAAGAACTCTAAATGCTAAACGTTTCAATATTTCAAATAGAAGAATTTCCTATCTGACTAAATTAGTTATAATTTTATTTGATGTATTTTTTTTGTAAAATCATTTCCATTTATTTATTTATTTATTTTTTGTTCTTTTAAGTTTTTATTATGATTTCTGTTTTTCGTTAAATTAAATTATATAAATGTTAAACTTAAGTCGGGAGTGAATGGTTATATAGATTTGTAAAATTTTATTAGGGGAGGGTAATCTTAGGTTATTCGAGTTGAATTAGGTCAATGGATTGGATATATTGGTGTAATTAGTAGATGTAGTACGAGATTCGCTACGGGCAGAATCGCTTTATATTCCGCACATACTCGTTTTGCCTATGGAAGGAATTATAAGATGGAGACCGCGGTTCCTTCCTATGGAGTTTGTTTTTTTATTGCTCTTATCGTCAGATAGATGTAATATTCCTATCTGACAAGAGGCAATTTCTTCTCTTAACCTAATTGTGCTGTCGTATTCATAGTACATTGAACACATCGATATATCAGATGGATTGTCATTGGTTTAACTGTGAACTTTTGGCCTAAGGTTAAATATGGGATAAAATATTTTCTTTTCAAATGCAATCTATGTAGTCTATCCATACTTGACACTCTAAATAAAAATGCATTAAATTTAAGTTGGGTATAGACGCTTGCATGGGTTCGTTATCGGTTAATTATGTTTTTGGTTTTTTGAATTTGATTAAAATATATAGACTTTCGGTAAATACTGATACCTTACTGTGAGTATCTAAGATGTATTTATTTTGGATGTCTTTTAAGTTATTGGTGTCTATGCGGCATCTTATGATGAATGCCAATGGGTATTCCCTCTGCAATTGACATTATCAATGACTTTGTATTTTGATCGGTTATGTTTATTTTGAAATGTTTTTAACCGTGTAATCTATGTAACCGATCTATACTTAACATTATAAAACAAACTTTCATAAATCCATCTGTGCGAACTTATAAAAAATAAAAATGGAAATTAAAATCTAAAATAAAAGTTAAAAATGTAAGTTAAATTTTAAAATGCTAAAGTAAACATACTAAACTAATAATGTTAAGTTTTATATATATATGTGTGTAAATAAATGTTTATGTGTTAATTATTGGCAGTGGCTTATTTTATTCCTTTTTAAAAAAATATTCTTAGATAAGAATTTATTATAAAATATAAATCTCTGCTGTTCCACTAAGCTAGTGACAATGGGCTAACGACCGGAATCAACAAAAAAAAAAAAAATTTTTTTTTTTTTTAATTTACATATCTGCCTACTATATAAATTTTCTAGGTTCACATGCCTTGTGGCGCTCTGTAGTGCAGATTACGTTAAGTCTCTTATTCCGGATCGTTGTAATACAAAATCCTGAAATGTCTTTTTCATCAAAATATCCAACAAAATAATTACAATTACTCAAATACCTTTTCAAACTTAATGAAATATTAACTTATCTTTTTTTCTGTATACCCATAAAAGGTAATCCATATCATTTTAATTGTATATTTAATACCTCTAAATCTCAACACATCTTATGTTTTAGAATAATATTTATGAAGTAATAATCTTTCAATGAATATACTATAAGAATCCTTTATAAATTAGACTTATTAGGATGAATTTTAAGAACTCGCAAATAGTATCATTTTATCTGATCTAGATTCTTAATTATTGATTAATCCTTGATATTTTGCAGAGATGAAACATTAATTTACTGGTGATCATCAAACAACCTTGATTTAACTGTTTTGTAGCCTCAGATCTAATATAAATGTAAATTTTATTAATCTCAACAACCCCATTAACAAATGACTGTTGAATATATAATTTGAGAATGTATGACCTTGTGTGATTTAGTACACTGGTTGTGTGTCAGATGAGCAATTTCATTTTTGTGACTCAAACTTTTTGTGAATTCTCAAGCATACAAATAAGACATTGGATTATTTATTGTTTATTTATTGAGAGTATATAATAATATCTGACTTATAAAGGATTCTTATTGTATATGCATTTGAAGATTATTATAAATATTATAAATTCTCATTGCTACTTATTTAATGGTTTTTATTTGTTTATGGAGTTGTTAAAATTAATAGAATATATTATATCTATCCAGATTCTCTCATCTTTTATGCTTTAATGTGAGGTTAATTTTATGATTCTAAAATTATCATTCTTTACTGCCCTTAATCTTGTGTTAAGATTTGTAGAGGTCACTACTGTCGCATTTGGCGCATGGTGTTAAGGTTATAGTCTTAATATATATATATTGCTTACATAAAATTATTAATTAAGCTATTTATCAAAATGAAAACAAAATCCATTCTTCTGAGTCATAAATTAAATTACAAAGATATATATGTGTTGATTCCGTACAACTTCTTTCTTATTTTAACTGGAATTTCATCAATTGTATGAAGATTTTTAGTCTTCATGATAGTATAATCTTTTGCTACTTTATTTTAGATATCTCAGTTTTTTTTCTATTAGCTTTAGTGTTCAATATTTCTATAAGAGAAATGGTTCTTTTTTTAACTAATAATTTATTTTTCTTTGATTCAGTTATTTCATTGTGCAATTTTCGGTAAATTTTTTTTAAAAATAATATTGATATTCTTTTAATTAAAAGTTCTGCAAAATGTTCCAGTTTTCCTGACTAAAATAATTATGGAGGAAACAATAAAGCTTACTGAAAGTAACCGCATGAATGTACGTGGATAATATTCAAAATAATTAATAACTACAGAATTGATAATAACAACAAAAATTAAACTAAAAATGTCATTAGTTTTTGTTAAAATTAAAATTCCTCATGTCTTTTAAATCTATAAATAAGTAACAGTGATGTTACATTGAATAGATAATGGCTAAGATATATTCTGTCTTTGAATACATGATTATACATATCCTGTACATTCAATTGTGTAATTTTTTTTATTTATTACATTTCAATTCGCTGTTACTCTTTTTATACATATTTCTCTTCTAATAATTATATTTTTTCATCTTTTTTTTAATTTTATTAATCATCTAATTTTTAATCAATTTTTTTTTTTTTGCCTTTTTACTCTTTCCATAATTTATTGCGTTTCCTTTAAATATATATATATATTTAATATTTATCATTTTTCAGTCAAATTTTATTCTCATTTATTATGCTATTATTTCTATTTTTTTTTTTATCCTAACAAATTTGGGGGGAAAAAATTATTTCTTTAATGTCTCATTTTTTTCTGGAATTAGAATATATTACACTTTTAAATTATAAGTATTACATCTGCTATTACTAAATTGTGATCTGAATCTTGGTCGGCTCCAGAAAGTTTATATACATCCTTAATGCTATTTCCAAATATTCTGAATTAATATATAATACAAACAATTTTTATTATGTTCTAATGCGACCATAAAATAATTTATTCACTATTGTGATGCTATTTTAATGTTTCATAGAAAAAATTACCACTCTTTGGCTAATCTACATTTTTTGGGGGGTCTACTATTCCACTTTTTAATCTCTAATTTGTACAACAGATTTTGCATTCATTTAGATTTTTTTAAAATTTGATTTCTATTTCTTCATCATGTTTGCTAGTTGATATTATACTTATGTAATTTCCAAATCCTTAATTAATAGCTTTCTATCTTGCATATCATTTGTAAACTGTCTTTTTACTCATAATTTCAAAACATTTGTAACTCCATGTTACTAAAGCAGTACATACCCGCCCTTGCTTCATTTTTAATTCATAACTTATCCATCTTATTTCTCAAAAGCTCTGCAATTTTTAGACAATTTCTGTTTGATTTCAATAATGTAATCTTTGTCTTTGCTTATTTATTTATGAATTTGTGTATTCCATGTACCAATAGTAGCTTTTTTTTTTTTTTAAATTTAAAATCACTGCAACTAAATTATGAAGTGGATTGTCATTCTCAAATCAAATAAATTTTTTTGATAAATTCTATTTGATATATTTTGTTTGTAATGTAAACATTATATTTCATTCATTACCATCATAAACAAATATAACCATCTCAACTTCATCTCAATATCAGAAGATTGAAAATTAAAAAGGATCAAAATTTAAATATGACTTTGCAGTAACTATACAATTTGACCAATAACTACAAATATGACCTCATATATTAAATGTAGGTCTTTTTAGTTTGATATATTGTTAAGCTTTTTTAAAATTTTATCTGCAGCAAGCATTTCTTTTTGAAAGGTTTTAAAATTGTGTCTAATTATAGCTATCCAACCTCCCAATAGAAAACTAATCAGTATTACACTTTTTCAGAGATGTATTATCTTTAAGATAATCGTTATAAGGTAAACATATTTTTTTTAAAAAATTGATTTTGATAATTCTCTTCCAAGCAGTATTTTTGTAACATAGTATGAGCGTGTTTTTACCATTTAGCTTAAATCCACTCACTTATGACTATCTATAATTCATTTATTTTTGTGACAATTTAGAGATAAAACTGGAACTAAAATTTATATTGATTTATTAATTAAAAAAAAATTTCTGAAAATGTTAGCATTATACAGAGAACCTAATACAAATGAGCTGGAAAAGTTGCTGATTTGTTCTTAGGTCTGAAAATGCTGTAAGAGTTCTTACAAGCTTTCTTTTTTGTTTGATTTTAAAAAGAAAAAAATAGTTCATTTTTTGTAGTTTGTTTATATATTTATGATTAGGACGAATTTTATTTGAAAATGTTTTATTTTAAGAAGATAAGTCAAGTGAAACATAATCACAATAAAACACAAGTTTTAATTGGCCAAAAAAATAATGTCTTTATAAATACAATAGCAGTTACTTTTTGTCATTTTTTAATAATTATAATTAAATTTTAAATTTTGAAACAGTATTTCTTCTGCTTTATGATGTCTTAACAAGAATTTGTTCTATTGTTAAAAATAGAATTAAAACATATTTTCTTTTATCCATTAAATATTTTTATTGGCAATTGCAAAAGCTGGTCTGATTAAGTATTTCAGTTTATTACTTTTTCCCCTTATATTTTTAAAATTGAAATATTTTTATGAATGGTTTTCATTTAAATTTCTATAAAATGAATTTAATATTGTAAAAATATATACAGAATAAAGGTTTAATCATATACTTAAATTGAAGATTTAATTCAAATGAATGCTAGAGGATGCCAAAACGCTTTGTAGTGAAAAGGTCAAAATGTTTGTTTTAGGAAATCTGTTACTCTTATCCACTTCACATATCTAACAAACTGAAAATCATACCAATTTGCTCTTATGATTTTGCCATCAACGTTAATGACAATTCTTGAATGAAATTTTTGATTTCAATCACATCATATATTTATACGGCAAATTTGGTGGAATAACAAACCAATATGCAACTGTTCTTAATTGAAGTATACTTATATCATTATGATGAAAAATGTTAATTCTTATATTGTTACCAACAGCATGTTCCATCTAAGTTCACCTTTTAATTTATTAATCTCTCAAAATATTTAAATTGATGTACATTTGCAAACTGATAGCAAACTAAACTGATAATCATTTAGATCAAACGTTGCTGAAGAATGTTGTCCCTTCTCTGACTAATAAAAGCATATGAGGTTTTTAAATATTAATTTTTAAAATAAATTCATTATATTTTGCATTCAAATTATTAAGAGCATTTGTCTACTCATTATGCAAATTTATGAATCAAGAAAATGAACTCTTAATTGTTTTAAATTAAAAACATCCCTACAAATCTATACCATACATTGTATGTTAATGCCTGTTTTATGAAGCTGCTTACAAACTGTTAAAAAAAAATCACTTTCATAGAAATGAAATACAAATTTAAATGTAATATACACTTTTCTTTGGCACCACTTTTAATTTCTAATGCCTTGGATTTTCCAATATCACTATTAAATTTTTCTCATCATTGGTTAAACAGCTATATAATCTGAACAAACTTTTATGGAAAACTAACTGCTTTCAGATATTAAAACAAATTTGCTTAATCAACTAAATCAAAGGCCATGATCGAATCATTAGAAGAAATGGGTAAATCATACTTTTACTTATAAAACTGTTCTCATAATTGTTTGGTAGCCATAGGGCTTCTTGATTTTCTAAATCTACATTGAGTCTTAGTAACTGCTTCTATATCATTGGTGCCAATCTAATTTAATAAAATCATCGCAAGTATCCCAAATAATGATTATTGTAATCATTTAGAAAGAATTATTTTTATAAATGGTAACTACGATAGAATGACAGCCTGTTAAGCTAATTGCGCAGACGCTGTGAGAATGTTATTAATAAATGAACACCTTCGAACAACCACATGATATAGTATTTGTATAAGAGTAAAAAGGAATCCTCTTACCCTTACGACTCAAATGTTTATAAATGAGCAAATCTAAAGTAGTTGTAACGAAGGCGTGACTACATAATAGTCACTTTAAATTCTAGAAAATTTCATTGGCGTCATTCATACAGACATTATATATAGTAATTTAAAGTGACTATTATGTAGTCACGCCTTCGTTACAACTACTTTAGATTTGCTCATTTATAAACATTTGAGTCGTAAGGGTAAGAGGATTCCTTTTTACTCTTATACAAATACTATATCATGTGGTTGTTCGAAGGTATTCATTTATTAATAACATTCTCACAGCGTCTGCGCAATTAGCTTAACAGGCTGTCATTCTATCGTAATTATAATCGCACGCAAGACGTTATAAAATAAATGCTTATAAATGGTAACTGTAAAAACATTATCAATATCAGAAACCACTTCTTCATGAGTCTATATAATTTCTTAAACGTTTCAATAGTTTTAAAATAATAGACATTATATTTTAATACTTTTCTCGATTTTATCAAAAATTGCAGCGTTTCCACTTTTGAGAAATTTTTATATAAATCTCGACAAGTCACTAGGATAGATATATCATTAAATGAATCCATCTGAATTTTTTGTTTTATTTTGCAAAAGGTGATCAAAATATTCCATTTGTCTGTTCAAAATATCATTCTTATCATGTAAAATAGTTTCATCCATGAGTTTAAATAGATGATAATATTTTTTTCTAAGTTTGATATATCAGCAAATAGCGGTATTTCTTATGCAGTTTTATGCTCCTATATTGCTTGTAAAACTCCACATTCATTTTCTTATTTTTTCCAGTAGGCAATGCCACACATATTTTTTTCATCATATTGCTTATAAGATTCTTTTAGCAGACATAAAAAAAATATTTGTACCCATAATGTACTTCTTAAAAGAATTCTATGCTTCCATAATATAAGTTTGAAAACCAAATTAACAATTTTAATGTATTAATCTGAAATGTGGCCAGCAATCTGCATTTTGTAAGTTACTAATATAATATTGACTTCTTTTACATGTAGTAGTAATAACTTATGGATTAATCAGGAAGATATTATTGTTTTGATCGTAGATGTATTCAAATTTCTTTGCATCATTTTTTATTACTTGTTTAATATATTCAGTTCCTATGTTGTAGGAAAATTCAATAACAGCAGACCACTGAAATTCATGGAGTTGATAGTTATGTTTCTAATAATCTGGAAATTATCTTTTACCATGAAGTATTTTATTGATATGTCTAGGAATTCTAATAATATAAGATACTGAGCTAGATCTTACAGCAAATTCAACTCCATTCTTAAACTATCATTTTCAATTGAAGTTGAATTTCAGTTTGTTTTAGTTTTTTTTTTCAATATTTGTAATATAAGAATAAAAGAAACGTTAATTTTCTCCATGATTTGTAAACAATTAGAAATGGCTTTGGGTTTGATAGCCGAATCAAGATTGACTGCAGTAGTTGCAGATGCTAGCCTTAAATAATACCTACAGTGATGCTAGTTATATGATGAAATTGTTGATCTATATTTTTTTCTCAAGGATTTGTAGCTGATGACAAAAAATCGACTAATTTATTAGTTGGGAGTTTATGTAATGGCTGAGTACCAGAAGCGGCAGGTTGCTTTGCAATTAAGTATCTTAAGTTTTAGATTCTGCCATTTTACGCTGCACTAAATCGTTTAAAAAATGAATTTGTTAATATGAAAATTCTCTTGTAAGATATACATACTTGAAAAAATAAAAGTATATGATATATACTGAAATAAAATGGTGGAAAGGGAAAAGTAGAAGCATAGAATGAGATCTGAAGAAGATTGCGAGGAACAGTCGAAACTTATTATAATAATAAATATTTTTGCTTAAAAAGTGTAAGAAGTTGTGATTATTTTGAAAAGATATATTATTGTTTATGATATATATTATAAACTTTCATAATCAGAATTTATGGCATTCCATCACTTTTAATTGTAGGAATAATATTAATTAAGCAGACAAACTAAAAGTATTAGACATTTAAATATCCATGCATTTGTTGATGGTTCACAATTTTTCTATTACACCACTCTTTCACCAATTAAGACTGATTTCTATCCTCTTGTAACACTTTGTACAGGGGTAAATAATCTTTGCATTGTAGAGATATTTTCAAATATTTGTCAGCATGCCCCTTTATCCATATTTCTCTATATCATAAACTATCCCTTGGCATAAAAGCTGAGACTATCTTCTCTCACTGTTTACAATTTTTGGTCATCAAGTGAGATAAGGCCATTAAGCAACTATATACGATTAATTTCTTGGGAGAGATTATTGACAAAAATAGCACTGCAATCCAATTTTTTCTTTCATTTGAAAATTTAATTAGAAATCTTTCTTCATCAAATTAGCAAGCGGAGATTATTAATCTATTTATAAAAAGTATATTATACATGGTCAAAAAGAAATGTGAATAATTCCTTGTGTGTGTGATTAATTAATTAAAAAATTAGACATCTTAATCTTTAATTGAGGTTTAAAGTTTATATCTGGGATAGAGAGAATTTCTAGTTTAATAAATGATTAGTGGTAATCATTAGTGTATTTTGTGTAAATGGATTGTGTCAAAGTTGTGGGTGAAGTAAGTTTGATATTTGTAAGTTAAAATATAACTGTTTACTATTTAAATACTGTACATATGATAAAGTTCTATATGAGAGATGGCGACCTGGGCTAACTGATGAGTGTTGGTTCAGTACGAAACGAATCTTGGTGGCCGTTTGTCTGTTGTATCTTTATTCATATGATTTCAAAAGAATGTGTAGCGATTATTTAATACTGTTATATTAAAAAAAAAAATATTGACACTATGTAAGGTGCTAAACATTAATTGCTGACAATTTTTTTCAGAAAATTATTTTTGGAAGAAAAAAGTCATAAATCCATAATTGTGATGTGCTCCCCCCTAATAATTAGCTCTTTTTTATTCTTGATATCGTACAGCAATTTTTACTCTGTTAGCAATTTTCTATCTTTTTTTTTTTTAAATATATATTTACTATTCACATTATGCTCTTATAAGTTGTGTAATAGCTTGACTGCCTTTGTTTTTATTTTATCATTGAGCGGCTTCTCAGTATTTTTACTTTAATGACCCTATTTAATAAATTAATTTATAATTCAATAATAATCAGTATGATAATAAAAGGGCTTAGACTATTCAGATAAGGACATATATATATTGAATTTGTTAAAATATATAAATATTGACTTTAGCTAAACACACCTTTTTTAAAACACTCGTTATTTAATTTTAATGTGTTAACAATTATATATTTATATTTTCGTCGTAAAGATTTTTACATTTCTTTATCGAATTTTTATATGTAGAAAAATCTATTTTTTTCTAGGCAATTAAATAAAATATTTCCTGGATTGTCATTCAGCTCTGAAGGTCTTATTAAATGTTTGGAGTTTTTCAATTTTTTCCGCTAACCTATTTTTCTTTTTTTATGTTCTCAATAAAATATTTTTATGTATACTCATTATATAACTATTATCCAAAGCTTCACTTATATATGCTGTCTAGGATAATCAGCTCTCACTGAAATTAGATTTTTTTATTTTATTTACCGTGAACTTTAAATTCTTGCTTTTGTAGTAGTTTTATTACAGATGGCACATCCTTTCTATAGAGGGATGCTTCTAATAGTTTCAGAGATATATTCCTGAAGATATGTAATGGTGTGCTATACTTTGTTTTCTTCATTATAGGCGTATTAGTTCTGCATGTTCTATCATTCATTAATATCTCAGTTCTTTAATATCACTATCCTTTGTTGTGGATTTGTTCTCCACCCCTTTTGTGCCTGATATTTATTTGTTTATTTCTCATGAATGTTTTTTTTTTTAAACAAAGAGTCTTTATTCAATGCTTTATAAATGTTACAGTGAAATAATATAGTAGTTAATGCACAAAACTATATTTATTATTTAAACCCAATAAAAAATAATCGTCCTTGACAGCCACTAGGCATTGTTTGGTGTCCTATATAGAAAAACATGTTCTTAAAAAAAAAATTCAGATCGAGCCAAGAAAATAGGAAAGGCAATTAAACTCCAAGTTGCTTTGTGAATATCTGGTGATGCCAGTGTTCTATCTCTAAGCCTGCACCTTTTGAGCATATTGTGGAATAAGTTCACAGTGTTCTTTGTCATTGGGTTAAATATGATCTTACATCTGATAGACCATAAAATATACAACAGAAAAATTGACATCCTGATATAGGGGAAATATCCACTTTTAGTGCAATCCAATAAGGAGAGAAGATAAGGTTTAGATTGTTTTGTATTGGATAGTGCTTCAATTCTATGTATATGGAGCACCCAACAATGGAAAAAAACCTGAGGAGTGGTTTCTTCTTATCTCAGACAAAGTTAACACATGGGATTAATCTTGGTAATCCGTCTTTTAAATGACAGAAAAAAATTGGTTGGTACAGCTTCCAGATTGATTTTCAAAATGAAATCTAAGTATTTGGAATCTTAAGGTCCATAGTTTAAATTTTATTATTATTACTCTTTGTCACATTCAAGAGTGGGTAGAATTATGTACAAGATTATATGCATGCCAATATATTACTTTTCCATTGAAAGTATTACCTGAGATTGGAATATGCTTCTCAAGCCGGCCGACCAGGGAAGCAACCCAGGTTAGTCCATTAGGTCGTGGATGATCAGTAGGCATTATCTTAGAAAGGAAGTCTGCTTTAAGATAATTATGTAGTATTCTGTGCATTGTATTGAATGATTTTTGAAATAACAACATTGTAATGGAATGTAAGGAGAGACCATTAAGATTGAATGGCCTTTGAAGTTTGTTTAGACTAATCACTGCAATTTTCTTTCCCCAAATAAGTTTGACACATAAGGCATTGATTTTCCTTATAAAGGATTGGGTGAAGTTAGAAACAGGTAAGAAAGTAGTTTAACCTTGCATAAATTAGCATATTTATTAGAGATACTTTTGCATGGATCGATAGGTATACTCGGGGAAGGGCATCTGTGATTTTATTAATAGCAAGGATGATGTGTTTCTGAATGGATCTTCTCATCACAGTGGGTGATAGATATATCAGAAACCCAAGAATTTTGGGGGCTTTGCGGAAAATTGAGATATAACCTTTGTGCCTGAGGATAGTCTCCATGCTGATGATTTTTCATTATTAAATTGAAGCCCAGATCGATTTGTGAAGTTTTGAAGAATAGTTGTTAACAACTCTTTTCGTTTTTTATCAATTAGAAATTTAAAATTGGAATCTGTTTTGTCTTTAAATTAATTGTTGATCAGAATATTTATGTATGTGTTTTTATTTATTTATGTATGTTTTTTTAAATTTTTTTAACTGATACTTATATACTAACACAATATATATATTGTTGATCTAAGTACTTACGATTACTGTATTATTTGCAAAGAATTTTGCAAATGACTTTAATCTTTCATTACTGTCAACTTAATTATTTTAACATGAGATAGTTTACTTAAGTAATATTTCTTATTTAATCTTGTAATGCACACATCAAAAAAAAAAAGATACAGTAAATAAACTATTTTCAAGTTTTTCCTGTTTTAATATATATATATCTCATACTTAATCCTACCATATCACAGTCGTCATTCCGCACAGAAACTCAGACCACCCTCTCTGATTATGCACATTTCATAATCTTTCTTTTTCAAGTGAGTTAGAGGCTTCAAACTTAAATCTGTTTCTGTGCTGATAGTTGATCCTGTCCATTGCATCACTCTTAAGCAAGATAGGGATTGGTTTCTATCCACTTTTAACATCCTATGAAAAAGTGAATAATCATGGCGCCGCAAAAATGTTTTAAAGTTTGGGGGAGGGATAGATTGTTGTATCATTCTTCATGCATGATTGGTTTCAAAAAAATGGTGTAAAGTTCAAATTGGTAATCAATGAGACACAAATTACTGCAGGAATTGCATTTATTTTTAGATAGTCTTTAGTGTATGAAATAAAGATGAAAAATATTTTTCAGCTTCGTAAGGTTGTGGAATGGATGATTTATGTAAGTTAGAAAGCAATACGAAAGATAAACTGCCCCAAGAGGTGATTTCCCAAGTCATGTGTAAAATTATATACAACAACACAAACTGCAATACAGTTCATTTTGGAGGTTCTTGTGCCAATCCCTCTACAAGAATCGCGCACCACAAATATCAATAAAATTGAGCTAAGACTATAGATATTAAATGTATTTTCATCGAACATGAGTCTAAATAAAGTCACAGCTGCTTTAAACTGATATCCACCAGTATTGTCTTCTCTGAAAGAAATGATGCTAAACGCAAAGTTAATGAGGCCTGGCACATCGCCAACAATATACATGCAATCAGCAAGAAAGAATTCTGCATCCCCTTTCAAAAAAGTGGCTTATTTAAATTCATTTATATCTTATAATCACATTTTATGTAAATCATTATTTTCATGATTCTTCTATAAAATTCTTAATCCTCTTGGATAATTATAGCTATGAGTATGACTACCACCAATTAGTCAAAAGCATGCTCAGCGCAGCATACTATATTGATGTATTTAACATTTTTATTTTAAAGTATTAAACAAGCTTTTCTCAGTATACACGTTGTACATATTATTTATATTGAATTACATTTTTTTCTAGAAAAGTTTTAAACTATTGGAATTACAAATAGATTTTTTTGTTTCATTTACGTGGATTTTTTTAAAAATTACTGTTGACTAAAAGGAAAGGAAATATGCCTATGTGTTTGAAAAGGAAAGTTTTTAACAAATGTGTTTTGCCAGTTCTTACTTATGGATCTGAGACTTGGACACTTAATAGAAGAGCAATACGGAGACTTCACACCACTCAAAGAAGTATGGAGAGATGCATGTTAGGAGTAACAAGAAGAGATCGAAAACGCAATGTATGGGTAAGAGAACAAACAGGTGTTACTGACCTCATTGAAAAAATTAAAAAATTGAAGTGGAGTTGGACTGGACATATTGCTAGAAGAGATGATAATAGATGGACAATTGAAGTCTTAAACTGGATTCCAAGAGATTGTAAAAGACCCAGAAAGAGACCACATGAGGAGGTGTGCAGGGGTGATGTGGAGAAGAGAAGCTAAAGATAGGGGAAGATGGATTGAACTTGGAGAGACCTTCATCCTGCAGTGGATTGATAATGGTTGATAATGATGATGATTTTCTATCTTTAACTATATACTTTTTTTGTTATTTTTTTTATGTATAATCTTGTTGCTGAATGCTACTCTAATATTACTTTTTGTTAAATGAAAATCTTGTTGTTTGTGTGTTTAAAAGTGTTACCCAACATTTAGTCTGAATTTGAACTTGGCTTAATTTAAAAGGAAATTGTAAATCATATGCTCAGCAATCAGACATGCCTATAATTTCCCTCTGCCCGATTATGATAGTATCAAATTATAGTCCTTTGTTTTTATGATCATCATCATATTATTATTTTATCTTCTATTTAGAAAAAGAATATTATCATAGTGAAAACTTTCATGTTTTGATACAGTCATGTCACTTTGCTTGTCAATCCATTTATAACAGCCTACTTAAATCTTGTAGGAAAATGTTTATGGAACATTAAGACAAGTAAGTAATCCAGAGAAGTTTGTAAATTTATTGACAGATAATAAAAAAAGAGCTGAATATTATAGGACTCTGTGAAACAAGTTAGTTGGATTATAGGAAAAAGAGCAAAGAGATGTAAATATATCTTAGTTAAAAATTAGCAGTAAAAATAAAGGTTTATGTATGGGTTGTTTTGATTTCAAAACTAAAATATAATTTGTAAATAGCATTTTTGTAAATATGTTATTGATGAATAGATTGAAAGCAGTTCCATATAACATGCTTATTTTTGAAGACGTGTTGACTTGATAAAGAAATTTAAATCATGTGATTTATGGTTTATGGATAAAAAATGGTAAGAAAATAGCATGACAGTAGTGAACTTATGGTAGATATTTGACAACAGACAAAGTCAATATTTATTAAATACCATTGTTTTGAAATTCAAGAAGGTCATCCATTACAATATAAGAAAAGTATACCCAAAAACTACAATTTCTGTAACATACTGATTTATGAAACAGCTGAATTGTTAAAAAAGTCTACATGAATATTTAAAAATTAACTGTGATAAAACAGTTGCTGAAGCTTTAAATATAAAATTATAACAATAAAGCTGGGCGCTTTCAGGGGACTTAAGCCTCATAGCTTGTAAGATATTTTGATTTTCAGTTATGTTTGAAATATAAAACAAAACATTTCAATTCTATACTAAACATTTGACATCAAAAAAAATGTGAATCATCTAATAATCAGTCACGTCCTTTTTTTATGATATCATAGCAAAACATCTATACACAGACTAGAGAAATTCATTTATTAAAAAATTGAACTGTTAAAAAAAATTAGATCAGTCATACAACCACACAAAATATAAAAAATCCAAAAAATTTGCAATCCTAATTAAACTTTTATTCTCAAAAATGTCAATACAAATATAAAACAATTATTAATTGATTAATATCCCATTTTATACTCACCATTATGAAGTACAATGTATATGGGAAAAGGGTATTTATGTATTAGACCTGCTGTGACATTTCAGTTTATAATTTCCTGGCAGAGTTAATATATGTAGTATTTTTTTTTTTATTTATAAGTAAAATTTGGAAATTGCTTCCCATGTTTACGATGGCAGAATTCCGGAACTTTCTTCAGGATGGGGGGAGGATATTTATGATGGCAGAATGCCATATTAAAAACTCGCAGCTGGTCTAATACATAAGTACCAGAAAAAGCTACTTATGCATATGTTGAACTGTTAAAAAAAAATCATGTCAATTTATTCATTATTGATTCTCAGCTGCGTATGAAATATAAAAGCAAAAAGTTTGAAAGTTTATGTGAAATCTTTATCATTATATTATGCATTGTACAATGTATAGTCATTTTTATATCCACTATCATGGTGTACCAAACTCAAGCACAGATGACAATTTGCATAGCAAACTTATTTATGAATACATGCAGTCATTAAAACTCCAGTTCGTTTATCATTCTCAACATGTCAACAGAAAATCAGTGATTATGAATTATCTAATAAGCAGTCACTTCTATGGTCGCACATATGTTCAAAACAACTATTTAAGTGTCTTTGCTATGATTTTTCTCTGCCACATATGAAATGCAAAATTATTTTCATAATCAAATAAAAATATAAGTAATAAATTAATTTTTAAAAAATCTGATTTAAGCAATATTTGCCAATAAATTATATTTAATTTTAGATCCCGAAATTAATGTGCCTGGATAAACCAAAGAGTTTGATCATATGGATTCATTTTTTCAGGATTTTTTCTACAATATCATAGTGGTTCCCTTAATAACTAACAGTGGCTAATTTAATCAGAAAACAATCATATGTTCATTTAAAATAATGAAGCATTACTGTTAAAAAAAATTTAAAAAGAGGTTTAGGAATGGGCAGTTTCTGTTTTAATTCTGAGAATAATATTGAAGTTGATTTTTGAAAAATGTCAGAAAATTTCCATTAACCATTTTTTTCTGCCAGTTAGATTTATATGTATTTCTGAGTAAGTTGATTGACCTAAAACACATTTCTAAGGGATTTATAAGTAACAAAATCCTAAATTTCTTTTCTGAAAAATTGTAAGATTATTATGTATATAATTTATTACCTATAATTCAAATTTGTAAATTTGATTAATATCAATAATTCTGCACTAACATGCTTAGGTTAGAGAAGTTTAATATTGTAAAAATTATATGTTTATCTGCGCTAAGTGCTTTCGAAGTTCCTGGACTTCATATTCATAGCCGAGTGCAGATGATAGTAATGGGGAGACGTATTCTAATTTATGCAAATTAGTTAGCTGTTAGTTGTATCATAGGTCTTGGGCATTTTATTTTGTTTAGATTAATTAGTCCATCTTTTTGAAATGGTGAAACAGGTATCTTTTCTGTTTATTTGCTTGAGTGTCATTATTTATGAAGTAGGCTTTTATTTTATTGCTATGGTCATTTCCCTTTCTATATACTATTGTGGGGTTGGTGGGTTCGAATCTGTGTCCAATAGTCTTTTCATGCTCCAAGAATGCTGATGTGGTCTCTTTATTGTTCAGTGCCCTTTTATACATGTACATGTGTTGTGATGCTCTATTGATTAATATAAAATTTGTCAGTAACAAGCAAATTCATTATACTGTGTATGTGTACTTACAGTAATAGTATATGCATACCTTTAAAAATTAAAAAAAAAAATGTACATGAAAGAAAATATAATGAGATAATGATTTATGAGATAAAACGATACTCCAAACCTGCAGAGCTGGGGAGAATAACATTATTACTATGTTGCTAATTTTGGCAGTAAAAAAAAACATGCATAAAGAAATGAAAAAGGAATAGAAATAGAAACAGTACGATGAAGCTTTACTATCTTAAGTTTCAGTGTTTGCTTTGTTAAGTTAAAACATTCTATGTAAATTTCTTATGTCAGTACGATGAAGCTTTACTATCTTAAGTTTCAGTGTTTGCTTTGTTATGTTAAAACATTCTATGTAAATTTCTTATGTCAGCACTTAATATTAATTACAAAAAATCTTTTTAGAATTTTTTTTAGCTAGTATTTAATAATTTACTGACTTTTTTCCCCCCAAGGTTTCCTGAATAACATTAGTTTTTTTTATGGGATAATTTGTTATCTGTAATTATGGAATAAAAAAAAATAATTATTAACGTATTCATTCCATATACTGAATGTTTACTATATTAAATAGAGAGATTTAAATTTAGGATTTTCAGTCTACATTCATCCGTTGTTCCATTTTAAACAACCTATACACATGATACCACACACATGTTCATGCAGAACCAACACTTATTAGTTGGGCCAGATCATAATCTCCCACACATAAATACAATCAGTGCTCAGCTTATATTAAGATAGCAATTCCTTAAATTTTAATAGATAGGCTTTAATCTTCTCACCCTTCCAACAATTAAACCATCCATTTCATTGCACTAGAATGCTTAAAGCCCTTGGTGAATTTGACATTATAGCCATGCCCATATATATTGTAACTGAACTAGGGTCTCCACCCCCTCTGGTCGCTGATTTGTTTCCTGATGAGCATATTGCAGGAAGGAAAGAATGAATGGCATTACCCAATGCTTATGTCACTTCCTACAACAATATTTCCTGCTCATCAGAGGATGTAGAATTTATCTGTTTGGTTTCCCAAACGGTGCCATAGAGTTCCAGCTCACTACAACCTTACTCACCCAGATCAGATTATACTGAACAAGATCAGGAAACATGAGACTCTTATGAACAAGTACACTGGAAAATGGATAACATGAAATGAAACTGAAAAGATATATTAATTTTATGTAACAGCAATTTATTTAAATAACAATACGTGAATAATAACTCCTTATAGTTCATTGACAGTTCAGCTTCCATGGATCAATTAATCCCTTCCATCGGTAACTTGATGCTTGATTCCATCAATGCCATTCATACAGTGTCCATAATTTATATAATAGGGGTATGCATGTGCCCATATATCTTTGCAGTAATGCTAAGTTTATACTTCATGCAGCCCTTGGTCAATGACCCTGTTCAGTAAGCATTCATATAGCAGGGACACATCACGGATACCTACCTTATTATTCCACAAGTTCAAATTTTCATTCTGTAAGTTTACATTCTCCTTATATGTGCATATATATATATATATAATTCGTAGATATGTCCGTTAATTCCCTATAGCAATATCTTCCTAGGCAAGATTGATTTATATTTGAATTAATTCTTTTCATTCAATTATTTAGTAGTCAATCATTATAACCGAATATATTCAAGTATTTGATTCATGTATATAGATGTACACCATTATTAGTAAGTAAATTATACGTATACAAAAATATTAACTCTTTCTTGGTTACCTTAAGTATTTACGGTGTACACATATATTGGAGTATGTCTATTTTAAATTAATCCTTACATTATAACTTCTATATCTCATTTAATAGATTGCGATTTAACAACTTGACACATATTACTTATATTCTTTGTTCTAGAATCTAATTTCTAATCACTTTATCAAGTAAAAAAAAAAATCAGTGATTGAAAATATATTCATTACACCTGGGTCTCGTTTTACGCGATAGATAGGTTCCTCAGAAAACACATGCAAACAAAATCGTGCAAAAATAGATGTAACTTACCTTGAAAAAGGGGGGATACGGACTGTGATTTTTCAAAACTCGCGTAAAAGCAAAGCACCAACGTAAAATTTACTTTAAAATTCGTGCAAAAAAAAAAATAAGGAAATAAAATATGACTAATAAAAAATTTCAAATTTGAAAAAAATTGATACAAGACAAACTTTTTTTAACTGTAATATTTAATTTTATTCAAAACAATATATTTTTATGCATAATTTACAGTAATTTATATTTTTTTATATACGTTTTAATTATTATCGCTATTTTCCGGTAAACAGGTTCGTTTGCAAACTGATAAAAAAATCAGATTCTTCACAAGATGAAATACAACTAGCGCCAACGTCACTCTCATGTTGTGTTAATTTATGGTTTTCTGGTGACAACGTAATTAGTAATTAATCTAACAACTAAAAATTAAATTCTTATTTTTGTCTTTAATTTTCAATTTTAATTGTGCCCATTGCTATTACTCACCTTTTAAAAATAAACTTGCGGATACTAAATGATTAACTTGTTTTTTAAAAAGCAAAAACAGAATATGATTTAAAATGCAAAATTAACACGCACAATGTTTGAACAAATTTACATTATAATCTTGTAAAATTTAATGTGTGTATACATAAAATGTGTGCATAAAATCTTACTATTATAAAGCACTGAAAATATTGAAATTACTAAGTTGAAAGTCGAATTTCAATAATGTGCTATTACTTTCAATAACGCAAGTGCGCGAAATTTATTATTTAAAGTAATAGCGCAATATCGGAGTTCGACTTCCGGTGAAACACGAATCGCGTAACTTCAAAATTGTATTAAATAAGTCCGCATAAAAAGAGACCCAGGTGTATTACACTTCACATTTCTATCCGCATATTTCAGTGTACTTTCTTCATTCTAATAACAATATTAGCAATTATTAATATAATTATCTCAGTTCATAATTGTTTTCATATCATCATTGGGTTTTACCCATTACAACATCTGTTTCTCAATTTGATATGAACATTTTATCATTTTGCCGAATTAATTATTTTGTATAACTATAACTACGTTTCACTTTACCTTTCCTGAAATCCTTTTCTTAACGCATTTTCGTAAATACATTTATGTCAATTGTCAAAATAACTTTCATGTAATAGCAGATGATCATAATTATCAAGTAAATGAATAGAGGTAATATCATTATATCATAACATAATTACATCTTAATTAAGCATGTTTCAATAATTATTAAGAATTTTATTACCTTTTCAAATTTCCATGATGGTCTTTATGTTTGATGTTACACTGCTGGTAAAATCTTAACATTAAAACAGGGATTTATTTTAGGCTGAATGATTTATATATATATTTTTTGTGGTCACTTAGGCATATTTCTTCATTCTCATGACTCATGGTATGGGAAGGAGAGCGAGCTATTTCTTAATAGTCAGTCATTTTAGCATTTACCATATTAATAATTTATTCCCTCACATTGCAGTTTTATGGTAACTTTGGGTTTCTCTTTACTGCAGCATTTATTTATCTAATGGCCATGGCAGCTCCAAACTTACTTGGTCCAATTATCTAAATTCTTTGTAGAATGACTGAAGACTGAACTGTGATTTACTATGATATTCTCCTACTTCCCATGGTGTTTTTCAATATCCTCTTTTATTTCATCCATGCCAACCAACATGTTTTCCAAAAACGTGGTAACTTTTTTTGCCTAAGGCAAGAAAGTGACGCTATCATTCTTGATGAACTAATTACAAGGTTTCTGTGCTTTAATTTGGAAAACATTCAGCTCCAACAAAAAATATATCGCAGTAAATTTTAAATATTGATTTTCTTTCTTTTTTTTTGCCTTAGAGAATTTGAATTTACACATTTTGTTTTTATAACATGAGTGAAAAACTGATTTTAAATCAGTCTGTTTTTCTCAATTTCACTCCCTGTGTCAGTTTTTATTTTCAATTATATACTCGTAAAATGGGGGAAAACTTCAGGATATATGAAACAATGTATCTGTTAATTCCTCATTAATATAAATGGATACGTAATGGTCTGATAATATGCGGGGTTAGATTGACATAATGTCTACATGGGTGTAGTTACAGTATCAAATCCATCAAGGGTTTTGAGTGCTCTATCTTTGGTTTTTCAATGAAATGAATTGTTGAATTGTTGGAAAGATGAGAAGATTGAAACCTGCCTTAATATAAGCCAACCACTGATTATATATATGTGGGGAAGATTATGATTAGTCCAACTGATGAAGGCTGGTTCTGCATGAAAGGTGTATATTGGGGATCATTTATATTTTTCACGTGTGTGGTCATGTGTTTGAAATGGAATGGAGGATGAATATAGACTGAAAATTCTAAGATCCTATCCCTCTATTTAATTTGAATTATTGTTGGTTTTTCCCAAGATCTAAAACATGCCATCTATTTGGGAGAAGGATATCAGTGTGAACCTTTGATTTAAATAGATTATTAATTTAGGCGTATAAATTTATTATGGAGCCTTGCTTATGGTTTTTTCATACTGTTAGTTGTTAAAAATTATCTTCAGTAATATATATTATATTCAATAATAAATATTAGTAAGTGAACACAATAGTTAAAAATTTTATTTTCATACTATATTCTATATTATGCTTCTCCCTTCTATTAAAATGGATTTGGCCTGAATGCATTAAAAAAAAAAAAAAAGAATATCATGTTACTATGGATTTGCTTTAATCTTGTTTCTAAGCGCCTGTTGTTTAAACATTTTACCTGTTATTTAAATTAAATTTTGTTAATAATTTTCAATCATAAACAGGTTATTACTGTATTTAATATAAAAATGTAAAAATTATTCATTAACTGATTTTTTTTTTTCTGTTACTAATTATGTAATTAAACAGTTAATTTTCTTTTGGTGTTGATTATTAATAATTATATATATATTTAAACCGAATTGCCTATTTATTTTATAGGGCATCATATAAATATAAGTAAATTACATGTATAGTTTAGATTTTGTATGTCAAGTTCTGTATATTGTATCTCTTTTTTATACCGTATAATTAAGTGTGGAGACATATTTCTATATATACACATAAGAGTACAGATATCACATGATCACTATTTCTTATCCTTACATAAGCTCTTAAAACAGGCAAAACTCCATACAGAACTGCCACCCATTGCAAGCCAGAGTAATTAGTGGACTCAAGAAGGTTTGTGCATAAAATCCCTATCTAGTTCCTACTCATTTAATATCCTCAGACTAGTTTCTAGCTTGTGGCTTTCATCAGTGAGGAGCTTTAGACCTGAGAACACAGCACCTAGATTTTAGGATCTAATGCAACCTTCCACCATTGTTTACTTTTTAGTTAATTATAAAGCTATGATTCCAAAATGAAAACACAGTATTTTCAATTCAAGTATCCAGGTTTATTCACTTGCGTAGTCATATAGATCTGAAACCAGCTCAGTATCTATAACTTTTTATAAAAAAGTAGCTGCTGCAGGGTTGCATTAGATCCTAGGACCTAGTTGCAGTGCCCTCAGATGAAAGCAATAAGATAGAAACTAGTCTAAGGATATTGGATGGGTAGGGATTTTATGCACAAACCTTCTTGCATCCATTTATTACTCTGGCTTGCACTGGGTGGGAGTCCTGGATGGAGAGTTTTGACTCTGTTTTAACAGCTTATGTAAGCATAGAAAATATTGATCCTGTGATGTTTGGTGGTTCAATACCAATCCTGCCTATAGGATGATGGTGGCTATGGTTATTAAAGAACCAAAAATACCAAAATGTATAGATACTGAATTTCCAATCCATATAGCTATACAAGTGAATGAACATGGATTGAAAACATTATTCATTTGGGACTCATAAAGCCAACTAAAAAGGTAAAGGATAGCTGCTGGAGAGTTGCATTAGATCCTAAGTTCTAGGTGCAGTGCTCTCAGATCCAAGGCTCCTCATGGATGAAATATTTAAGCTATAAACTAGTCTGGTGATATTGGATGAATTAGATAGGGATTTTATGCACAAACCTTTGATTACTCTGGCTTGCACTGAGAGGCAGGGCCGTATGGAAAGTGCTGCCTCTGTTTTAAGATTGCAGATAAGATGATTTCTAATAATTTTCATTGTTTGTAAAATATATCATTTGATGGTTTATAATTTAAATGGACATAAGTTAATAATTTGTATAGACTATAAATCTGTAAACATTAAGTAAGCTAGTATTATGAGGGATAACCGCAGGACTATAAATATACGGATGACAGCATTTTTGAAAAATGATTTTACTATGTCGATAAATTAATTTATCTCTTTCACTAAATTAAAGTACATACTCCAATTGATTGCGGTGATCATTGAGAAACTGAAGACCCAAAGACTCAGATTATGATTTCTATATCCTAGTCAATCCAAATAACCATATTCTGCTTTTCACAACCAGTTCTTATTAATCTAGACTGTAATTCATAAATTTGACATTCAATCCATATATAGGAAAAAAATTATTTATGAAGAAATTGGTATTGTTAATATCATTTTCAACCATTATTGATCCACTGCAGTATCTATATCCAATCTCTAACCTCTCTTTTCTACATCACCCCAGAACATTTCCTTATTTCATCCATCCAGCTCATATGTGGTCTTTTTGTAAGTCTTTTAACTCTCTTGGAACCCCATTTAATTTTGATATTGTTAATATCATTTTCAACCATTATTGATCCACTGCAGTATCTATATCCAATCTCTAACCTCTCTTTTCTACATCACCCCAGAACATTTCCTTATTTCATCCATCCAGCTCATATGTGGTCTTTTTGTAAGTCTTTTAACTCTCTTGGAACCCCATTTAAGATTTCAACTGTCTGTCTATTATCTCTTTTAGAAATATGTCAATTCCAACTCTACTTCAGTCTTAATTCTTTCAGTGATGTTAGTAACAACTGTTTGTTCTTCCACCCATATATTTCATTTTTGATCTGTTCTTGTTACTCCTAACATGTATTGCTTCATACTTCATTGAGTAGTCTCAAGTCTTTGTATTGATCTTTTGTTAAGTATCCAATTTCTCAGATTCATAAGTAAGAACTGGTAAAACTCGTTTATAAAAAAACCATTCTTTTCACACACATGTATATTTCCTTTTAGTATCAAATTATTTCCACCAAAAGCACTCTGACCATGTTTAATTCTATGATTAATTTTATTCATTATGTTTCCATTTGTAGTAATAATTAGACCAACGTATGTGTAAGTTGTTAACTTTTACCTGATCATTATTAATCTTTATTTCCATCTTTTGAGGAAATGCATTGAACATTACTTTAGTCTTTTTAATATTTCCTTTTAATCCTATTTTCTTACTTTCATATGATAACTCTTGCAACATTTCTTGAAGCTTCAAAGCATTGTTTGCAAAAACAATGACATCATCTGCAAAATCTAGATGACTTAAATAATCTTCATTTACTTATACTCCCTTAGCTTCCCATTTTAATCCACAAAATACTTCTTACAAAACTGCTGTAAAAATTTTTGGAGATATGCAGTCACTTTGTCATACACCCATCTCAAAGTTATTCTTCCTAGTATACATATGTAATCTAATTGTTGCTATTGCATTTTTATAAATATTCTTCAAAATATGATAATATCCTGGATCTATACCTTGATGATCTAATGTTTTAATCACTGAAACAATGCTTATAGAATCAAATGCATTTTCATAATCTACAAATCCTTAGCGTATTCATTGGCCCTTTCTATAAGTTCTCCCAATACTGGAATGGGATCCACTGTACAAAAGCCATTTTGAAATCCAACTTGTTCTTTTAGCTGGTTAAAATCCAAAATTCACTGTAGATTAGTTGTAATTATTTTGGTAAAACTTTTGTATAAAACTGATAAAAGACCGATAGGTCTGTAATTTCTAATTGTTTATCACCTTTTTTTAATATTAATATTAGTACTGCATTCCTCAAATCATCTGGTATATCTTTATCATTTAGACATTTTAGTATATAACTTTGTCTAAATTATTTATATTTCTTCCCCTGCCTCTTTTAAGATACCAAATTAACTCATTACTAGGAGCTTTTTCCTTTGTCATAAATATAATTGCATGTCTCATTTCTTCATTTGAAATCCTGGGCAATTCAGAAAATATAGTAGTTGTAGGAAGTACTTTTTCTTGTTTTTTATTGCTATATATTTTTTGATAGAAATTCTTTTCATGATGTGATCTCTCTTTTTAGTAATAGTTCCATCTTTTTTTTCTTATTGTAGAAAGTTCATAATTATCTTTACTTATATCATTATCAACTTTTTTCCCCACCACTTTACAAAATTTGAGATATTCAGTATTTGCCTGAAAGCTTGTGATGATGGTATATTGTTAGATGTGATATGTTGGACTATTTCCATCATTTATGAGTGAATGTTGAATGTATAGAAAATTTTAAACTTTATTTAAACCTTTCAAATACAAACAACTTGTTTGTAATAACCTGTGTTGTTTAATTGTGTGTTATTTCTAACAAGTTGTTTCTATTTGAAAAGTCTAAATAAAGTTTAAAATTGTTTATACATTTAACATTCACTCGTAGATGATGGAAATAGTCCAACATATCACATTGAGATATTCAATCCTTTTTAATGCATCATTTTCATATTTTTTCTTTTCTTCTTAAATTTGTCATCTCAGAAGAAATTTTACTTGTCACTTGCTGCTTTTTTGTATGAGCTATCTTTGTTGTAGTTATAAAAAGTGTATTAGTTCTCTTCCTATTGAATTTGTTCAAATTTGAATTAATGTTCTAAATCTGTTAATATTTGAAAACAATTTGCAAGTTTTCATTTAAATTCATAGAATGTTTCTGAAGATTAGGAATATCAACTGTAAATATTGTTTTTCTTAATAATTTTTGTCTTTAGTTTTGCATTAACATGTATCTTACATTTTACTAATCAATGATCACCTCATGTGTTAAATTTACTAAGAACATTACAATCTTAAAATACATATTTTTTGTTATTCAAAATATAATCCAATTCTGCTGTACCTTCATTTGGATGATTCCATGCCTATTTGTGTTTAACATTTTCTCAAAAAAGAATTCATAATATAAAGTTTCTCTTTTCCTGCAAATTCCATAAGTCTATTT
The DNA here is from genome assembly GCA_028023455.1 of Epiperipatus broadwayi. Lineage (NCBI taxonomy): Eukaryota > Metazoa > Onychophora > Udeonychophora > Euonychophora > Peripatidae > Epiperipatus > Epiperipatus broadwayi. Next base: position 546,726 of record JAQFVV010006326.1, read on the forward strand.
CCTCTCTCATTTCTATCACCATAATCAAATTTACCTACAGCACTATCATTTTTTTAATTGTTTACCAATTCTAGTATTAAATTTTCCCATGACAATTTTAAAATGTTCAATCTGAATCAATAGCTTTTTGTACATCCATATAAAAATTCTCTACTTCTTCACAATGAGGATTTATTGGGAATAAACCTGAATTATCCGCATTTGATATCTGCTATTAAGTTGAATAACTAATCTTGCCACTCTTTCTGATACACAATCAATCTCCACAATGTTGTTCTTCCACTTTTTATTTATAATGAATTCTATTCCACTTGTACTTCCAACGTTTGTTCCTTTGTAATACAATACATGTCGGCTTTTTAAATCATCTCTTCATCTTTTCTTTTAACTTCACAAAGTCTAATAATGTCCCATTCAATATGAAACAGTTCTTTTTCCAATTCTTGCGGTCTTCAAGAAGTATAATAATTACTCTTTCTTATTGCATTGCCAAATGTATACCATATAATACTAAATCATCCATGCACTTTACTACTGTTATACAATGCTTTATTTACCACCCTCTTTTACAGTTTACAGTTTCGATTGCTCCAGAAATCTTCTTCAGAACTCATATCTCCTAACTTCAACTTCTAAATTCAAATTTTAGAAGTTGAAGTTAGGAGATATAAGATTTCTGAAGATTTCTGGGGCAATCGAAACTGTAAACTGTAAAAGAGGCTGAATAAAGCATTGTGTAATAGTAGTAAAGTGCATCAATGATTTAGTGTTATATATTTCTTTCAATCTTCCTTCTCTTGAAAGTGATCTGCAGTTGTAATTACCTAAATAAAATGGCATTACCAAATGGCAGCCTGGATCTGCAATCAAGAGATTCTTAGCACTCTCTGCTTTTGATCACCAACTGCTGCTTGGGCTAGCAACTTTATAGCCTCCTGGTAATAAGAGCCACGGTTTATTTGGGTCTGTCATTATATACCTAGAGAAAAAAAAAATCATTTATACATACATTTACTCTGCCGTCAAGTAAATCAACTGATATTTCAGTTAAGAGTTATCAAGCAGCTGAAAAGAAAGACCATGGTATTTCTTGGTTATTATCTAAGAGGTAAAAAGCCAATAAACTGATCACCCTGACTAATGCATGTTGGTGAACAGCTACAATGACGAACATATGGAGTGGACAGGAATTTTCCCTGCTCAATTTCTTTAAGGCCTCTAAGAGGGATGAATATACATGTTCATATACAGTATTACTTAGTTAGATTAATTAGATTTAGATTATCCAAGACACAAAGCGAAGAAATAAACAGTAACATATATATGACTGCATATTTATAGTTGGTAGAGAATAATGTTTTGATGTTTCACTGCATAATATGCCAGAATAAGGACAATTTGATTGGTGAGTTATCAATAAGGTGTAGATTATATTGTTTAATAAATAGCTTTGAAGTATTTTCAGGCTAGTTATTGCAGTAGAAATAGGAATTTTCTCAAAAGCTATTTTATTTAGGATGTAACACTGATAGAGAGAATCTATCAGATTCAGTAGTTACTGAAGCTGGAAGTTTGCTGTAATTTGTTATTATTATTTGTGGCGTAGGATTTTTTTTCAGTTCACCTAAAAGTTTGTGTCATTTATTTTTAAGATACTATACTTTTTTTAGCTTCAAAGATGAATGAACATATAGTTGTAAAAGTGTGGATCAGCACTATGACATTGTGTGGATTGAAATTCCTTCTTTCTTTTTTTTTAAACAGATGTTTTAATTGGATTATAGATTCTTCAAAAGCTTGGAGTGTTAAATGGCAGAAATAATTACAGGTTTAGTAAAAATACCGTAATTATCTTTCTACTTACTATTGCAAATGTAGAAAATAAGTTCAAATGTGAATTAGAAGTAATAAACTTTAGTTAGAATAATACATTAGAGTAGGTTCAATATTAATTTATAAAAGGACCGCAGGGCATCTATCGTAAAATGACTGAGTGTTGTGATAATTGGTGTTCTTGTCCATTATTAGGTTTTCTGATATTTCACATTAATTCTGCAAATAGTATATTATCTAAGCTGTTGAGATTGAGTTCATCACGAAGATGGTTATATGTATAACAATAAGAACTAGAAGTTTTAAGGGAATATAAAATAACATTGTGATCTGACTTAAATGAATATGAAATGCTATTTGAGCAATCAGATCAAAGCGACCATTACTAATCAGCTGTAAGATGGGCAAAAGGAGACACATTGAACAATCAATGTCAAATTAGACTTTTGATTATTTAGTTTATTTTATTTGTAGTCTTAATATTATTCAGGAACCTTAAAAGGCTAAAAAAACAAAAGAAAATAGTCAGTATACCATTGAAAACTTGCATCCTAATACATTGATAAATTGATAGGGTATTGTTCTTATAATTCAGTGTGGCTTAATCTCACAACATATATAGTATATAATTGAATCTTGTCCATAATTTTATCCTTGGTCAATACTAATTTGTTTATGCTAAATAATGTTTAAAATGTTTAATTTTGCTAAATTTTGATTTTGCTAACTATGTCTTTGGTCACTAATCTCACAAATGAGTAGGATAGTACATTACTCAAGTTAATAATCATTGTAAATTATATTCTTTTCTACTATTTTTTTTATGCCGTTAGATTGTAATCTTAAACAAATAAGCATGATTTATAATATTGTTTATTTTAATACATTGGATTATTGATTAACCTGTGAATTCTTTTGTAACTTATTTGAGGCTGAAAAAATAATGTACTTTGCCTAGTTACATCTTCAAATGCATTTTATGCACAATATTGATATTATCTTTTTTCCAAATATAAGTTTTGCAAATTTGGAAAAGTCTTCCATTTATTTACAAGCCATAGAAATGAATCTGAATTCAATCCATTATATGTCTTATATATGTAAGCTGTTTTTTTTATTTTTTATTAACTAATCCGATATCTTTATATTTTAGACCAAATTATTAGCTTTTATTGCCCTATTAATTGGTTTAATTAAATGCCTTCTTCAAATCGTTGATTTTCATGGAGCAGTCTCATTTATAATACCCCCCCCCCTTTATTTTTTTTCATGATATGCAAGCAAACTAGTTATTCAAATATCATTATTGTAATAAGCTAAGAGATTTACTAGTGCAGTTAAAACTATAATTTTAAACAGAAGGTAATTCACTCTTTGTACATGCACTGTATTGTTATATTCAATCAATATTGTGCTTGTTGAATGTTAGGAAACTCGATCCAAGGCACAAGATAGAGCCTTTGAAAAAATAAGAGGTACAAAAGATAAGATGGCTGTTTCTTTTCAAAGACTGTCATGAGAGTTTCATAACATTCAACAAAAAAACAACATTGATTTAATTAATATAATATTACAGCACATATATTAAGAATTGATTATCATCTATTTAAAATTATTATTATTGTAATACATTAAAGATCAGCCTTTCCAAGCTATTGTGCATGCGCTTTTTACGAGTGTTATTAAGATTTGCCCATATATAAGCATTTGGGTTGGAAAGAATAGGTGGATTCATTTTATTCTTTCATAAGTACTATATCTTGTGTTGGGAATGAAAGTATTCATTTATTATTAACACTCGTAAAAAGCGCATGCACAATAGCTTGGAAAGGCTGATCTTTAATGTATTACAATTTATAAGACATAGCGCTATAAAAACACATGCTTATTTAATTATTATTATTGTAAATATCTGCAATTGCACATACAAATATGTTAAAATCTAAATTAGAAATGCATATAATGATATTTTTTATTATACAATATCAAAATTAATTTAGATTCTTAAATACATTAGTATTAATTGTATTTTATATGATCTCGTCTAGAAATAGTATGATGAAATCATACTAAAAAAAAAACGGAGAGACAAAACTATGCTAGAAATGAGTTTTAGGATCTCTATATAAGCTATATAGAACATGCCGATCCATTTTTATGTTTACGTGATGTTTTATGAAGTTGCGTTTTAATTTCTTCAGCAAAAAAACTTTTCATTCTGAAATATTTCAATACCATGTGTACTTGTAGCTTTCCAATCTATTCTATTCTCTGTCATATCTTTCAAATGGAAACAATTAACATTGGACTTTCAAGGTCCCTATATCTATCCACTATATTTTATACAACTGAGACTTAACTACGTACATGTGAAAAAGATAAATGATCTCCAATATATGTATTTCATGCTGAACCAGTACTCAGCAGTTGGTCCAGATCATCATCTCCCACACATATATATTGGCATCAACAAGGGCTTTGAGCATTCCATCATTAGATTTTCAATGATATGGTTGGCTAAAGAGTTGGTGGAGAAGATTGAAACCTGTCTATTAAAGTTTGAAGATTTGTTATCTTAATATAAACTGAGCACTGATTATATATGGAGATCATTTATCTTTTTCACGTGTATGTGTTAATGTGTTTGAGTATATAAGATAGAGTTGATAGATGTAGGATGCTTGAAAGTCCGAGTTCAAATTCCTTCTAATTACATTAAGTTCAATATAAAAAATATACTTCATATTTAAATAGTATAATATAATTTATTAAATGCCACTGTTTTGACTGTGAATTCATCCATGTTTTTCATAGTAAATTTAATGCTAAATGAAGTGTTTGTGATAGTCAAGCAATGTCTTATGTAAAAATTTAGTTACAAATTAATTGAATTTACAGGACTAATATCATTATTTTCAATAATTTCTGGACAAAGTCTAGTAATTGTATCAATGTGTGCATTAAAGTCCCTAAGAAAAAAAAATTGTTCTTTTATTGGTATTACTGCCATAATGCTATTCAGCATAGAATAAAAGTTTGCCTTCTTTGAATCTTAAGACTGAAGGATAGGCACTAATAAAATTAGCACCATTATTATTGTACAAGGTGAATTTTAACATCCTTAGCTGTTCATTTAAGCAAACACTATGATTCTGTCTGTTTACGTCGAAAGCATGCTCAGCACAATAAAAAAAACTTACTTTTTCTTGGTTAAACATTCAAAATGTTGTCAAGCGTTGGTGGTCGAGAGGTCAGCACAGCTGTCTTAAAAGCAGTTGTCCCGGGTTGGCGGGTTCGCTTCCTGGCCGATGCTATGACACATGAGGGAAAAAAATGTTTATAAATTAAATGAGAGTACAGAAAATCTAACATCATGGATTCTCCTTTTATTGACTGACCTGCCTTTCTAAAAAAAACTTGTATCTATTCATCTGTTCTATTAAACTTTGTTTCTTTGGGAGTTTCAACAACAGCAGTGATATCCCGATCTTAAAAGTCAGCAGTTCCTTAACTACCAGTTCAGTCCTTCATTCTGGTCAGGATGAGTTTATATCAAGTGAAGTGTGTGCATTCCATATACCTATATTTGGAAAAAGATTAGATTTATAAAAGTTAGCTTTAGTACTACCATTGCATCCCGCTTTGTCACTACTACTGATATTATTATTATTATTATAAACAAATTGCTGAATGAGAAATTGCTCTTGAGCACTGGAGTTGTCACCGGAATCATCGATGTTGACTTCCAGAGCCTCGAATTCTATCACTGCACTAAAATATACAAGGCAACTTGCTAAAATGTTAACGGAATTTGAAGATAAGTAAGATTTGAATGAGATCATTTATTAATGCATCATCAGTAGTTGTTTTTCACCATTGCTTATTAAGTTCTTAATGAACTGTTATTTCATTTTTTTTTAAAAATCTAAATAAAATTACAAGGGGTTCTTTAAATATTCACAACTTAATTTTTAGATTTAACTATTGTAACAATAGTTTTAATATTGATTACATATGCATTCAAATATATGTATAGTACATATTTTTAAAAAATGTAATTTAGAAATATAGTACATTAATATATTTGATATAAATGTGGTGTTATCTTTTTTTTTTTTAATTTTTGCATCTACTGTAAGTTACTCATGATTATAGCTATTGCAAACTTTAATCATTAATATATTTATTATAATTAAGTTATATGTTAGATTATTTCCAACATGTAATTTAACTGCTAAAATCCCTTCAGAGAAATTTGTTATTTACACTTCTGTAAATCATTCAGCTATTAGTGATAATATTCAGTTAAACTACTAAACATCACATGATCACTGTTTTTTATGCTTGCTCATAACTGTTATTAAAACAAGCAAAACTCTCACTAGATAGGGATTTTATGCACAAGCCTTCTGGTATCCATTGATTACGCTGGCTTGCACTGAGTGGCAGTACAATATGGATAGTTTTGACTGTTTTGATAATATTCAGGTAGTATACAATTTGAATGACCTTATTTTCCTCCGTTATCTGATCAATGATACTATAGTATAAACATTGAATCAGTGACTTATAGATTTATGAATATTGAATTGAAGATAGCATTCTATTCAACTAATGATATTCTAACAAAGGCAACAGTCAATAGAAATTTTTTATTTTCTTATTTATGTAGGGTTTTCCTGATTTCTCACTGCTTTCGGACCAGTGAAGCAAATCATAGGCCAAAATTCAGCAATTGATTATTATAAAATCCTCTCCATTAAAGATTGCATTAAGGAGAGAGATTTTCCCATCATAAGAATCTCGACCTTCATTGCATATTCCATATGGATCACCCGATGTAAAATGATATTCAACATCCCACAACCGAATGCCCTCGTAATTTTCTTTGGAACTCTCAGAAAAATCCAAAGTAAAGACAAAGTTCTTTCTACTAAGTTTATCTATGAGAATACATGGAAACTTTTCAAGATTCCCAGTGACTAAAGTTCCCAATTCTGCCATGGTATATCAGCAAAACCATAAAAAAAATTTTCCCTTCATCTAGATTTGACAAAAGCGTCAACACTGATAGTTCTAGTTCCCAAGTAAGAAGCTCCTGCTGATACATGATCTTCATCTGAACGTCACAGTTTGTAGCCATATATTTCACTAATAAAGTTTCTTTGAAAATAAATATAATGTTAATGAGTATTTTTCAAATGTTATGGACAATCACATTACAGATTAACCTATGAGATTACTTGATGTAGTTCTATGAATAGTTTTTTTTTTTTTTGCTCTACCTAATATACGCGTTTTGTTTTGTGTTCCTTTAATCATTTTTAAGTGTTGCTGATAGTTTCACTATCTAATGTCTGTTCACTGTATTCCAAGATTAGGTTTTTTAGAGATTATGATTTCTTGTAATGAGTTACAATTTTGGATAGCTGTTCAGATATTGTTTATAATTTTTTTTTGTTTGTTTGACATCCTTTATATAAATGGACTTATCATTGGGGTTTTTTTTATATTTTTATTGTGGATTTAGAATTTTCTTAATAATATATATATATATATATGCATATCAAAGATGTCATATAAAGTAAACTAGGTCTACAAATAATATATCAGAATAACTTTTTAAAGTCAAGGTACACTACAAAACATTCTAACCTTTAGAAAACTTAAATGTGAAATGCTGAAAAATTTGCGTCTATGAAATATCATAAAAATGTGGATGTATAAATATTGATGAAATTATCCATATCATTGAAAAATGATTACAAGAACACAAAACAAGAATTAGAGAGAAAAGGTACATGTGTCTTAAAGTAGCAAATTGTGCATGTGCCAATGTGAATGTTTGTTTGACCTGGAAAAGCACAAGAATATTGGGCAAAACGGAAGAAAGAAAATTTCAAGAAGCTGCTCTCACAAAATTAGTAAATAATTTATAATAGTGTGAAATCACTCATATAGATACATTTATAAAAAAATTTGCTGACTATTGCTTTTGTCAGAGGGAGCATAATTAATCAAAATGTCACTTAAATCCAGTTTCACGAATCTAAAGATAATTGGACAAGCTTATAACATCTGAAGAAGATATATATATATATACCATTTGGAACATTGTATTTTATTATTACTAATAATTTAAATTATTTAACAAAATATAAGGTTTAAATTTTTCTGAAAGAAACAATAATTCAATTAGATGATGAAAATTATCTAATGTATAACTGCATTTAAAATGCTATCATGTCATATATTTCGACAAACGTTTATTATAGCTGATTAACCAGATGAACATTAATTGTTAAAAATTATAGAACATCACTATAATAAAGAAGAAAAAATACTTTTTTTAATTATAGTATAAATAAATGCTATACAGTGTGAGTGCTTTGCTTTAAATCACTCTAATTATAGTTAACTTTAGCACCATTATACCCATTTCGCATTCATTTGATAGTAAAAACTGGAACTAATATTTACTAATTAGAAATTTTTTTCCAGAACGACAGTATTTTACAAATATTTTTTTTAAAAATCAGCCAACTTACAATGTTTCTGATTGGTAGTTTTAGATCTCATCATATGAGAGTCCTTACAATAGCTTTCATTTTTTTGTTAGATTTCAAAAATGAAAACGTTCTGTAGTTTATTTACATATTTATAATTATTTTTTATAAAATATTGGTGTAATATTTAATTTTTTAAAAGATTCATGTGAATAGATTAAGATTTTATTGGAAAATATTTACTTTTAAAAGAAAATAAATCATAGCCACAACTTGTAATTGGCTGAAAAAGAATCCTTTTATATTGACCATAGCAAATTTATTTTTGTCCTTTTTTAAAAAAATTATAAATAGTGTTTTAAATTTTAAATAGAATTTTGTTAGCTTTAAATAAGTCTTATAATTTGTTTGGGTTTATAAACTAAGTTAAAACAATCTGATTTTTTAAATGCTTTAACTTAGAAATTCTGTTCGTTTGTTGGGATTAAATCTTATAACTGAACTTTAACATATTTCTATCGAACAAATTACTTTTAAATTTTGTCCAAATGTTAGCTACTGATTATAATGCATTACGTCATTGAAATATTTAAGCTTGCCCAACCAATTGTCCAGTTTAATAGGGTTGACAGGCAAATTTCAAAACATATGATAGTAAGCTTTCAGTAATGTGCATTAGATGTCAGTACATTTTAAAAAAATATGCCAAAGTTTAATATCATTAAAAAATGTTTATATTTAGTTAAAGTAGAAAGATAAATGAAAGATGAAATCATAAATTTTTTGACTGTTTAATATTTTTAAAAATGTTGCCTTTGTAAACAAAGGGGGGGGAAATTTTTAATTATTTTTATTGTGCATGAATATCATTTCAGAATTTAGAAATATGGCATTTCAAATATGAATAGTTTAGCAAATCTGTTGCCATATGTCTGATAATTAAAAAAATAAATAATATATATCAAAAAATATTTTATAAAAATCACTTTTATTTCACTTATGGAGTAAAGTATTATAAACGAAAAAAATATTTTTTTTTTTGGACCATAATTTGTGTTGGTATATTATCTTGGAATGAAAGGGGGAAGGGTGTACTTTATGGATGGCCCCATCCTCATTTTTTATTTCAAATTAAAGAAATTGTTGTCAAAGAAAAAAAATATACTTTAGTTTTTAATGTATTATTCCTCGCAATAAAAACGTTTTTTATAAAATGTTTTATATACATTGTTTTCTAGGAATACCATTATATAACTCAAAGACCTCAATTAACAGATATTTAAATAAATTAATTATAGAAAAGATAGCCACGAGGATAAACAATTTCTCGTCATTAAAACTTTATGAAGTTACAAGGGCTAGAGTATTTAATGCCATAACAATGGGTATATTGAACTATTACGCCCCATGGATTGACCTCTATAACACAACAACAAATAAGATCTATAGAATGGCAAAGAAATATATATGGGGAAGGGCAACAAGTCTAGTTTCGATCTCAACATTACAGCTACCTATTAATAAGGGAGGTCTCAACTTAATTGACCTAAAAGAATATATTATGTTTATCAAAACTAAGGCACATATAAATGTCATTAAAGATAAATGCTTTGACCCTCCACTGATTGAAGTTAATGTCTACCATGAAATAGGGAAAGAAAGGAGATCCTTTTTTGCCGATCTGCGGATAGCATACAAGGATTTACAGGACAATCTAGACTTGATTAGTTTGGAAGGGGTTAAATATAGAGAGATAAAAAACCAGGGAAGTAATGCACAAAGTATAGAAGGATTTTTATCTGGATTAAATATAAATAATATATTGAAGAAATTACAACAGATATATGCACCACAATCGTACATTAGGTTTACGTTTAGATTCGTAAACGGGCTCCTTCCTACTAAGGCCCTGCTGAATAGGAGTCTCCATATGAACTTGGAACCAATATGTGTATTATGTAAAATAAAGGAAGATAGCTTGTTGCACTTATTTGAGGAGTGTAAAGCCCTCTGGCACATTAGAAATAAAGTGTTTCATAAACCAGTAATAAACTTAAATAAAATAGTAAAAAGAAACTTTGTGAACTTTAATCCGCATAACACATTGGCAATAATACATACATTGAAAACAATATGGTCCATAAGGTGTAATGCGATCTTTGATAATAAAAAGTATAACTGGTTAAAAAAACTAGATAAAGATTGGAGCAAATACTTTAATCAATGCCTAAGATACCTACCGAAGAAAATTATGGTCAAAATATGGTGTGGATGTATGCCGACATTATGTGAAGTGTGGGATTGATAATCTAAATCAAAATATTTATAGAAGACCTGGATATATAGTGATGCATTTCTATAGGGTAGTGTTTTTAAAGTAGAGTAAAATAATTATTATGTATATCTGATAGTTAAACCATGTGGTTTATTTGTAAAAAGTGTATATAAAATTTGTGTTATTAATAAAGAATATACTTTAAATAAATAAATAAATAAATTTAGTTTAATATTTTTATCAGCAATGCGATAAGACTTCCAGTAAGAAAAAACTAATTCTTTTTTATAAACATTACTAAGTAGTTCAGTTTAATTATATATATATTTACAATGTTGAAATAATATTTTTATAAGACCAATTTTTGTTTATAATCATGTATTTCCAACAAATAATTAAAAATTGTTGAAAACTAATGGTTCGTTTGGTCAAATAAAAAGTCGTATATTTAATCCAACTTACCACTAGAGATATCAAGCGTTGGTGGTCGAGAGGTCAGCACAGCTGCCTTACAAGCAGTTGGCCCGGGTTAGCGGGTTCGCTTCCCGGCTGATGCTATGACCCATAAAAAAAAAAACAACAACTTACCACTAGAGATTCTCCAAAAAAAAAAAAAGAACATTAAAGAGGTAATAGTTTTTAAAATTGATAATTATTAGTATTTATATATTTAATATTTGCATTCAGTAAAACAAAAGTGAAAAACATCAATTGCTAAATATTTTTTCTGATGATAAAGAAATGCAAAGATGGAAATCCTCTAGATATTTAATTTTTGATTAGTTTCAATAAGCATATCAGCGCTATATATAAATGCTGATTTATAATGAAAGGATGATATATTTATTGTTCAATTATATGTACTTCTAATCCAATAAAAATATTAATTTAGTAAAGTTGGGATCAAGAGTTCTGGAGTAACAATATTGCATTTATATTCCTAATCCTTCCTTGTTTTTTATTATAAAGTTGCAGATATTAATTTATGCATAAAGTTACCAATTAAAAATGATTTCATTTATATTGCTATTTAACATTTTTATTATATATCATCTTGCTTATTATTATGGATAGACATTGATTTTATTTTGTATTTATATATTGGACTATTTCCATCATCTAATATGAGTATTGAATGTTTTGAGAAAAATTTAACTTTATTTAAATATTCCAAATACATTCAACTGTTAGTAAATAGTCCAACAAACAGATTAGTATATGCATAATGTTCCAAGAGGTATTATTCGCCCCTCTTTTCAGATTTTTCTGGCTTAACCAGTGACAGTACTAGTATAGGAATCAGACCTGGGCCCTTAGATTCTTAAATATTGAATTTTAAGGTGATATCAGCTGGTTAGAGCATTACCTTAAAATTCAATACTTAAGAATGTAAGGGTCCAGGTTCGATTCCCATGCTAGTATTGTCACTGGTCAGGCCAACAACACCTGAAGAAGAGGGGAGAATAATACTTCTCGAAATGTTGTGCATATACTAACCTGTTTGTTGAACTATTTACGAACAGCTGATGTATTTAGAATATTTAAATAAAGTTAAATTTTTCTAGAGACATTCAATACTCATATTAGATTATGGAAATAGTCCAATATATAAATACAACTAGAATACCATCATCACAAACCTTCAGGAAAACATTGATTTTATTTGATTGGTAGTGAAAACTTTTTTTTTTTTTGGTTTTTAATTAATAATTTCTAATTTTGAGAACTAGTTTATTCCTTTTTTTCCAAAATCACAATAAACTTAATTGCTGAATTTTTGATTCATTCCAGTAAAAAATTTTCTTGTATTAAATTTTTATTTATTTAAACAATATTATTGTTTCTCTGGAAACACATATTCTTGATTTTGAATTTTCCACATTTGAAAATGTATTTTTAATATGTAGAAAATTCAAGAAGTTTAATACTTACATTTTATAAATCTCTTTTTACTCATATATCCGTATGTTATTGTTTGTTTTATTTACTAAATGTTGTGTTGATTATTTCTTTAAAAATAAATTGGTGACAAAAATGTGAAGATAAATGTTTATATGTAAACAAATAAATAGTTCAATGCATGCATAGAAAATAATCAGCAAAAACTATAAAAGTGCAAATGAATTGTTTTCTTTATGCAATATGAAGCCAAATTAATATATCTATGTAGCAGGCTGGAAAAAAATGCAATTGAAATATCCTCTGGTATGTAATGAATGATATCTAAAAACTAATCAAATTAATATGATGTCTGTATTTGTTGCAATTTGATAATATTTGTGATATTATAGTGTTTACCATTCTTCTACATTATCATGTTTTCATTTTGGGCTCATCGCTTTATTGTTAAATAAATAGACAAAAGGTGGCTTCTGGAGGATTGCATTAGATCCTAAGATCTAGGTGCAGTGTTCTCAGATGCAAGATTTTTCACTGATGAAGTCCAAGAGCTAGAAACTAGTTTGGGGATATTGGATGAGTAGGCACTAGATAGGGATTTTATGCCCAAACTTTCTTGTATTCATTGATTGCTAAGGCTTGCACTGGATGGCACTACTGTATGGAGAGTTTGCTTCAAACAAGATCATTAACAACAAAAGAGTTTACACATAAATGGAAAAATATGGGTGATTTTGTCTGCAAGTTATGTAAGGAAGACCTAGAAAATATTAGGCATCTGTTAATTGAATGTAAATGCCTACAAGCAGAAAGGGTACAAATAATGAAGCTGGGAGAATAAATATAAACAAAGTGATTATGCAGAAAAGGGGTTATTGGTTTTTATGCTGGGTTTGGGGAAAAGATAAGGGAGATTTAAAGGCCATAGAGTTGACAAAGATAATGTTGTGGAAATGGGATGGAGCAGGATAGAGAATAATATGGGAAAAACTTAGGGTGGGGAAGGTAATGTGGCTAACAGGTTTCTGTGGGCAGAGCGACTGAGAGATTCTTGACTTTGATAAAGGAGAATCCATAATGCATCACATCACATACTATTACTACATTAAAAGTCTGTAAAGGCAAAGTGTAATGCATGGTTAAATTTTTAATTTGATATTTATGTCCAGAAATTGACATTTTTGTAGCAATATTTTTAAAGTTCTTGAAACCTTTATACTATTCCTTTATCATTATATGTTATTTATTTTGGCACACATTTGCTAACAATTGATTGATTTGGCAAATGAATCCACCCATAAAAAAAGTGGAATCCAGATGGTGCTTTTTCACTTTACAAAATATTGAAATTTTTATCAAGCATTAATTAAAATGTGCATTTAATATAAATAAAGAAATGCAGATTGTTTTCTATATCATATTTAAGGATATTCAAGATATTTCAAAGTATTTAATACTAGTATTTCAAATAAATTTATTAAAACAAGCAAAACTCTCCATACAGTAGTGCCACTCAGTGCCAACCAGAGTAATCAATGGGCACCAGAAGGCACTACTATATGGATAGTTTTGCCTGTTTTAATAACAGTAATGTGCTAGCATAAGAAATAGTGATCATGTGATGTTTAGTGGTTTAAATATTAAAAGTGTCATAAAATTTAGTAAAGAAAAATGTAGATAAATAAAGTAATTTTTCAATGAATCACTAAAAACTTTAGTCCTGAAATAGTCCTTGGCAGAAAAATAGTGATGGGAAAGGCATGACTTAACAGGCTGATCAAATGACTATGGTTTTTAATGGTTTTCTATTCTTTTTTTATTCTCTAGCTCAGGGTTGGCCAACTTTTGCGTTCATAAGATCTACTTTTTATTTTAAAAAAGTGAAGTGGAGGGAGATGTGAAATACATCCTATTTTTATATATCTACCTAGTAAAAAATAACAATTATTTAACGGCCAAAAAACTCATGTCCAGGGGAATTAAAGCAATATGAGTAATTATTAACAATACTGTATTTATTAATTCAATTTAGCTACATTAAGTCAAGATTAAAAATATTATTTTCGATAATGATACGACTTAGTGAACTTTACATATCTAGAATTGAAAAAAAAATTAGAGCAAAAACAAAAATAACAAAAAAACTTGAAAATCTTGATTTAATTTGTTTCATTTGTTACCCGACAGCTCTTGCCAGTTTGGCCTCGCGATCAACGGGGGTTCACGATCGACTTGTTGGCCACCCCTGCTCTAGCTGACATTAGATAGTCATTTTTCTGATCAATTTTGAATAGGGAGCTAGAGCAGGGGTCCCCAATCTTTTGGCACTTAAGAACACATTCTATAATATCGGCCAGGTGGCGGGCACCATTTATTTTTTCAACCAGGTTGTGGGCACCATTTATTTTTTCAATGTAAATTTATAGTTGGATATTGTTAATAATACACATAATGTACAAAAAAATATTTATTTCAAAAATAAAATTTTAACATATAATTAACTATTTTTACGCTATAAAAGTATATATGCCCTACAATTTGATTACAATATAATACAATAATTTATAAAAAAAAAATAATTAAAAATTAAATTTATTTGTATCAAATAAATAATTTTTTATCGTGTTTGGATAGAGGCAGGCGCACGTAAAATGGTCTGCGGGCACAGGATTGGGGACTGAGCTAGATTGACTAGGCCAATTAACTAAATTAAAAATTCAAAACTCATTTGTAGAGTGAAAAATAAATCCCAACTCTTATACTAGTGGACAATTTATTTTCCTCCATATACATAGTGATAGAAAATAAATGTTTTAGGAGCTAAATTTTTTCTTGTGGGTCATAGTTTAGAGACACTAGAAAAAACATTTATTTTGTATAAATATATTATATATACATATTATTTTTTTTATTTCTTTTTGGTACATGCTTTTTTCCCCCACTTTATTAACTTATTCAAGCATTTCACGCTAGGACTAAAATGTTAAGATGTTAAAAGCTTAAATCATAAACATTTAAAAAATACCCTTATTAATGTATTGAGAAAACAATTTAGTCAGCACTATTAAAAATTTTCAAATTAAATTATGTAACACAGAACTTAGATTAAAGTTTATGATGTGGTTTACACAGGTTTGTCAAGAAGGGAATGGAGGTAGAGAACGATTGCCAAAATCTGCAATTTCTAAAAGCAAAGTTAGACAATTAATATATTAATGTAATCTTAATACAATATGGCTCACAGAAATATTATATTAGACTATTCTTAAACAATTGCCAGTTTATGAAGAAAATCCAAAATATATTATAATTTTTAAATATTAGGAAAAATCCTTGATTACTTAGATAAAAGTTTCTCTAGATGCTCTTGCAGCTTGAGAAAAACATAATTGTTCATAGTAAAGATATGTTTACTTGTGGACTCTGCTAAGAGTTTTTACTGAGTTTAGCAAATACACGTTAAATGATCGGCTGAAAGTTGATTTTATGACTCCAAGTGGTCTTGTTAAAGATGACTGAAAACATACAATAATCATTTTCTTTCGACTATTATTTATAAAAAAATTTTTTTACTAGAATTTTTTTAATGTTTACTTCTCTGATGCATAATATGTTAACAGTAATTAAAATTAAATCTTTTATCCAGCAATATAATTGCCATTTGAAAATTTTACCTTTAATGCTTGTGAATATTTTTATTCATTTAGGTATTGTTGACAAATATTTTGAAAGTACAGTATTTCTTTTCCATACAGTAATGCCTTCTGCGTATAACAAACAATTGCACACCTACGCCTTAATAAATAAAATTAACTTATTAACAATGTCATTTTTAAGTCTTAATTATTTAATACGTACTAATATGCCTATACACAATTTATAAATTAATATCTTAGATTATTGTTGCCGTAATTAATTTGCTGTATCTTAATTTGATTTTTCCCTCTATCTAATATTTAAATGTCTTTTTTGTGTGCACTGTTGTCGAGGATTAGTTCATTGTTTGCGATTGGGGGGTGATAAAGTATAACCATGTTTCTCTTTTTGACCAATAGGTTAGTTGTTTTAGATATCACCTTCAGTTAGTTATAACTTGTTTAATGCTTATGGCAAAGTAAGTCTAGATACTCGGAATTTTATAAGCAATTTATTGTCTTTTGGTGGTTGTTTACGCTTGCCTAATAATTTTTATCTGATCTTTGTGCGTTTTTTATTATCAGCAAAAGATATTGAAAAGAATTAAACGGACGATTATATTGTATAACACACTTTAAAATTATTTATTATTAAATTACTAAATCATGTTTTTGCCAGGAATTTCGAGACTTCTCTACGATTTAAAAGGTTGGGCAACGTCTTAAACAGATTGTCTCCATACTGGCGGATAGTTTAGTTCAGTATGGATGAAGAAAATTTTAAACAGTTAATATTGAAGTTATGAGTTGGTATCCCCCGGATTTTGAAATGACTATTAAGTGGCCATCTGACCTTGAGTTCGATCCCGAAGTTGAAAACGCGATTCAACTTGATCATTTAATAGGTATAGTATTTAGTAGTTTATTTTGAAAGAATATACGATTTATTAATTTGCAGATGATATATTTCAAATCAATTATTTATATCGATATTAATCCTAGTGAAATTTTATCTAGCTGTCGGCAAGTGCGCTTCCTTGTAGTATCCGTGTGTGTTTTTGTGATTCAGTAAGACTAAATGTACTCGCATAAAAATTATTTATGTAGATGATATACCACAGTCTATTAAAATTTGAATAAATAAAATTTCATTTATAAATTAGAGGTATATTTTATTTTAAAGCCCACTTTTTTTTCCCTAATAATTTTGTACATATCCTGCAGTTAAATAACGTGTCAACGCTCTCTGTTGCTAATGAAATTAAATGGAAGACTTTCAAGTTATAAGTAAAAGGGAATTAGTTAATTTAAATGGAATGAGAAAAGTGTTAATGCAAGACCATCACACACTGTGCAAAAGTAAAGGTAGAGAATATTTGTTGACATGAGTCAATAAAATTATACCAGGGCAGATCTTATTTGAATATTAGAAAGTTACAGATATAGTACGTAAGTTATCTGTATATATTTTTAAAGATAGATTTATATGAATTGAAATAAATAATTGTATGGAAGAAATCTAAAAATATTGTTTATAAATCCTCTTTCTTGCTGATCAAATGATTTCTACAAACATAGATGCGTGTGGGATGCATACAAAGATTTTATTCCAGTGTTTTGTCCTCTGTTGACCTATTTCACTTCACATTGCAATCACGTTTATTTGTACCTTTCAGTCACTTTTCAAATCATAGTGGAGATTGCTAAAATAAATTAATTGATTCTGAAATGCTATTTGTTATATTATTGATTTTTGTAGCCAACATAAGAAATACATATATATAAAGGTAATCCATTCCAGACCCCAGCCAAGACCAAAATTATTATCTAAAACAGCCGTTTAAGCAAAAAAAATATAAAAAAAATGTTAATTGAAATACATTATTGCTACACATTATGGTACTACGTTTTAAAAAAACTTCAAATTCATTTTTTAAAAATTATAAAATTAAATATATATATCTTAATCATTTTTATAAGTCATTCATAGACTATAATGAATGATATTTGTGTAGTGTAATTTTCACCACACCACTCACACAAGGTAGGAACCGGTTTCTATCAATTTTTAACACCTAGTGAGGGCAGCACATTTGCTACTTATCAATTAAACTAATACACCTTAATAAAATTCACAGATATACTTATTTTGGTATGGAAATAAATGAGAAAAAAATTTTGAAATGGGGAATTTAAAGAAGAAAATAAAGAAAAAAAATGTTTTTAAGATATGTACACTACTTTCTTGTACTCGGTATGAAATGAAGTAATAAATAAAATAATTATATGGTCATTTGATTGGGTCATCAGGTGAACATTGATAATAAGAAAGAAATCAAGTTTGCCATTTATCCTGGAAGAACATATATGGACAATCAGAGGAGACTGTTCAAGGAGATAAGAGGTGGTCAAGTTTTTTTTTTTTTATGTGGTGGGGAATGGTGATAATCAGAGTTTTGGGGTAGATTGAAATTTGTAATTGATATTAGAATTATGGGGGGGGGGGAATGGATAAGAGTAGTGATAATTTGTGATTGAAAAAATGATCAAATTTATTATATAATTACTTTATTTGTGCATGTTTAGAGAAAGAAGTGAGGAGATAAAAGAATAAATAAAATGATAGCCAATAAAGAAAAATAAATATAGAATGTAAGAATACATTTTGAATATATGAAAGCAAGCAACATAGTAAGACTAGGTAGGAAAATTAAAGAAAAGATGAAGTAGGTTGTGTAATGATAATATGGGAGTTGATGGGGTTTTGAAAAAATAAATTTGTAGACATATTAGCAATGAGGGGAATTTGAAAGAGGACAAATTATTTAGGATAGAAAAAAATGCATTTAGTGGTAAATCATTAGAAATCACCATGCTTTTAATAGAAAAAGGGAGAAGGAATCAAGAATTATTAAAGTAAAGTGATGAATATTTCTCATTCTATTCGCTGGAATGACTGAAAAGAGAATTTGCCTCACATCCTATCTCATTAAAAAAAAAATGCATATTTAATAGGACATATTACTAAAGTGAAGACCCAGAAAGAGACCACATGTGAGATGGATGGATGAAATAAGAAAGTGTGCAGGGGTGATGTAGAGAAGAGAAGATGGTTTGAACTTGGAGAGACCATCCTGCAGTGGATTGATACTGGTTGATGATGATGATTACTAAAATTATTACAATCTTGTTTGAAATAATAAATACATAATTTGGATTATATGCAACTTGAACAGGAAGTAACTGAAACTTCCACTGAGTTACGGTTAAAAGGTTTTTTTTTTCCTTTTGTCAATGCATCTTTCACATTTAGCTCAAGCCTCCCACAACCATCCATTAGCCAAGAAAACAACCTCCCACATTATCGTTACATTAGAAACATACACTTATTTCAAGTAATCCATACAGCACAAGTTACAATTTAACTTTATATGCACATTATTTTTAGAGACTTTAGACTTAACTTTATGTTATATGTATTAAAAATATATTTCAAACTTCTATTCCATTACACATTGCTAAAACATGATCAAAGACGTGAAAAAGAGAATCTTATTTTTTAAATATTTAAATATTAATAAATATTCATTTAAATTTATATACTATTGTATTGCCTTATTGAACAATTAACTATTGTTATTATTTATCAATATGTATTTTAGTGAACATCTGTTTGACAGTTGGAATAAAATTTATTGAGCAATTATTGGTAATCCAAGTTGAATATAGTTCTGTCAAACCATTGAATTTGTAAATACTTATAGATCGAATAGCAAAAGCATATACAAATACTATATTTCCATAGCCAATCACTCATGAAAAAGTTGAATTGTTTAAAAAACAGATCAAAGCATGTTTCTATAATGTATATTGATTCCCAACATTTATCCTCTAAATGATATCTTAAAATGATGATGATGATGAATCATCCAATATTCATTCACTTATGTCCACCATCGTATTTTAGATAATATTTGCACTAATTACATTGTGCATATTAAAAATTATGTGAATTAATTTTAATTTGTTATTGATTTTTGTGTGAAATATAAAAGCAAAAAGTTGGCAGTTTTGTATTAAATGTTTATGCCCAAAAGAAATGTCTACATGAAAATATTAGTGATCATTTTTACACCAATATAACCAAAGATTTCAATTTAAGAAACAGTGTGTAAACAGTGATAAAAGAGCATATCTTTTAATATTATATTTTTTGGTTTATATGCGATGCAAAATTTCTTCATAATTAATGAAAGTATAGTGATGTGATGTAGCTTTTCCTTACAGTACATCATAGTAGTGCCATCTAGTACATTACAGTAGTGCCATCTAGTGCAAGCTTTAGTTATCAAAGGGTGTAAGAAAGTTTATGGAGTGCTCTCAGATCTGAGGCCCTTCACTGATGAAAGCTACAAGTTAGAAACTAGTCTGGGAATATTGGATGAGTAGGCATTAGATATTAATTTTATGCAGGAATTGTCATTGCACCCATTGATTACTAAGGTTTGCACTGGATGGCACTGCTGTACGGAAAGTTTGCTACTGTAGTTAACAGCTTGTGAAAGCATAGAAAATGGTTTGAAATTTATTTTATCTTTAATTTTTTTTTGAAACAATATTCATGAATAAATTACATTTAAATTATGTTGACAAATTATGTTTAATTTTGTTTAATTAATAGTTTTTAAATTCATCTTTAAGATTAGTGAATCTTTTTAAAGTAATAAGTGCAGCAATATTTTTTAAACATTTCCCCTTTTTGCAATAATAATTATTTGAGTGACTTACTTCAAATCTGTATAAAAAATTTCTAAGCCAAAAGGAGCCAAGAATCAAAAATTTCAAAATAAGTGTTCCAATCTGTACTTACTTTTTAAATATTATTTTTAATAATTTAAGCACTAATTGCAACATATTTTTTTATTAGAGTTATGCATAAAGCAAAAGCAAATTTGCTTTGCTGATGGAAGTTATTATTATCTGACTATAGTAACTATTATTTATATATGTTTTTCGGATTCAACAAATCATTTTTCTTACTAGAAAAATTATATAGTCTGTAAGCAAATAAAATACAATATTTAATCCCCTGAATTTTGTAAAATTTTGAAGTCTGTATTCATTTTATGTTATGGCAAGATTTCATTTCAAGCAGAATGTTGTGTCTTCCTATTCTTTTATATAATGGTATTAGTATATACAAGCGCTTTAACACGTTGGGTGAAGAAGCTGTTAATAGTAAAAAAAAAAACAATCAAAGTAAATTAATGCAGGCCTAACACTTTTGAGGTTTTGTCCCTCATATTCATGGCCAAAACAGATTTTAAATCGTTGTGATATTGATAAATGGTAATGTATGTAAATGTATATGTAAATTAACTTGTTCATTTTCTGGAAATAGCAAAACATGTGTCACGTCTATCGATCGCGTTATTATCGTTGATGATAAAATACGCTTCTTTAATCGTCATCTTTGGAGGGTTTGAACATATGACCGACCTGCTTCTCATGTTCAAAAAATATTGAGATGTTTTCGTTGTTCTTTTTTGCTCTTCTACAAATTAACCTATAATAACTGTTATATAATTTTCTTCTTCCTTTTCTTATATATTGATTTCTATATTTATGTATCATACCATTTCCAACTTTTTTAAAGTTGGAAATGGTATGATATATAATAATTGTTATAAGAAAAGAATGCTAGCTTTGTGAAATGATCAGATTTGACAATATTTTCTTCCATTTGATTTTCATAAATATTAGAACCACTTAATACAAGTTCAATTGCTCACTATCATTTTATTTGTAATATTTTTGAATTATATTTGAAAGCCATCTTGTTATTTTGTGTGTATAGATAATGCAAAAATGGGTTTTACAGCATGGCAGAAGTCCAAAAAGAAAAATTAAAAAGGTTTTAAATTTTAGTTTTATCCTCCAGCTAAGAATTACAATACCCATTTATTTAACAAAGGTCTGGCTTTACTATGAGTTAGCTACCTAAAAGAAAATTATATATTTTTTAAACCCCTAGAATTCAAATCCCAGGCCATGATCATGACAGATAGACGTCTTACCTATGAATCCTAAAAAAATATTTTCTGTCTGGTTTAAAAATAATTATATTTACTATAAATTACACATTTAAGGCATTATTCTCTAACATAATTTTTGAGTTGTAGTCTAAACTAACACGATATTCCTCTAGTTTTATGGTCATACATAATTGCTCTCATTTTTAATGATGAATAGTATTGTTTGGCACATTTTACTCTGCATTATCAAAATGTGCTTATTTGAATAACATTTATAGAATTGCTTAATTCATTCGGTAAACCATAATATAATTTTAATTATTATAGTTGGATTGGTCATTTTTTAAATTATTTTTTTTATTTTTTTGTACTTTTAATTACTGAATAATTCGAGAAAGTGCCCAAACTGAGCGGGCTTAAAAATGCAGGCATGACTGTGTAGTGAGCACTAACCATTGATTGATATAATAGTTCTTTCTGTAATGTAAATTTTCACTACATCACTCATTCAAGCTAGGAACTGATTTCTATCCGCTTTTATTGCCTTGTGAAGGTGTGTAATCATAACCATATGCCAAAGACATGTGAAAAAGTTCTATTATTCCCAAGATGTATATGTCTTGGTGAGCCAGCAATCATCAGTTGCCCTAAACTACAATCTCTTTATCATTGTTCAGTATATACAGATAGCCACTTACTACAATTTAATTGATGTGTCAAATTTTCTGCCCTCACAACTTTGTCACAAATCAATTGATGGAAGTATATTAATATTTTTTATTAGTCATTCATTAGTTGTGAGGCCAATAAGTTTGATACATCAATTAAACTGTAGTAATTGGCTATTTATATATGCTGATTAATGATATGTGTAAGAGATTGTGGGGCCAAGTAATAAATGCTGGTTCAGCATGAAATATGCAGCTTGGGAATCAGATCTGTTTTACATGTCTGGTCATATGTTTATAGTCCTCCACAATGTGTTAAAAGGGAATAGAAGCCACTTTCTAGCTTGCATTGAGAGTGATGTAATGAAAATTACACTACAGAAATATTATTCATTAAGTGGATAGTCTTTAGTCTAATGAATGACTAATAAAAATTATTCATTGATTGATATCTCTATATAGACTAATTTATTTGCAATGGTTGGTAAACATCATTATTTCCAGTGAAAATATTTTTTTTTTAGATTTTTATTGATTATATAACTGATACTCATGAATGCATTCAAATTTTGGAGAGGTCAGCGACAGCTGCTTTACAAGCAGTTGTCCCGGGTTAACGGGTTCGCTTCCCGGCTGATGCTATGTCACATGAGAAAAAAAATTTTTTGGAAAGACCTGGCTGTTTGCTGTTTTTTTTTTTATTTAAAGATATTCCAGAAGTTAAAAAGTAGTTTCCATTTTTGTTAAGAATCACTGATTTGAAAAATAAGTCTGTGAGATTTTAAAAACAAACTAAATCTGAAGAATTATATATTTGGTTTTTATAATTATTATATGTTTTATTTCATTTATTTTAATCATTTCAGATGTTTTTTTCCTATCAAATTATTATTATTTCTCGGAAAAGAGCAAAATATTACATTAGTTAAAGAGATTGATATTTTGGTGATGGGATATTATTTAATGAGTTTTTTTTTTTTTAACATTTGATGTCTTATTGTTTCTTTCACTTTTTATTTGCTATTTTTCATATACTTGGCTTATTACATTCTATTTATCAGCTTCTTACTATTATGGTCTGGCCACCAATATGTTTCATAATCTGGATATCTTCCGTCCACTTTTAATCAGATTTTCCCACACCACATTTCTAAATATCTTTTTTTATATATGTTAAATAATTCTGGAGAAATTTGTTATTATTTTATAGTTATTATCTCATATAATTTGTTTTAATTTTTTTTGATAATATTTAATTAATCTAACTTATCTAATTGGATTATAGAAATAGTTGTCATTTTATAAAGTTGTTTTCATAACCAACATCCATAATTCTCTTTTTTATTTATGGCATTTTTATGAGCATATTTTTATTTCGCCCACCTCCATTGCCACTAATTATTTAGATATTACTTTAAGTAATATTTACTACAGTAGAGACCTCTACAGGTCTTAACCACAAGCTTACGCTTTGGAAGAAAAGACCTGTAGAAGTCTCTACCTTCGCATTTTCATGCGCATATATATGTGTGTTTAAATAAATTTATAATTACAATATTACTTTAATTAATTTTTTGGAATTTGCAGTTTTAATACATGAGAAAGATCACCTTGCCTATCTATATATTTTTACATTAAGAGATCTGTAACTGTGATTTATTTTTTAAAATTAATTTAGATATGATTCAAGAGGATATTGGTCCAATAAATTAGAAAAGATACTAATAACTTTTATTAGTCATTCATTAGAAATATCATGCCCTTAAGAAAAAATACTTTTTGGTATCCTGGAATTATCTTTTTTATTATTATTATTAGAAATGGATATTACTGCTTTCCCCAAATGACTCCTAAATTATTTTGAACTGTAGAATTTTAAAACAAATCTTTGAAAGAAAAAAAAATCAGGTTATATTTTTCAGACAGACTTTCTACAAAGGACCCTATTCAGCCAATAAAGCAATTTATTGCTATTCATAAACATGACTTTTTCAGCCAAAAATATTATAACACATTATTTATTGGAAAGCTACAGTTTTTTAATTTTCTTTTAAAAGATCCAATTAAAATCAACAGTTGAAACATTAAAGAATACAATACGTTGACATAAATTAAATAAATGTATATGGTACCCACTTCTCTGAATATTTTGTTAACCAATTCATTTTCTCTATGGTGATACATATATTTTTAATGTTTCTTTTCCATTTGAATGCAATATTACTTATGGTGATGACACTAAGACTTTCGTCTTATTTTGCAAATCTCCTTTGAATATAAAATAAAGAGCAACAGTGAAATAAATTTGTTAATGAAAACCAACAATATTAATTACAAACAAATACATCTATGATATGCATTTAAAATAATAAAATATTTTTCGTATTTTCATAGGAAAATCTTTTTCTTTATCAATTTTTTTTTTTATTGGTTGCAGATATACTTCCAAAGTAAAACAAAATAAAAATAATATTTTTAATAGTTCTAGTGTATTAAATTTATATTTAATTGATACATGTATAAATAATCAAAACTTTTATAAGTGTGGTATAAGACAAAAATTAATTGTGTAAATAGTTTTTTTGGTATATTTATTTTATTTATAGCTACATAACATACCATACTTATGGATCTGAGACTTGGACACTTTATAGAAGAGCAATACAGAGACTTCAGACCACTCAAAGAAGTATGGAGAGATGCATGTTGGGAGTAACAAGAAGAGATCGAAAATACAATATATGGGAAAGAGAACAAACAAGTGTTACTGACCTCATTGAAAAAACTAAAAGATTGAAGTTGGGCTGGACATATTGCTAGAAGAGATGATAATAGATGGACAATTGAAATATTAAATTGGATTCCAAGAGATTGTAAAAGACCCAGAAAGAGACCACAGGTGAGATGGATGGATGAAATAAGAAAGTGTGCAGGGGTGATGTGGAGAAGAGACGCTAAAGATCGGAGAAGATGGATTGAACTTGGAGAGACCTTCATCCTGCAGTGGATCGATAATGGTTGATGATGATGATGATGATGAACATACCATTTCCAACATTCTTATACACTTCAACAATATTATTTTTTATATCAAAACTTTATTCTTACAGCAATTTGTAACCTAAAAAGTTAATTAAAATATATATATAAAAAAGATTAGAAGTAATTAAAAAAATATAAATAAAATGATAATAATTAGTTAAAAAATTAAAATTATAAGAGTACAATAATTTAAATAAAATAATATAAATAAATGTAAATAAAATTTATTAAGAATAGAATAATAAAATGGAAAATGATTATGTATAATGGTCAGGTTAAGATGTTGGTTTGATTATGTATATAACTATGTGTATAGAATGTATTAGTTGTATGATTATCTATTTGGATATTGTAGCTCTGATGATTGATGGCTGCAGGAAAGTCAAAACTGTAAGAATAAAGTTTTGATGTAGAAAAAATAGTATTGTTGAAGTGTATAAGAATGTTGGAAATGGTATGATATGTAAATATAGTATCACAACATCGATACATATATAGCAGAATGCAAACTAAGGCCAAAGGCAGCTCAGTATTTGTGGAGCATGAAAGAGTCACTGGCCACACCTTCCAACCGGCTTCAGCCGAGATAATGTGCACAGAGCGCTATGACATGAAACGCAAAATGAAGGTTTGTTTTATTGTAGATGATCCCAAAGCAATCAATCGAAGAGACGCCTCCTTTACTATCTCTAAAAAGTGGGCAAAGGGTAATTTTAATGCACTTAAAAAAAATTGTTGTTACATGATTTTGGGATGATATTCTAATTCTGGAACTCTGATTAGACCAGAAAAATATATTGCAATCTATATAAAGCACCATTTGGAAAATGGTATTTCTAATATACAATTTAATAAAAAAAAAATCATATGATAAAATTGTTCCGAAATCTTGGACCATTGGCAAGTTGAGTGCATCTTTTCATTTGGTCAAACTGTTCAGCATAGTGACCTTGGTTCTAGAGCTAAAATTCCTGGGTCAATTCTTAGTTGAGAAAAGTAAACACACAGTTGAGAAAGTTTTTAAAGCAAGAATGAGAATCTTAAAATAAAGAAGTCATCATTTTATTTTGCTCTAAGCAGTTTCTGATGATAAAAATAAGTTAAAAAAAAAATTTGCTTGTTAATAGAACTGTGATGTTCTATTTTTTTTTTTTTTTTTAAGAGCTTGGCAGACTTACTTAACAAAAATATCAACAGATACAGAAATACAATAAAATATTTTATTTCAACATGTTTTTGCAGACTTAATTGTAAACCATTTGTTGTTGTTATTTCTATTAAACTATAGTTGGAAATTAACTGGCTTCTGTGATGTATTTTGTCTTCTTTCATCAGTTATGCACATTTTAAATAATAAAGGAATATTATAGCAGTGGATTTTTTTTATTTACTAAGACCCCCTCCTCCTCACATACAGACTTTTTTTTCTCTATGCTGAAAGAAGATACTACTGAATTAGATTAACAACGATTATAGAATAGCTGTTACATTAAAAATCTACAATTGCAAATTAAACTTGCTTTATCTGGAGGGTGATCAGATGAAATGCAGTGTGTTTTTTATAAACCAGATGATTAGTGATAGAGAAAAAAGCAAGCAAAATTTAATAATGGCCCACTTAACCGAAACTGTATCATTAGCAAGAAATATTCATTTTATTTCCCCATGGACTCGCAATATTTAAATATTGATAAATATTTAGCAGTTCATTTTCATAAAATTAAGATGAAGTATTAAATATTTACTAAGATGGACTTTGAATTGTAGTTTAATTACTCTGAAATTAATTTTTCTAATCTGCAATCTATTAATAGCTTTCATATTCTTCGATACAGATGGGAACATTTTGAAAAGATGAAATTAATTTTTAAAAGAGAGAAAAATTTAATAGCAATCATTTATGTGTTTTAATAAATGTAATTACTATTCATGGTAATTTACCAAGTGATTCATAGTTTTAAGATTAAAAAACTGATAATATTTGTTTTTAAAAGAAAATGTTTTAAGTGTTATGTTGGTAATTTTTATTATCAATTTTTTTTTAATTAAAGTTTTCTTACCCCCCCCCTCCCTCATTATCCCCAAAATATAAATCAAATAAATTATTGGCAAAAGTTATACTTTTAATAGCTATTATATAAAATACAAAAAATGATTTTTAATAGAACTTACGTGAATTTTAAGACACTTTAGTGCATAGAGAGGAATTAATTCAACTTTTAGGGATCATACATTCATATAGTTTAATTCAGGCGCCGGCAAACCTTTTTTTTTTTAGCCATTTTTAGAATTATATTTGCCAAAATAATATTTATGGAGCCAGAAGTCAGCAAATTGAATTATGAAAGATTCATTTTTGAAAATTGAGCCGAAAACGGAGGGTAAGCATATTTGTGCTTTGCTTAAAGGTGCTGTAGTAAAATACATTGCAATTCAATTGTTTATTATCAGTGTTACAATAGTCGTAATTATAATTATAAAATATAATTATTTAAGTAAAAAATAAGTGATTTTAAACATTCTTACATATAAATTAACATTTTTCGTTGGTCGGTATGCTGGGATTTTAAATATTTTACAATGGAATTAATTTATATGAAAAATAAAATTAAAATATATTCTTTATAAAAAAAACCAAACAAGAACAATATATAGTTTCTAACAAGATTTTTGTTGATGAATTTCTCGACAAAGTTTGTCAAAATTCGATGAATATGACATTACTTTCGTTTTCAAATATTATGGCAGATTCACTCTGTTCAATTGATTTCTTAGTTTATATATCAAAGCGATATATTCAATTATTGTTATTAAAAAGTCTTTAAAAAATATTAGTGAAGTTTACAACTTATCTTTTTCTTTTACTTAAATTTAAAATTTTACATTGTTATATATATTATATTATTTTCTAACTTAAAAAGAGCCACCATATGCTGCTGCAAGTTGTTGACCTCTGGGTTAATTTTATTATATCTCATTTCTTTTATAAACAATGGGACTACCATATCCATAGTAATTGGTTACAAAGTCCTCATGGATTACCTGGATCTGAACAGTTGCCAAATGCTATATAATAATGTTTTCTGTATATATAAAATATTGGCATACAGAAATGGATGTAGATAGTTATTGTACAAAGTAATCTCAAAATCATACATCACATTAAGATATTAAGAAAAATAATTAACATAAAATATCTCATGTGTATATATATATATAAAGGGTACTTGTGCGTTTTCTTGTTAATCAAGATGGCAGCTCATATGTTCTATAAATATAGTTTCGAGGGCCTACAAGCTATTGAGATGGATTAGTTGTTTAATTAAAACAAAATTAATAAATCAATTGTTAAATTTTAAAAAAGGAACAAATTTTATTAAGAACTTTTATTTCAATTTTTTTTTTTTTTTTTTTAAATTATAATGTAGGAAACAACGAACTGTAAATATTGTAATGAATTTTTCCGCAATGATATTTTTTTTTTTAAATAACTGTGATAAGAATAAAATGTAAATATTGATTACAATGTTTCCTACTAGGCATTTTTTTTGTAAATATTTTTGGGGGCCCCCTAAACTATAGATTTATCAAAAATATGGGCTGCCATCTTGTTTACAGGAAAACTCACAAGTTCCAAAAATGTACTGATAGTTTTAATAATGTATTAAATATTCTTTTATAGTATAAATCTGTTATTATATATGTTGGAATTTCCTGTTGTAGAACAAAAGTAGATGTTAAAAGCATCTTATGCTGTATCTGATAAAAAATTGATCAAATTTTCAAAGAAAACAGACAAAAGAACAGAAGATATATTCATAAATTTAGCATTAATATTTTTAAAAACTTTCTTTTATACATTTAAAGACATATCAACAAAAATAAAATTACTACTTTTTTTTCATTCTTCTTGTGATTAAAATTGACAATAATGAAATGCAATAAAACATGTTCAAAGGATTCAGATACGCATTTACGATATGATGAGTTTGGTTTTGTAATCATAGCCTTAACACTTGTAATGTGAATGAGAAAATTAAAATTTCCTTTATTATTATTATTAATTTTTTTTATTACATTTTTTTCAGACTATATATAATATTTAAAATACAGACATTCTTCTCATACCTGGAGCTTAATTGTAAATATAGTGGATTTGAATACAGACTTTTAAGCAACCTTCAACTATCCACACTATCTCATATCACTGTATATCAATGGTATGAGATAATTGGATAGTTGAACGTAGCTTGAAAGTCAGTGTTTTGAGTGAATAGTTAGTTGAAGGTTGTTTGAAAATGTATGTTCAAATCCCCTATATTTATATTAAACTATGTATAAGTGTATGAGTAGGTTTGAGATGTTGGATATATCAACCTCAACTATATAGATTTACATTAGAAATATAGTAAAATTATTGTCAACATTACGGAAACTTTTTGAAATTTGTTTTGAACTATCATTTGTTTTGAAGCTTCAGAAGTAGAATTAAACATTATTAGCGCATCAGGTGAATGATTTTGCTCCAACGATCAACAAACTACTGACAAGATATAAACTTTGAAAGAGTATTAAGATTTATTAAATTTCAAAAGAAATAAAATCATTATAAAAAGTAATTATTTATTTATTTAAATAGTTACAAATGTATTAGGGAATCATATTGATAGAAGCTTTAACATTTCTTGATTGTATATTACATTTTTAATCAAAATATATATAGAATGCGCTAACACGCACAAGCACGCATTTTATATATTTTGATTCATAATTAGCCACAAAGTATAAACTATTTGCTTATTACATTTTTAATTTATTGGTTACTTTTTGCTTTTACCTTCACCCAACCTTTTTTGCAAACTTTTTATGTTTATTTACTAATGGAAAATTAATATTTGTGTATTATGTTTATATAATAAAAATATTCTATTATTAAATTAAAACTGTGAAGGTTATCAGTTGTTAGCCGAGAGGTTATCGCATCCGCCTTGCAAGCAAGTAGTTGGTTGCAGACGGGTGTGGGTTCGCGTCCCGGCCGATGCTATGACATAATAAAAAAAAAAGAATAATTATTTACAACTACAATTGAAAGAATACATTTGTAAGCATGCACTCTTTTCAAATTGAATGATTTAGAAGAGTAAACTATTGGGTTTTTTTTTTTTAATGTTTCTTGAATGAACAATGCAGCTTTTAAATACACATGAAATTCACACTTTCATATTAACTTTTATTTTTTGGAATAACATTATTTCAGAATTTATTTTTATCTGCATATGTTAAATAAAAAAGAAAGCCATAAGATTAGTTGCTTGGGCAATCTTATCCTATTGTACTTTTAAACACAATAGCTCTCAATTGATTAGTTTGAGATTTTTTTTTTAGTTACTAAACTGAAAATTGACACAACAAACTTCATTATGTAAAGACATTTGCAAAGAGCAGTGTTAGATTAAGCAGTAAACATTAGATCATTAGTAATAGTTTGCTGTTGATTTCAAACCCTTAAGGAAAATTGTCATTTTATGTTCCAGATTTGATATATATAAAACAGTGGTTCACATATTCTAATAAATGAACTAAATAGAATTGAGAATTCATCATTAGAAATGAGTGCATTATATGGTTTTTGATGCACATGTAGTATTAATGCTTTTATATGTGTGAATTTTATGTATGTAAAGATGTTATATATATATTGAACCGAGTTCGAATATGTGTATTCGAAACACCGGCCTCTTAGGCAGAGAAGAACATACTCGGAGAGTATGTATGCCCAAACGATAGCTATAAAGTATATAACTAGCGTTACATTTCCAGGACATAGCTTCTTCTCGGCTGTTGAGTTCAACACCAAGTTCAAAGCACTTTTTTTTGTTTGTGTATAAACACGGGCGCCAGCTGCTTATTCTAAAAGAATACTAAAAGAATAGACAACGCACTTTGAACAGGGGCCACTAACTCAACGCCTAAATCCACGACTAGCTCAGTTGTTTGTAATCACTAATAGATTATACTTAATTAGTGGTTAAAAGACTTGATAAAAGGGAATTGATAAGAAGGAGTTGATAAAAGAGTTTGATAAAAGGAATTGGTAAAAAGAATTGACCGACAAATAAAGTTTAATTTTAACGACAATTTATTAACTAACATTTATTTTCTAAATTTAAACATTTTATAATTCTAATAAAAACACACGCATATTTTTAAATTAACATTTCTAAACTAGTTTAAATATTCTTGTATATTTTCATAACCGAACACTGGTATTTATCTAATTTAACCAATAATATTGATATAAAGATCACGCACATATTAACTCATGCACACACATAATAATAATAAAGTATTACATAGCATTTGAAATTTAAACACACATATCAATAGTTCATTTATGTATGATATCGAGTTCATATAATTAGACTCTTAGAGGATTCGCACGAATTAATGAAATGCAATGGCTATTACAGTATAAACAAAAATAAGCAAATGTTTTACCTAGGATTTTGAACGTAGATTTAACACTTTGTTTTCTTCTTGTTTGTTGTTTCTTCCAGTATGAATGGTTCCAGTATGAATGCTTCCAGCCGGCTGGGACGTTTCCTTGATGAGTTTCCTTATTATTCACGATTATTACTATTGGAGACAATTAGATACTGACGGAGATTTTCTAAGTTGTTACGTTGACATTATTTCACGGGCAGATCTTGCTGTTTTCATCGGACTTTTTAGGCTGTGGAGAGGCGTGAATTCCCAAAATCTTCTCAGCACTGCATTTTGTTTCTGGGTATAATTAACTCAACTGATTCAATTAATTTGTGAACTGCACTCTTTACTTCCTTTTATAACCCTTAGTTTAATTTCTCAAACCAAGACTCCCCTCCCCCCTGTTGATTAATTAATTGTAGCTTTTTATTTCAAAACTAACGCTAGAAAACTATTTGATTTTTATCTTTTTCAAAAACAAACTCTTCAACATTTAATTTTATGTTTTTATTTAACGAAAGATTATTTTAATAATATAATTTTAGATAAAATTATGTGCCTATATCAATATAGGTACAATATATATATATATATTATGTGACATATAACTTGATTTCTTTCTAATGTAAACAATCTTATTACATTTTAATAAAACTTAACATTTATATGATGCAATAATTTTGATAAACAAATTATCGCTATTAACAATGTATTATAGGTTTCTACTGCATAAAATTGAAATTTACAGCAGAGTTTTCTTGAATATTTATACACTTTGCCACCTAAAAAATTAATTAGAGAAAAACATGCTGAATATTAATGGAAATTAAGGAAGTTCCAAGTGTTAGAAAAGATTTTTTTGTTTTAACTGATTCTTTCTACACTTTTAAACAGGTTATTTACTATCCACTTTTCAATTAACTCTGATAGAGTTCCTCTTTTAGACTTAGTTCTTGAAAATCTGGGAGGCAATTAGTTCAAATGAATGAATATTTTGTAGTGCCGCTGTGACAGTAGCTGGTAAAATACAACTTGTATGGTATTTAATTAAAATGTAATTTTATTACTTCATTTTGAAGCACTCAAACCATTCGAACACAAGCATTATTCTTTATGATGTGGATGTGAATAATAGACATAAGCAAACTTATGCAGACACAAGTTGCTTTAATGAAGTAATGAGAACTGGTTTGAATTAATTATTTATCTTAATGTTATTTTTGAATAAATAAACATTAGTAAATGCTCATTAACATTTTCTATGTTATTGTTTGATCAAAGCGATATTGACCAGAAAGGATCTTGGAATCAATAAATAGAGAAGCTTTTTTGCAAACAAGGTGAAAGAAATCTGTGAGTAATAAATAAAAAAACATGGACATTTTGGAGTAACCTTATCTTTTTATAGCATTACAATTACAGTGTTTTTAAATGGATGATACTATTTTGCAATCAGCTTTTTAAAAATCTTACACGACCGAAGCATCATCACATTTTAGTGCTATAAGTATTTTGAATATAGATTATTTCTGGTTTTCACGATATAAGATTCTATTCAGATCAAAATTAGAAGAGTACAATTGAAATATTACGTAAATATCTCTTAAAATAAATATTTTGATATTTCTGTGATGTAATGAAACAATTTTACTGCAATCCTGTATTTTGCGTAAGCAGTTGACTATGCAGCAAATAATCAAGAGAAATAAGAGTTTAATAAGTTTAGCCATCACAGCTATTTTATAAAATAATCATAAATAAAATAAAGCTTCAATGTTAAAATGAAAATTTTATTTTCATGCTTGATTTTTTGGAAAGATTTGAGAAAACAGAAAATCATAAAATTTTATGGTTTGCCTTAAATAAGATTTACTGAACTTCATATACTTTACATGATTCAGTCTTAGTTGCAAAATAAAACTACAATTGAAAATGTTCTCAAATTCTAAATGAATGGCTTGTTTGATTGCTCTAAATTTTCAATTTACTTATATTAATGTAATTGACTAATAGATTTACTAGTGCAGTTTCAAACTAATTTTAAACAGAAGCTAATCAACCCTTTACACATGGTACTGTGCTGTTATATTAAATCAACATAGTTTTCATTGAATGAGGCATTGAATGAGGAAACTGTCGATCCAAGGCATAAGTCAGTTACGTTAATTGTAATATCTCTTACTATTGTTAAAATTTCATATGTGTTAATACATGTAATAAAGAACATGGAAGTATAGTGAAGAATATAAAGCAGTTACATTCTCATTCAAAGATACTTAAGATTAGCCTATGTAATTGAATTTAGGTACAACGATAAGATGGCCGATCTTGTCTTTTCAAAGTATCTTGTGCCTTGGATCAAGGGTTTTTTCACATTTAACAAAAATGTTGATTTAATATAACAGAACAGTATGTTTAAAGGTTTAATTACCTTCTGTTTAAAATTATAAATATTATATAATATTTGAATTTACTATTTATCCATAAGTTTTATTTATGTTCTAAAGAAGTAAACATCACATGATCACTGTCGTATGGAGAATTTTGCCTATTTCTATGGAAGTACTTGGCAATCCCTTTTAATCTGAGTTACTCTATATCAAATATTTTCCATTTCATTTACAAGTCAAAGGAACAAATCGATGTAAAGTATGTTTACTGATAAAATTGATGTATAATGTGAAAAATGATAATATTAAAAATGCATTAATATGGATAAGAAGATAAAAAGTATATTCTTATAATGCAAAGTTAGTTGCAAAAATTTAACTGCAAACTACAGTGAAGCTGTAAACTATGCTGTATCAAAGTATACAAACTACAGTTTTGTATTGGCCAATAAAGATTTAAACAAACAGCATATAAATTAACAATCAAAACACATCGAAATTCATAAATTTAATACATTTTATGATATGCAAGCAGCAATTTTTCCATCTCTGACTGCTGTATAGGATCACATTTCAAAAAAAAATAAAATTTGTAAATATATATTACAATATGTCTCAAAAAGTCATGGGATCTTACTTATTAACAATATTTTTTTCAGTTTATATTGAAAGTATATAATTTTATTCTTTTTTAACCTTTCTTAATTACTTAAAAGCTAAAATTAATAACTGAGGTGAAACTATAAGTTTATTATTAATAAGCTTCTATTTTATGGACTTAGTGCTTTCGGGGCCTTTACGGCTCCATAATCGTAGTCCTTTTTACAGGCTGTTGATTCTATGCAAATGCATGCAAATTACAACATCCACCTTTTAGAGACTGTGAAGCACGTGTCTTTTCTGTTGATTGACATCGCATCACTGGTGATGTAACATACCTCTTTGATCTTCCTCTCTGTGCATACGATGTCGGCTTTAG
Source organism: Epiperipatus broadwayi (assembly GCA_028023455.1). Taxonomy (NCBI): domain Eukaryota; kingdom Metazoa; phylum Onychophora; class Udeonychophora; order Euonychophora; family Peripatidae; genus Epiperipatus; species Epiperipatus broadwayi. The sequence continues at coordinate 582,474 of JAQFVV010006326.1, forward strand.
ATGGCTCAAATCTATGGCTTTGCTCCTGCTGATGATCAGCAAATACTGAACTGCCCTCTCCTTTAGTTGTAGCCTTTGTATATATATATGCTGAGCCAGTCTATTGCTCACTGTGGCCCGAGTTTCCCCATAATATACCAAATCACATCCTGTCTGCGGGCACACAATTTTATAAACGACATTGGGGGTTTCTTCTATATTTCTTGTGTCTTTGGTATTGTTGATGAACCTATTTGTGCTTGGAGGGGTTCTGAATCCGAGTTTGAATTCCTTCTGTAATATTTTACTGAAATTTTTAGCTACTGTAGGTATGTAGGGTATAATTAGATGTTGTCTGTCATCTTTTGGGTTTTGTTGCAGTCTTTTATGAAAGCTTGCAATCCTTTTGGTGATGTACATTAAATTCCTTAATGAAATGTTTTCTAAGTTTAATGCTAAAAGTTTTACAAAATTTTAGAACATACCAAAAATTGCTACCAACTTAAAAATATCAAAACAATTAGAGAGATCCTAATTTCTTGATAAAAAGACCACTATTATTTTTATTTTTATATTGGACTATTTTCATCATCTAATATGTGTGTTGAATGTTTTTAGAAAAGTTCAATTTTTATTTAAATATTCCAAATACATTCAACTGTTAGTAATATCACAGCAAACATGTTAGTATATGCACCAACTGTTAGTAATATCACAGCAACAAGTTAATATATGAACCAACTGTTAGTAATATCACAGCAAACAGATTAATAAAAATTGAACTTTTCTAAAGACATTCAACACAAATATTAGATGATGGAAATAGTCCAATATAAAAATACAATTAGAACACCATCATCACAAACCGTCAGGAAAAGACCACTATTATATTTCTATAAGAGAAAAAAATTATTGAAAAAAAAAAAAAGATTATCGTCCAGAGTGTATTTAATAGTGATGAAAGTTGGATATTTCATTATTTACTTTATTTAAAAAATAAAAATATGATACAATTAGTTTTTTTCCTTCTTATTCTTATTGTTTCAGCAAATGAAAGAGTGAATACATGCTCAGTAAAATATATGTAAACATGTCTGCTCAATTTATTAATAATTATTATTTCTTTAAAATTTTGTTAATATTATAATCTTAATGTCTGTTATATTTATGCATGTGTTGAAAATTACTTTACACTTGCAGTTTAATAAACATTATGTATTTGATTCTAATCAAAGTTTATCAACAAAACTTGAGCTATTATACACTTTGTACAAGGTATATGAGAGAGTGCTTAAAACAAAATAACAGTTTCACTGTATAATTTTATTGTTCAAATGTAAGAGTTGTACTGAACCTGCAATTTGGATGTTTAAATATCACATGACAATATAATTATTATTATCAAAAATTTTGTAGAGTTCACATTCATATTTAAAGGCAGCTTGCAAAAATTCACCAAACCCCTTTTACCTCCTTCAAGAAGTATAATAACTACTCTTTCTTATTGCATTGCCAAATGTATACCATATAATACTAAATTGTCCAAGCACTTTATTACTGTTACATAATGCTTTATTTACTACCCTTTTTTACAGTTTACACTTCAGTTTGCTCCAGCAATCTTCTTCAGAACTTTGTAACAGTTGAGGTTAGGAGCTATAAAGTTCTGAAGAAGATTGCTGGGGCAACCGAAACTGTAAACTGTAAGAAAGGGTGGTAAATAAAGCATTGTGTAACAGTAGTAAAGTGATTGGACAATTTAGTATTATATGCTCTTTTTACCTCATTTCTATTGATTTGTCATCAGTTTTTTGTTGGCTAATAAAATAAAAAAAAATCTAATAAACAGACTCTGAAAGCACACATTTTAATAATGTTTGCAGTGATATTTTATTTAAAAACCTTTAATGAATTAGTGTAATGATGTAAAGGCTTATTAAAGCTTATGATGCAACTTTAATATTGAACTATCAGAATAAACTTCTGTTATCAAATAATGATTACTAACCGTGATTGTTGTCTAATTGTTTGACTTGTATTTGAATAACAACATATACTTATAACACAATAGCATAGTGAGCATGGGTTTCTAAGAAAGTGACATATAATTAACTATTATCTTCCCAAAGTAACAAGAAATAATTGTGTACTTTTAGGTATGATAATTGCTGAAATATGAAATCAAAATTTTAATGAATGAAAAAAGAAATCGACAATGTAGACTGCATCTATATCCAATTTCTTTGTGTCTTATTTCAATTCATTTACCATTCGTTTTTTTTTTTTGTAATTTTCTTGTTGCATTTTCTAAATATTTTTCTAAACATTAATGTTTTTTTTAATGTTTACTTCATCCTCAAGCCCCCAATATTGCTTAGCATGTCCACCTCTTTTTCCCCATATCAAATAATTTCTTAAACCACTAAACATCATGTAATCATTGCTATGTCTTAGCTCTCTCTCTCTAGTCCCCAGAATAAGAATAACATATTTCATGTGGAATATTATTTTATGGGACAAAAAAAATACAATTACTCAGACTTCAATTTATACTATTTAATATATACCAGTACAATATATATATATAAGAATCAAACACTATTCTAATTTATATAACCCAATGCAGTTAATTAGGAATATAAGTTCTTTCATTTATTAAGTCCTTCACTAAAATTAAAATTTTAAAGGTAGTATATTTACCTTTACAATCATCACTGTTCTTTAAGCCTGGTAGCCCTTAAGGTGTTTAAAATAAGATCAGGGTGATCTGTTTTGACCCTAGTCGGCTTATTGATCTTCAGGAGCCGAGATACTGGGAATAAGATGTCCCCCGCTGATTTCTTCCACTGCTTCACTCTCATGACATAGGAAGATGAAGAAGAGTGTGTTGTTTTTTCCCACAGTTTATACAGTCTTTATTTTCTGGAATAATTAAGCTCATTGGGGAAAATGTAGGTGGTGGGTATATTATCAGTTTAATCTTATCTCTGTAAATTTTAATAGTATTTTAACTCATACTAATATCAGATAATGGCCGAAATAGTACTTACATCATCATTTACTAGACTATAACAAACATGCAGACCGATATCATTTTTCAGGCAGGCACTATCTTGTAATTTTAAAAATACTCTATGGCACTTGTTCTGCCAATGAAATATTCCAAATTTTAATCATGTTTCCCAAAATGATATGGTAAAGGATGAATGTTAAAAAAACCATCGGTAAACTAATATTTAAAAAAATTATGATCATTTGTCATTTGTTATTGTGTAGCCTCATGTTAACAATTTTGAAAATATTCCAATGCATCTTGTTCTGTCGATGAAGTATTTCAAATTTTATAATTTTATATATGAATTACCAAATGCTTAAAGAATGACAATTGTAGCGCCATTGTGTTAAGTGTTGGGCACGGGTTAACATTTAAACATTATGTTCTAAATGGAAATTATTGAAAAATTTTTTTAAAATTAAGAATCAGTTTAGAATTGTGAATGTAATTTATTAAAAAAAATTGGGATTAGAGCCCTGCCATAAATTCCATTTATAAGATAATGCCAAAATATTAACACTCAGTGAACAGGTAACATGTGACAAATTATCGTAATATTTTTTAACATCAATTTACATGTGATTTTTTTAACATTCATTTTTTACTGTATCATTTTTGGAAATGTGATTAAAATCTGGAATATTTCAGTGGCAGAACAAGATGCAATGGAATATTTTCAAAATTACGGGATAGTGCTCAGCCAAAAAGCGACGTCTTCCTGCACATTTGTTATACTTTGCTTAATCATGTTTTATTTTCTTTACTGCATTTACATGTTACTTACAACCCTTTGGATTTTTATGTATTTCAGCAGAATATTTTCAAAATTACGGGATAGTGCTCAGCCAAAAAGCGACGTCTTCCTGCACATTTGTTATACTTTGCTTAATCATGTTTTATTTTCTTTACTGCATTTACATGTTACTTACAACCCTTTGGATTTTTATGTATTTCAGCAGAATATTTTCAAAATTACGGGATAGTGCTCAGCCAAAAAGCGATGTCTTCCTGCACATTTTTTATACTTTGCTTAATCATGTTTTATTTTCTTTACTGCATTTACATGTTACTTACAACCCTTTGGATTTTTATGTATTTCAGCAGAATATTTTCAAAATTACGGGATAGTGCTCAGCCAAAAGGCGACGTCTTCCTGCACATTTGTTATACTTTGCTTAATCATGTTTTATTTTCTTTACTGCATTTACATGTTACTTACAACCCTTTGGATTTTTATGTATTTCAGCAGAATATTTTCAAAATTACGGGATAGTGCTCATCCGAAAAGTGATATCGGTCAGCATGTTTGTTATAGTGTAGTAAATGTTATAGTTTTTAAAAATTTTATTTACTATTGAACTTTTGCATTTCTTTATAATCTTAATAAAAAAAACCACATAATTATTGAATATGATAACTCAGAGTCAGCCATATTTTTTATATCATGAGTTCTGAACCCCTGAAATTGGATTATTTAAAAAAAAAGAATGGCAAGCTTTTGGCAGCCAAACGACATAAATACCATTTCCTCCATTATCTGATTTTATTTTATTTTACTGATAATAATTACTGTGCACAAAATGTTTTAATTAGATATTTTATATTAAAGCAATTCTATTAATCTTGTTCCAGACAATACTTTTTAATTAAATATTTTATATTAAAGAAATTTGATTAATATTGTTCCAGCTATTTATTATTTATTTATTTCCTCTCTGTAAATTACTTTCATAACATTAAAATACATAACTCATTAAAATATATATATATTTCAATAAACATTTCCTATGCTTACACTATCTGTTAAAACAGTATAAAACTCTATATCAATGCAAGCTATAGTATTCAATGGATGCAAAAAGGTTTGTGCATAAAATCCTTATCTAATGCCTACTCATCCAATATTTCAGACTAGTTTGTAGCTTGTGTCTTTTATCAGTACGGAGCTTTGCATCTGAGAGCACTCCGCCTAGATCTGAAGAACTCTAGCAACCACCTTTTACTTATCTAGTTAATTATAGCTATGAGTCCAAAATCAAAATACAATATTTTTTTTTCAATCCAACATTGTTTTAATTTGGACTCGTAGCTTAACAGCTAACTAAAAAAATAAAAGGTGGCTGCTAAGGGATTGCATTAAATCCTGAGATCTAGGTGCAGTGCTGTCAGATCCAAATTTCCTGACTGATGAAGGCCACACACTAGAAACTAGTGTGGCAATATTGGATGAGTAGGCACTAGATAGGGATTTTATGCAGAAACCTTTTTATATCCATTGATTACTCTGGCTTGTACTGGGTGGCACTACTGTAAGGAATTAGTTACTGTTTCAAGTAATTTTTTAAAAATTAAATCATATTGATTGGATCATTAATAATAAGCAGTTAAGAATTATAATATTAATACATCTATATAAGTATTTTTATTGTTAAATGACTGACATTTTTTTTGTATAAATTTTATTTATAATCAATCATCAAATGGTCAGTTGTTCTTGAGTCTGTACTGTTCAAGGGTTTACACGGACAGATTTTGTTTGACTAAGGTTTAGTCTTGACTTTGTTCAGTTAGAAAATAAACTAGGAACTTGAGCTTATCTGTTTGTATCATTAGCTCAACTTTTCTTATGAAGGAATGTGCAATATGTTTATTGAATAAAAAATTTTAATTATATAAAAAAAAATGGATAATTCATTTTCAATTTAAGATTTCCTTAATAAATCTTGATTTAAAAAAATAAAAAAGTGTATGCCTTTTTAAAAAAAATAAATTGTTTTTTATTATCACCATCATGATCTTGCCACATGGTTAAAAGCAATTGTAGAGTATCAGACTCAATTCAAGTTTTGGAATTTTTTTGTGCTCGAACATCTTATGAACTCCCCAAACAGTAGAACTATGCTATAATTTTTATTTATTTTTTTTATTTCTATTTGTATTTTTTGTTGTTGTTGTTGATTTCTTTAGGTAAATATAAACAATTGAATGGCTTTACTGCTTGGGAGTTCATAAGAGGTTTGAATGCTGGAAATGCCAGACCTGGAATAAATCCTGTTTGAGAGTTCATAAGAAGTTTGAATGCTGGAAATGCCAGACCTAAAATAAATCCTTCTTGGGAGTTCATAAAAAGTTTGAATGCTAGAAATGCCAGACCTAAAATAAATCTGCTTATGAGTTCATAAGAAGTTTGAATGCTGGATATGCCAGACCTGGAATAAATTCTGCTTGGGAGTCCATAAGAAGTTCAAATGCTGGAAATGCCAGACCTGGAATAAATCCTGCTTTGGGAGTTCATAAGACGTTTGAATGCTGGAAATGCCAGACATGGAATAAATCCTGCTTGGGTGTTCATAAGATATTCGAATGCTGGAAATGCCAGATCTGGAATAAATCCTGCTTGGGTGTTCATAAGATGTTCGAATGCTGGAAATGCCAGACCTGGAATAAATCCTGCTTGTGAATTCATAAGAAGTTTGAATGCTGAATGCCAGACTTGGAATAAATCCTGCTTGGGAAGTCATAAGTGCGAAAGCTGGAAATGCCAGACCTGGAATAAATCCCACGTGGGAGTTCATAAGAAGTTCAAGTGCTGAATGCCAGACCTGAAATAAATCCTGCTTGGGAGTTCTTAAGACGTTCGAATGCTGGAAATGCCAGATCTGGGATAAATCCTGATTAGGAGTTCATAAGAAGTTAGAATGCTGGAAATGCCAGACCTGGAATAAATCCTTCTTGGGAGTATATAAGAAGTTTGAATGCTGAATGCCAGACCTGGAATAAATCCTGCTTGGGAAGTCATAAGAAGTTTGAAAGATGGAAATGCCAGACCTGGAATAAATTCTGCTTGGGAGTTCATAAGAAGTTTGGATGCTGGAAATGCCAGACATAGAATAAACCCAATGATCTTATAAATTCCTGAGTCTGACACGGTACTACTGCACTAATCCATGCAAGGCATATTTTAAATTGATATTAATTTAATTTAAATTAATACAAATAAAGTGATTTTAGAATTAAAAAAATAGCATTATAGATATATTTTATATTTGTATACTTATCTATCTTTAAATGTGTTAAAGTAGGATTACTATTATTTTTCTAGGTTATAATAATGTTGCCATCTTACAAAAATAATAATAATTATAAAATATATGTATTGGCATAGCGAATATTTGCCATAACTTTATAAATAATACATTAATTATAAAAATAAAGACATTTTTTATATAGAGTTTTTAATATATATATATTTTGGGCCCATTCAATTGGAAAGTCATCATCTATCAAACATTGTATCCATTTTCACTACACCAATCTCTTGCAAGGTAGGGACTGGTTTCTATCCGCTTTTAACACCTGGTAGGTGGGTATAATTACAAAACATATAACCAAAGATGTGAAAAAATTGTATGATTCCCAAGATGCACATTTTGTGTTGGACCAGTACTCATCAGTTGGTCCAGATCACAATGTCTTACATATATTCTTATTATTGTTCAGCATACATAGATAGCCAATCACTACAATTTAATTGATGTGTCAAACTTGCCACCCTTACAACTTTGACACAAACTACTTGATGGAAGTATATTAAAAAAGTTTTTTATTCAGGACTAGAGATTATCCACCTAATGAATTATATTTATTTTGCACTGTACTGGTTTATAAGTTCTTTTATAATAGTGCATTAGGGTAGAATTGCTCAAATTTTTTTTATTAATGTGAGCTATATATATATTTGGAAGCGTGTCCTCACAATCATGTACTTTTGATTTAAATGTTTATGAAACATTAAAATGTGCATACTTATAATGAAATAGGAACAACATTAAAAAATATAATTATTAATGAGATTCTCTAATATTTCGCAAATTCCGTAAAATTTTTAAATCAGTAATTATAAGAATAAATGGAAAATGATAAACATTAATTGGTTCAAGAATTGATTTAATAATATTTAGATCTAAAAATTGTAATTCACTAAATAATTAAAATCTAGCTATACACCAGCACCCATCAGTTGGTTCAGATTACCATCTCCACACATATATACAATTAGTACTCAGCTTTATATTACGATAACCAATCTTCATATTTTAATGAGTTCTGGTTTAGCACGAAATACACTTATTGGTGATTATTTATCTTTTCAAGATGTGTGTGATCAGATGAGTCAGCAATATAAGATGGCACTAAGAGTTGTAGGTCGTGTGAAAGTCCGAGTTCCAATCCCGCATATATTACATTATAAATGCAGGTGCAAGCCTGTACAATGTATTAAAATAGATTATGCAGAATATGCACGCGCAAAACATTCAATTTGAGTTCAACACGCATTTTAACCATTCTTCACATTAATGCTTTTCGTATTTTTTTTTCTGTTAAATTGTTTTGTTTTTTTTTAATGTAGATTTTAAAATATGTTTTTGATTTAATAACCTAATTAATTTAATAATTAAACGATTATAATTCTTCATATCGCAGCTCTAATACCACAGTATCCAATTTTTCTATCATAATGTGATTCGGGGAAGGGGTGGGGGGAATCTATTTTTTTTAAAAAAAACGTGATCACTAGCTAAATCAGGGGTGCGCATTTGTTCTGGCTCGGGGGGCCCGCAGAGGTTGGTGGAGGGTCGCATCGAGGGCCACTTTGTGGAAGTGAAGGTTAGCGGAGGGCTGCACTTTTTTCATGACCCAATAAACACACTGCTTCATTCCCTGTATTACCAAAGAAATATTTGTTTGTCCATTCTGACATTCATCACCGATTTTACATTTTTTCAGTGGGTTCATGATTTCACTAAAGTTGGAAATGTATATATTCGCTAATCCAAAGACAAAATTAATCAGATCAACTGGAAAAGCACTGCACATTGTATCTACACTGCGCATGTGTATCGGTGTGGCCTTCCTAGTGGAAAATATATGAATCTTCGGTCGTGCAAAGGAAGGAAATCTCAGTTCAAGGTAGATTTTTATGATTGTCTTGATGGGCCTCATAAATACTCTTAGCGGGCCGCATGTGACCCTCAGGCCGCTATTTACCCACCCCTGACCTAAATAAAACTGACTGATTAATATCTTTGCTATCCAATATCACTATTTTTATAATTTTTAAATTATATACTACTTCAATAGTACATTAGCATTTTTTTCTTTTCTTAAAATTCTTCAAAATACTTTTAAAAGTTCCCTCAAATGTAACCATAATCATAATTAGCCTATTCGTTCAATGTAAGTAAATAGGATTTGAAGTTAGGATTTTTCAATCTATATTCGTCCTACACTCTCTCAAACAACCGATATGCATGACCACATACATGCGAAAAAGATAGTGGTGGTTCTGCACGAAATACCTATATTGGAGGATCATCTACCTTTTTTGCATGTATGTGTTCATAGATATAGGTTGAGAGATAGAATGAAGGACAAATATAGACTGAAAAATCCTAAGTTCAAATTCCTCTATTTACTTAATCATACTACTTATTACATTTAATATGAAATAATATGTAATAAAAAAAATATTGATACTGTTATCGTGTTCTTTTATGTAGACATTTATCTCTCTCTATTTACAAATTAAAAATCTTTATTTCTACTCACCCAATTAAAATGAGTTTTATTTAATATTATTGTCTTTCAAAGCTATAAATTAACAAGGCTTTTTTTCCTAATCACATGATGCTATTGGCAAATAAATGGTAATAAATTATTAGCAAACAGGCTTCTCTGACCTAGACAAATAAAATCTGAGTAGTTATACCTTGTGGGCAAAGATTAGGAAAGAAACAAACTCAGTTAAGTCTTTTGAGAAAAATATATATTTTTTTCAATCTAATTAATTGATATAACATTTTTGTAAACAGCGATAGAATTATGATTAATAGATTGCTTAATTTATTTTAGTAAAGTGAAAATTCTTTTCTTCCTAGTATCTTTTATTTTTTAAATAAATACTATTTTTGAAGAGACCTTAGAAACGTTTTTTTTAAAAGCTATTAATTAACATATAAATGTAAAGTTGAGGAAAGACAATAGATAATTAACTAATGATTTTTTAAAAAACAATTGATAATTTAATACCGCCGTGATTTGATTCTAACCTTTGAAAATGTTAAAAAAAAAAAAAAAGTGATGCAAAGGGTATTTTAAAGCGACAAGTGCAGGTTGTGTTTTTTATTATTTCTGTTTTACGAATATTCATCTGTCACTTTTCTATGTTTTTCATAGATTGAAATATTTAAATAATATACTGTTACGATTTTATCTTAATTTATTATAAAAGTAACCATATATATTTTATTTTCCTTTTATTATAAATATGAAACTTAATGACTGATAGTGAAAATTAAAATAAAAAAATATAAATATATCCTGTTTGAATGTAGGTTATGATTCAAAATACTGTCAAAATTGCAAGTAAAAATACGTATAAATATATGCACATCAGTTTAGTATACATTTTTCAAATTCATACAATTTTAATATTCTAATAAACTGTTTACTTGTTACTTGAACCAAATATCTATTGTTAGTAACATATTTTAGGTAATATATTTTACATTATTTATTAATACTTGTAATCATATAAACAAGTAATTCATTAATAATTTTTTCACGGAAATTCAATTATGATATAAAATGTCAGTACTGGTTAGAATAGATTTTCTATGTAAAAGATTTAAATTTTGCACACCAGGTAGAGCTACCAAAGCCATTCTGAAGATGTTAATCAATAAGTTAATATTTTCAAAGCAAATAAATAAAGTACAGAATTTTTTTTAAACGAACTGGTAATTGTAAAAATTTACATTTACTTTTATAATAATACAATACAAATTAGCATAATTCACTAAGAAGTAAAATAAACTAATGATTTTTTTTAAAAAAAAACAACAAACAAGCCATTTTTATCTGAAATCTATTAACAAATTACAGTTTTATTATTTTGTACCATTTTTTACTAAATTAAATAAGTTTATATTATTTTTTAGTAAATTAAACCACCAAAACATTACATGATCACTTTCTTATCCTTACCTAAGCTGTTAAAACAGTATCAACTCTCACCATACAATAGTGCCAACCCATGTAAACCATAGTAATCAATGGATGGTAGGTTTGTATATCAAATTCCCTATCTAGTGCCTAATCATCTAACATTCCCAGAGTAGATTGATTACTATGGCTTGCACTGGATGGCACTACTGTATAGAGTTGCTACTGTTTTAACAGCTTGGGTAAGCATAGAAATGGAGATCATGTGATGTTTTATTGGTTTAATACCAACTCTGGTCAAAGAATGGTGGCTATGGCTATTAAAAAACCCAAGACAGCAAAATTTATAAATACTGAACTAGGTTCAGATCTGTATGATTATACAAGCAAATGATCTTGGATTGAAAACATTATTGTATTTTTATTTTGGACCAACTAAAAAGGTAAAAGGTGGTTGCATTAAATCCGAAGATCTAGATGTCGTGCTGTCAGATCCATGGCTTCTTATTGATGAAGGTCACAAACTAGAAACTAGTCTGGGGATATTGGATGAATAGGCACTAGATAGGGATTTTGATGCATAGAACTTCCAGCATCCATTGATTATTATGGCTTGCACTGCTGGCACTACTATATGGAGAGAGTTGATATTGGTTTTTAATAAATTATGTTAGCTTTTATAGTTTGTATTGAATTATTAAAGGTATGAGGAAGAATTCAAAAATAATGTTCAAGCATTGTATTTTTTATTGTTAGTTGTTTATGAATCATGCTTAGTGAAAGTCGGGGGTAAGAAATTTTGATTCCGATTTGCAATTTTTCAATTAATAAACTATTTAATCATTAGTTCATAATTATCCTATAGTTTTACTAATATATTAAGAAAAAAAATATGAATTGAACTTTTTTTTCCAGTAGCTAATTTCATTTTTGTTGTTGTTGTTTGTATTGCAGTTTGGTGCTAGTTTTCATTTTAAAAATTTTCTAATGCACTAATAAGATTGTGAATATTGGCATTGTTTTCGAAGACCAGAAAGATATTAACAAAAAAGATAAGCTAGATGGTTACATGTAGATGCTGTATGTAAAGATCAAAGACAAGAGTCCTTCAACCTAGTGGACTTTTATAGACAACAAAGATTAGTTGTAAGGCTTGAAATAAGCATATTTTTTTCTCAAAATATGATTTGTTAACATAATATTAATCTTTGAATTTACATGTTATATGTAGTGATATCATCATCATCAACCATTATCAATCCACTGCAGGATGAAGGTTTCTCCAAGTTTAATCCATCTTCTCCGATCTTTAGCTTCTCTTTTCCACAACATCCCTGCACATTTTCTTATTTCATCCATCCATCTCACATGTGGTCTCTTTCTGGGTCTTTTACAATCACTTGGAATCCAGTTTAAAATTTCAATTGACCATCTATTATCATTTCTTCTAGAAATATGTCCAGCCCAACTCCATTTCAATCTTTTAATTTTTTCAATAAGGTCAGTAACACCTGTTTGTTGTCTTACCCATACATTGCGTTTTCGATCTCTTCTTGTTACTCCCAACATACATCTCTCCCTACTCCTTTGAGTGGTCTGAAGTCTCTGTATTGCTCTTCTATTAAGTGTCCAAGTCTCAGATCCATAAGTAAGAACTGATAAAACACATTTGTTAAAAACCATTCTTTTCAAACACATAGGCATATTTCCTTTTAGTATCAAGTTATTTCTACCAAAAGCACTCCAACCAAGTTTAATTCTATGATTAATTTCTTCCATTATGTTTCCATCTGTATTAATAATCTGGCCTAGGTATTTGTAACTGTTAACTTCTTCTAATTCTTCATAATCAATCTTTATTTTCATACTTTGAGCAAATCGATTAAACGTTACTTTAGTCTTTTTAACATTTATCTTTAGTCCTATTTTTCTACTTTCATCTGCTAACTCCTGCAACATTTCCTGCAGCTCTGAAGCATTATTTGCAAAAACAACTACATCATCTGCAAAATCTAAATGACTTAAATACTCTCCATTTACTTTCATTCCTTTAGTTTCCCATTTTAATCCACAAAATACTTCTTGCAGCACTGCTGTAAAAAGTTTTGGAGATATGGAGTCACCTTGCCTTATACCTTTCTCAATGTTGATTTTTCCGGTATCATTATGTAATCTAATTGTTGCTGTTGCATTTTTATAAATATTCTTTAAAATATGACAATATCCTGGATCTATACCTTGATGATCCAATGCTTTAATCACTGAAGAAATGTGTATAGAATCGAATGCCATTTCATAATCTACAAATCCAAAACATAATGACAACTCATATTCATTTGTCCTTTCTATGACTTCTCTCAATACTTGAATATGATCTATTGTACTAAAACCACTTTTAAATCCAGCTTGTTCTCTTGGTTGGTGGAAATCCAAAGTTCTCTGTAGACGAGTTGTAATTATCTTGGTAAAAATTTTATATCAAACTGATAAAAGGCTGATAGGTCTGTAATTTCTAATATCTTCTTTATCACCTTTTTTAAATATTAATATTATTACTACATCTTTATCATTTAGACATTTGGTATATAACTTTGCTAAAATTGTTTCTATTTCTTCACTTCCTTCTTTTAATATATCAATTATAATTCCATCATTTCCTGGAGCCTTTCCTTTCTTCATACATTTTATTGCATGTCTCACTTCTTCATTTAAAATTCTGGGCAATTCGGAAGATGTAATAGATATAGGAGGTACTTGTTCTTTATTACTATATAATTCTTGATAAAATCTTCTACCAATTTCATGATGTCATCTCTCTTTTTAGTAATAATTCCATCTTTTTTTCTTATTGCAGATATAAATTTCCTACCAATACCAAAATGTTGTTTAACATTCTTGAGACTTTTATTTTCTTCTACAGCTTTCCTTGCTATTTCACAGTTATACTTTCTTATATCATTTTCAACTTTTTTCCGTACCATTTTACAAAATTCGAGATATTCAATTCTTTTTAATACATCATTTTTGTATATCTTCATATTCCTTCTTTTCTTCATAAATTCTCTAGTCTCAGTAGAAATTTTATTAGTCAATTGCTGCTTTTTTCTACCAGCTATTTTTGTTGCAGTTTTTAAAAGTGTATCAGTTATTTTCATATTAATTTCATTCAAATCTGAATCATGTTCAAAATCTCCTAACATTTGAAACCTATTTGTAAGTTCTAATTTAAATTCATTAGAATGTTTCTGAAGATTAGGAATATCAACTGTAAATATTGTTTTTCTCAATAATTTTTGTCTCTCTAGTTTTACATTAACACATAACTTACACCTTACTAATCGATGATCACTTCCTGTGTTAAATTTATTAAGAACCTTACAATCTTGAAATATGTATTTCCTGTTAGTCAAAATATAATCCAATTCTGCTGTACCTTCATTTGTGATATACAAGATTCAAAGTATGATTTCCAATGCAGAACTTGATTTGTCGAGTGAACAGAAAAACTTGAATTGTATATGCATATATCTTGCCATTCATAGCTTCTCTCATAGTTTACTAAGTAACCCCTGACCTTAATGGCAACTTGACAGATCACAGCTACCAAGAATCACATCATCCCCACCCTCCGGAAGATATGAGAAAGTGAAAACCTGTACTAATCTCTGCAGCACCCATGTCCCAGTCCCCCCTGCTAAGAACTAGGATCCAGGCCTTGGGATACCTCCAAAGCTCAGGTTCTCTCATCCAATGCTCTTACTAATCCCCACAGCACCCAGATCCCCTCCAAACCCAGGCTTGTGAGACTTTCCAAGCACCAGACCCTGACATCCAGATGGCAGAGATGAGTGACACAGCAGTCCTGATTTGAAGTTTAAACCATAGTAGAACTCTCTGGCCTGAGTCACCCAAGCATGAGATTCTCTCATCTCCACAGCCAAGACAAGCAGTGCTGCAGCACTAATCAAAAATGTAAATCTCACATGCTTACATCAATGCCATCTACAGATTATCACATAGTCTAATAACCAACCTATGAATCCCATAGAGAACAAAAAGATTAAAACCACAATGCATCACATCATCTCCACTGCCCCGAAGATGAGAAAGATGAAACCTGTACTAATCCCCATAGCACTCACATCCACCCCCCCCATAAGAACCAGAGTTCTGGCCCCAGGAATCTTCCAGAGTTCCAGACTTCTCATCTGAAGCCTATACTAGAACCCAATACACCTGCATCCCAGCCCCCCTTCAAGATCAGGAAGAAAATCCTGGGAGCTCGCCTAGCAACAGACTCAGTCCTCAAGACCGCAAAGATGAGTGACACAGTAGCCCCAATCCAACGTTCAAATCACAGTTGAACTCTTTGGGAACTTGAGTTTTATCCATCATGTTTCAGCTTCCAGACAACTTATAAAAAACTAGAAGCCTTAATCCATGAGGTCCTTAACTATTGGGAAAATCAAATGATAAAACAATCCATACAATAAGGTACAACTGTTAACAATCCAATGTCATAATAATTGCTAAATTTAAAATCACAGTACAAATCTCCAGGATTTCCAATGCCTTGCATAAAAAATTCAACATTACTTTCCAAAATCAAGAACTTTAATATATATGTAGTAACCATATGCTTGCATTATGTGGTTTACCACAATATAATTTTAGATCTATAGAGCAATCAAAGATGTACATAGAGTAATGTATCCATTAAAATCGCATATCGAATAGTGTCCATCACATTTCAGCACCCTGATAATCTATGAAAACCAGAAGCACTAATCCTTATAGTCAAATGTTAAAATTATTGATTTGTACAGTTCAGCATTCAAAATAGAAAAAAAAACGTTTAATATTGAATGTAAGGTTGAATAATAAGCATATTTTTAGAATGAAAAATGATATGTTCATCAAAATGATTGTGGAAGTAAATGTTACAATGGATTAGAAAATTCTACTTCATAGTAACAAGCTGACTTAAAGTCTGTTTAGGTAATATAATTATATAATAGTTTTAATTTGCACATAATGCAACTTCCAGTTTAATCACTGTTGCAGTTTTTTTTTTTTTTTATGCTAATGATGACATGGTATTATTGTAGTTGTTTTTTTTTTTTTTTTTTTTAGCATATTAAATGCAAAGATTTGAAATTAGTTTTTCACCTGGCTTTGGGTTTTAATTTTGCTGACATTTTTTAATGTTAAAAAAAAAGTGCTTTAAGAAAAAGTCACATAGTTTCTTCTACAGACATTTGTTTATTGTAATTATGGAGACAAGGTAGTATAAGTTTAGATCTTACATTTCTGCCATTGGATGAAATAGCTTTGATATTTTTGCTTATATTTTACACCTTATAATGAGGAAGAGTTTGCCTCTTATGTGTACAGTAATCTCAAAATAATTATTAAATTTCATCTTTAAGAATTTTTTTTATGATAATCTGAATTCCATTTGCATGTATAGAATGATTGATTGATAATCAATAAATAAATGTTTTAAAAAAGAGTATATATATATATTAATGAAATCAAATCATACATCACATAACTTATATAGCTTGTATATACAAATATATAAAATTAAGAGTGTACTAATAGCTCTAAACAAGCTTATTTTATTATTATTATTAGTTTTATGATAAATGCCGCAAGTGAACATATTCAAAATCTTCATCTAGGATTGTCCCCATGCTCAGACCGGTTTTGAGCTATGGCTCTCATCAGTGAGAAGCTAGGAGCTGGTATTTTGAATTTGGTATCCTGGCACCTCACTGATGAGAGCCATAGCTTGAAAACGGTCTGGGGATAGGGACAATTCTTGATCAAGATTTGTAATGTTTTTTTTTTTTTTGAGGCATTTATCATTAAAAAAAAAGCTTGTTTAGAGCTATTAGTATACTCTTTATTTTATATATATATTAGTTCTACCTTTTAAGTAACTTTGTTAGTGAAAATTATCATTAGTACTGAAGACCAGTCAGTGTAATAATTTATTCTTCTACTTTGTTTTTATGTTTAGTCTATTGTTTTTATGTATAATTTTGTCAGTCTGTTTAGAATAATCTTTAATTTTTTTATTTTCTCTTATATTTCTATTTGTAATATTTTTATCAACATGTATCTCTAATTGCATTGTAAGTATGGATGTGTGCATATATATATTGTTTAATAAATTCCAACTTACTGAATTGATTAAATAGATTTGTAATTTGTATTTAGTATTTAACCCAAATTAAAATTAATCGGTGTTAATCTTTTTTTTTTTAATATAAAAGGAAATCTAGCTCTACTATTTACTATTGAATCTAAGCTATATTTTAATATTAAAAAAAAACAACAACAAACGGATAATTCTATTTTTGAATTTAGAACAGGAAGTAAGGTAAAAACAGAGTTAGAAAATGATAAATTATTTTACTTTTTCAATTGAAGTAACAATTTGAAGACAGGTGAAATTTTGACATTAGCAATTCATTAAATGGT